>CM071938.1:23702500-24100000 GCA_036784905.1 Acrossocheilus fasciatus
TAAGGGTATTACTAACAAAAGAATGCAGTGGGGAAGCAGTTACATGTCTGTCTAACACAGCAGCTTCAGCATACCATAGGCGCAGATGACGTGTTGGCAATACAAAAAGAAGTTTTAATCTTGGCTACATATCAGTCAATACAGCATTCCAGCAGTGATCAAGATAACCAATATGGGCCTATACAGTTTTTGTTACTTGTATATCATCGTACGGCACCCTTAGGGGCTGTTCACTCAGAACATGTTTTTGCATTCAACTCATGCATCTCTTGTCTTTTACATTGTCTTGCACTCTGTCCAAAAAAAAAAAAAAAGAGTAGTAGAGTAGTAATATGTACCCTTTAATTCCGCAGTCCTGCTACATGAACATGTTTACCATTTTCTTTTTCAGCATACAGTAAGTGGCACATTTTTAGAATACATTTTAACTCAAAAATCTGCACTACATAAATATGTTTGACCATTCCAGGCACATGCCGGGAGGGGTGCTTTGGGGGCTGCCCTTTCTTCTAAATGAACCAAAGTGCCCATCTCTCAATAGTTATCAACAATAATATTGTGGTCAATAAAACAAAATACATTTGAATTATAATTATTATGACAATGAGTACAAAGCAGTAACGACTGGCTCAAAACTCTGAAAGTACCTGTTTATTTTTATTAATGTCAGTCTGAGACATTGTTGCTATTGTGTTACTATAGATTGTGTGCAACTTAAACAAGCCCAAAATGCATTGAACAATGTGGGCAATGGAGCAATATCTTCCCAGTCGTATTCATAAATTGATTGAAAACTATGTAGCCTGTCTGTTTTCAGTTTTATTTGTTTGTTTTTTATATAAACCTGAAATGGCTAACATGGAAGATGTTGCGTTTAGCACATGATGAAATTATAGCTGCTTAAAAGAAGTGTCAGTTATGTGAAGTGTCAGTATCATGTGTGTGTATACTAATTTACTATAGTAATTGTTTTTTACATTTGAGGAACTCTCTGCACATATTTTGCCGTATCTGATGCATGCTAAAAAATAAGTAAATCTTGTCTTTAGACTTTGCATCATTCCACTGCTCTGCTTTTCACATTTTAATGCAAAAGCATCCACTAATCATGTTTGACCATTGTGTCTTTTACAGCATACAGGATATGCTGTGCCAAGTTAAAATAAAAAAAATAAACTAAATAAATATTGTAGCCATTTCTAAAAGCATGGCACTCAAGTCCGTTGCTATATTTACTCATTAACATGCATGCAAATTATGAAAGATAAACGTACCCACATTACATGTTCACAATATAAAATTGTGCATCATGTGAACGTATTTGTAATTTCAGTCAACTTTACTAAATTTCTAAATTAGCACCGCAGTGACCACGGTGTTCAAGTCATTGATTCACTCATGTTTAGGGTCAGGGGGTAGAAGCACACTAAAATTGTCAATAATAATGTTACAAACCACCCCATAATGCAACAAAGCTCTGTGGAGTTGTACAATGTTGTAACACCTGATGAGTCCGAACAATGACAAGCTTTCAACACTCCAACAGCCGCTTGGATCATATGCAGCAATGCAGCATTCACTATGCCTCTTCTCTTGCTCAATGAAGGTTGCTGATTGATATGAGCAGCCAGATTCTGTGTGGGTATCCCACTGTCACACAAGAGCTGAATGAATAAAAGATTATACCCAGTAAGCCAAATAGGATGTAGGTGAAATCACATCACACTTTACCGCAGGCAAAGTGGTAGCCCCCCCATAACACACAGCTTGAGCCTGCAGTCTGTTTCACGCACTTACTTGCATTACATTGTGATTACATTGGTCAAAAGCATTTATGCATCACAGATTAATTGCATACTGACAGAATTAAATGATTTCTGTTGAAGTGAATGCACTCTCTGTTGGTGCCTTTATTATGTGAGTGTGGTTGATTGCAGTAATTATATATTAAAATCCTGTGATCAGTGTTAATCAGAGCTTTTTTTTCAGAAAAATAAACAATTAATGCAGCATTGTTTTTTTGTTTTGTTTTTTCCCACTTCTTGAGGCTACACCAATGTGTTTTTCCCCCACTTCCTGTGGCTAACATCCATATCACCCCATATCACCCTGCAGCCCAAGACCGGTTGCCCATGGAAGCTAAGCAGGGCTGAGCCTGGTCCGTACCTGGATGGGAGACCTCCTGGGAAAACTAGGTTGCTGTTGGAAGAGGTGTTAGTGAGGCCAGCAGGGGGTGCTCACCCTGTGGTCTGTGTGGGTCCTAACGCCCCAGTATAGTGATGGGGACACTATACTGTAAAAAAGCACCGTCTTTCGGATGAGACGTTAAACCGAGGTCGTGACTCTCTGTGGTCATTAAAAATCCCATGGCACTTCTCGTAAAGAGTAGGGGTAGCCCCAGTGTCCTGGCCAAATTCCCTCCACTGGCCCTTGTCATTCCCTCTCCACCTGTAGCTGGTGTGTGGTGAGTGCACTGGCGCCGTTGTCCTGTGGATGCTGCACACTGGTGGTGGTTGAGGAGAGACACCCCCCCCCCCCCCCCCCATGATTGTAAAGCGCTTTGGGTATATTGCAATACACATTAAAGCGCTATATAAATGCCTCATTCATACAACATTATTTGCACACTATTTGTGTGCTGCAGGAACGATACTTTCGGTAGGCTGCAAATATTGTGTTTGAAACACAAAGAGTTGGTAGAAGAGACAGAAGCATCTTCAGTTATTTCACACTAAACAAATGCAAAACTAATTGTGAAATGTATAGGGTTTATGTGATGATTATTAGATATACAGTACCTTGCAAAAGTCTTAGTCCATTAGTATTTTCATCAAAGGAAATGGTTTTAAGCCAGTTATTTATATATTTTGTGTCAGTAGGAAATATCAGTTTACATTTCCAAATGTTTCCTTTTGCCATTAATTGTAATATTCCGGTGAGATTTTTATATGCACGAGGAGTCTGACAACAGCTCCAGAAACAGAAAAAAAAACTGAGACAGACTAAATCCAGAAGAAATGTGGCACCGTCTTCAAGACACTTGAAGAAACTTAATTGCAAAACTACAGTTTGTGAGAAGTTTAGGCACTTGTGTAAAAACGCTGTAAAGTGAGGATACTTTCAAAAATAATGTCATAAATAATTGTATTGAATTAAATTAACTAATTAATAACTAAGAATTAACTAATTAATTAAATTAATAACAAAATCAAATCAACATTTGGTGTGACCACCCTTTGCATTTAAAACAGCTTTTGTCTTAGGAACACTTGAGCGTACTTTTTTAGGTAGCTTTGCAAGTAGGTTTCTTCAAGTGTCTTGGAGATGTTGCCACAGTTCTTCTGTTTTTTAGTCTGTCTCAGTTTGTTCTGTTTCTTCATGTCATTCCAGACAGATTCGATGATGGTGAGATCAGATCTCTGTGTGGAGCACTGCCTGTTGTCAGACTATATAGAAATAACTGGCTTAAAACCATTTTCTTATGTTCAAAATACTAATGACTTAAGGCTTTTGTATAGTACAGTATATACATTATAAGACTGATTACATAATAATTTCTGTAATTGTTAAATAATTATAAAAACTTTGGTTTCTATTTGTCAACATTAGTTTAGTAATGAACTGATAATGAAAAAGCCGTAAAGTATTTACAGTAGTCTTAGTTTATATTAATTTCAGTATTTACTAATACATTATTAAAGCTATGTATTGCCCATGTAATGTTAATGTTAACTAAGGGAATCTTATTGAAAAGTGTTACCAAAACATTTACAGTTTTTACCAGTTTTTTTTTTTTTTTTCAACTGTTTACACACAAAATCTTTACTTGTCACACAGTTTCTGAAACCTAACATCCAAACACCAGAACTACACACCAAATCTGCAAAACCATACACTAATTATCTGCCTATTCAATTTCATAAAACACTTTTTGCAAAACAAAACCCAAAATTCTCTATGCACCACACAAATATCTAACAGGAATTAATATTATGGCAAAGGTATTTGCAAATGTTTGCTTCATTTTGCAAGAGATGTGAGGCATTTTGCATTTTGTGTGTGCAATTCTTGGATTTGTGTGTAAAGTTTTGAAAGAAAAAAAAAGGCAGAGGCCTTTTATATATAAAGCTGAATGACTAAATACTCATTTTATCATCAGAAATCTAAAATAATAATAATAAGTGTTTAATGTCGTTGCATACATCTACGCAAAATACATCTACATTATGTAGACGTACATTTGGAGTACATCTGATTCAACTTGCAAATAGAATTTTGATTGCAAATTGTAATGCTAGGTTGTTAATTACAGAAACCTGTGCAAATAATGAAAAATGTACTTATTCTGTGTGCTTTATTAGTTTTAGTTATTATAACACAAACACCAGAGTTACACAAGGTCATGCACAGACTACGTACATCTGGTTTTTCCCCTCTTAATGCTTTTGCCTAAAGATATGAGAGCTGATGAGGTTCCAAAATAGTGTACATAACTTGTTCTTTTAAGTTTTCCAGTACAGATGTGAGACTTTCGTGCACAATCACTGATTACCATCAGATTTCTCCCCTTCTCTCTCTCTCAGCCTTCTCATCTCTTTCATCTCTCTCCTCTATGTTTAACTGATCACTGCAGAGAAAACCTGAAAGGACATAAATGGCAAGCCAGTGGTTTGTACAATCAGAGCAGAGCCACATCGCCCCCATCTGGCCATAAGAGTAAATGTTTTGTCACCTCACAATGGCTCCCTCATGGCCAGAGGGATTTCTATGTTTAGCTGCAATACAGTGGTGGTTATGAGGCCTAATTATGCGTGGCCACCCCCTTACATGGCTGCCCCTCTCATACAGCCAGAATGAGCACATACTGTCAGAAACAGCTGTGAGGGGCGAGAGACTTGAGAGACAGAGAGAGGGAGTGAAAGCCAAGAGCAAGAAAGCCCAAGACATCATGTGATAACATTACAGGCGAGAAGGAGAGAAAGTAATAACAGAGAAGGCTGCCTGAGACAGAGACAAAAATACACCATAAAGGGAAGTAGAGTTCAGTATAGTGTACCCTGCTGTGAGGGACAGATAAGAAAAGGTTTATTTTGGTTTTGTGCTGGTCTAGCTGGTCATCAGCAACAAAACCTAGCTGGTTGACCAACAACGTCTTGATGGTTTTGTTGTATTCTTGCTAAAGAGCCATCATGGATCAATAGTGTCAGTAAGAGCATCCAGAAAGCAAGTTACAGTGTCCTCCACACGTCAGAAAATGTTCTAGGCAAAGTATAGCTTTGGACAACATACTGTAAGTATGAATAATTTTGCAAGGCTTTGCATTCACCAGCCAGAACACCTGAGAAACTCCGCAGCACCCGAGCAACCATCCAACTTCAAACCTTCGGATTACTTTAAACTAAAACTTCAAGCTTTAAAACTTCTTCAAACTGAAAACCTTCAAACTTCAAGCTTTTAAAACTACTTCAAACTTTCTAGCTAGGTTTTCTCAAGTGTCATCAAAGTTTGTTTTGAGAAACAAAGTCCTTGTTACAAAAAAAAATTATACATATATATATATATATATATATATATATATATATTTTTTTTTTTTTTTTTTTTATTATTATTATTTTTATTTATTTATTTTTTTTTTTTTTTTTTTGAAATAATCAATATTTATTTTTTTGGAAAAGTGTGTGAAAAAATTATGTTTTATGACAAATGTGATCAGTGGGAGAATGTGTATAATGAATTAACATATTTCTGCATTCATCAAAATTTGAATATATTTTAAACTGTTTCATCAATTCTAGGGTTACTATTATGCATTAAAACCCTTATACAACCCTGATAGGAATACTGAGATAAAAGACAAAAAGCAATCAGCATTTTTCAAAATTGTTACTTTATTGTAACATATATCATAAAATTGTTATATTAGTGCTACCAGTATTACAACATCAATATTGTAACTCATTTGTAACATTTGAACTTTTAATTTAGTGCAATATTCACTAACTTTGTCATTGCAACGTTTTAGTGCAACCTTCATTAACAACTGCAATTGGATGTATACTGTATGTATACCTACATGCACTGTATTATCCCACCGGTCACTACGCTGTAAAAAGTGATAAGTTGACTTAACTTAATAGGAAACCCGTTGCATAAGTAAATAATCATTTTAAAAAATAAGTTGCGTGAATTGTCAAGTGCATTTAACTTTTTTTTTTTTTAATTATTATTTACTTTCTACTTACTACTAGCTATCATTTTAAGGCAACAGGTTTCGTCAATTTTTTTAAGTTAAGTCAACATATCACTTTTACATTGTGAGGAAACCCCGTTGCCTTAAAATTATTAAGTAAATAATAATTTTAAAAAATAAGTTAAGTGAATTGTCAACTTTATTAGTATTAGTATTATTATTTACTTAATCATTTTAAGGCAACGGTTTTCCTCAATTTTTTAAAGTTAAGTCAACTTATCACTTTTTACAGTGTATTGTTGCCATCAGCATGTTCACTTATTAAGTGACCATACGCAACAAAACTGAATAATTGTGAATTCATATATTAATACTAGACACTTTAAAGATAACATGTACCAAAAATCTTTGTCATATCTTTATGTTAACATACTTTACTAGCCTTTTGTTTTGGAGCTTTGATGCAGGCATCATCATCTCATGGTGACAGTAAACTGCTCTGATCACGTGACAATTTGCACTAACCATATTTAATTAAGACTCTTTATTTTTTTCCATATTTGCAGGAAATTCACTAAAACACCTGTCAGTAACATTTTTAGAGCTTTATAAATGAAAATGGTGAGATTAAATAGTTTATTAACTACATGTTCTTACGTGGTTAGGGTAAGGTTTAGGGTTAGTGAATGTAATTTTTTAGCATGGCAATGCCAGAGCTATTTATAGATCTCTAAACTCTAATTGGCAACAAGTCAGTAAATCTACAAAGGTGTGCTGAATCTGAGCTAGTAATGCTCAGAAAAGAAACCTGTGTCATTTTATCCCAGTAATCATTACACAGCTGCCAAATGAACATGTCTGACTGTGACATTTATGTATTGCCATCATTATGAATTCAAAAAGGAAAACATTATTGCTGGGTTTCAGTGAAAATAGCAAGTTACTTTAATGTATTTACATCAGGATTTATGCTTTGTCCAAAGCCAAATATGATCAGCTGTTCTTTTTTCAGCAGCAAACAAATGGAAATGGAGGGGTTGCTCTGACATAAAAGAGCAAGATCTCTTCTCTTATAGTTGACTTGTTGGTTCATTGACAATTCAAGGTACAAAAACGGTTCAACAACAAACACTAAGGCAGGAACTAGATGTGCTTTCTTAAAATGTCAGCAAACTGACGGCTGAAGAAGAAAAAAACAACTCAATGTACCTCAATACATCCTCTCAGAAAGAAGGCTCCATCAATAGCAGTGTGTGAGAGCAGGTTTCTTACATCTTTTTTTAAGCCACACAGAAGCGTTTGCATGGTCAGTGAGATGTATTTCAAGTTGTTATTGTCTTTATTGTGACAGTAGGAGCGAGATCGCAATGCCGTATCTCACCAGCTCTTTGTATCTCTTCCTCAACTCACCTTCAGTCTTTGACAGATTCCTGGTTTGAGTGCTCATGGATTAGAGGTCTTCTCAGAAATCTTGGATATTTCTATCTGCCCCACTGACATCAGATGTTTTTTTTGCCGTGGATCAGTTTACCAGTGGGGAAAAAACAGAAGGATGGCACAAGCAAAATAATCACATCATTACGCCAAAGCAACCTCTCTGAAGAGCAATCGATGGTGTCATTTTGTGCTGTTAGAAAATGTAACGCAGCGGATGGGGAAAGCTTATAGCTGGAGAGATCTTAGCACTGATGGTGCTCTCTTCTAAATGGAGGGCTCATTACTTTGAATGGAACCAGGGTTGTTTTCCCACAAAAACGTGGCTCTTGAGAAAGCTTTTTGTTCAGATATCATAAGCTTTTACCAAACAATTGAGGTAAATGTCCTTTTTTTCTCAGTATTCACTTTCATAATATTGATTGATATCGTCATAGATGAACAATAAATCCAAACAGGTATATGGCCTCTCTTCTTGTTCCTGGAAACAAAGCTGGTTAGCTGGTTATCTAACTGCACAGTAATCAATAATTGCATATTATGGTTTTAGTACATAATACTTGTCACAATTTTGTCTAATACTCATAATACACAAGACATTTTGGTTCAGTAATCACAAATGTTTCTGCATCTGTGAACACAAGGATCAGGCCACACACGCACATGTTTTATTCCTGTTATGAGTATTAATCATTGAATTAACCCATAGGTTTAAGCAATTATACATGGTCAGCTGATGAATTTGGAAAGTCATGTTACAGTATGAAACTTGGTATTGCAAGCCAAATATTTGACTAACAGCAAAGTCTTTTGCAGACTGTAGTTTTTCTGGCCAAGAAACACTTAAAACTATAAGATACAATGATATGCACATGCACATTTGATAAGCAGTTTTGGAAACAGTTTTGTATGTATGAGCCCATGTTGTTGTTGTTTTGTCTTTTTTTTTTCTTTTCATAATATATATATATATATATATATATATATATATATATTAGTGGTGTCAAAATTAGCGTGTTAATGCAGGCGATTCATTTTTTCAGTTTAACGCATTAAAAATATTTAAGACAATTAACGCAGGGGCGGGACTAGGTTTGGCCACCCCACTCACAACTGCTAAAGAATTGATTTCACGTCTTTACGATCACATCAAATGGGCAGAGGTGGACAAAGTACACAACTTCATTACTTGAGTGAAAGTACAGATACTACTGGTCAAATATACTCCACTACAAGTGAAAGTTGTAAAGACAGATTTTTACTTAAGTGAAAGTACGAAAGTACATGCTTTTAAAAGTACTTAAGTATCAAAAGTAAAAAGTTAATGCATTGTTTTATTGTCACATTGTTGTATACTTACAATACCTTATGCCACTAATGCAATCTACTGAATACACTGATTAGCTTGAACTCTCTTTAGAATTAAGAGCTTTTATGTTACCAAACCTATAGAAATGGAACAACGGAATGAAGATAATCATCTTTATTTTTTTATCTAACACTCCTACAGCTACATTGAACTCATTTTAATACTTGTTTAAAAGTTACAAAGTTATTTTTCAAAGAGATATTGAAGTCTATGATATGGTTCATTTTAGGCAAAAAAAGCAAACATTGAAAAGCAAACAAATCTTTAGTCTCTTCAGAAAACTGGAGCATACTCTCTCAGTATGGCCATGGGTGTGCACGTTGCGCCAAAGAACTGTCTTTTTGAATTTTGCCATCAACTGCTCAGTGTTCATAAAATGCTCAAAAATCATGTGGCTGGGTTTAGTATTGTTTGGTATTGTTTTGAATTCCGATTCTTCTTATTTATTTCAATTCTTATCGATTCCCAGTTTAGATTCCAAAGTTGTAAAAAAAGTTAAAACATTTTGACTTGTGTGAACATTTAACCTATTATTGATCAAAAAATATATGTATTTATGTGCAGTGTTTTGACAGTATAGCCTAAAAGAATGTTCAGATTTATATAATTCCTTGACCAGTGAGTTGTAACACAGGCTGGGGATAGATGTAACGGTGTGAAGTAATTTGCTGAAATAAGACACACTGCCAATTTATGCAAAAAATTTATTTAGGAACAAAAAAATAATCAGTTTTATATTTTTAAAAAACATTATATTGTACTCCTTTTAAATTTAGCACAAAAACAATTTCTGTGTGTGTTTGTGTGTGTGTGTGTGTGTGTGTGTGTGTGTGTGTGTGTGTGTGTGTGTGTGTGTGTGTGTGTGTGTGTGTGTGTGTGTGTGTGTGTGTGTGTGTGTGTGTGTGTGTGTGTGTACTGTGTTCCTGTCACATAAGGGTTCAGTCACTAGCTGTGTTTCCATCTACCTATTTTTATGTGAATTTTGGAATGCTGTATGGAAATGTCAAGATACACAGAAATTCTAAAAATGTGCACAAAAAAAAAAAAAAATGTCTGTGCTCATTTGAGGCGGATAGTGTTTTTGTCCAATAAAAAGTTATGCGCATAAACTATGATGGAGACACATTTTACATAAATCCCTTGATGTGCAACAAAAACCTCACATGACTTTGCCTCAATAGAGGATGTGATTGGATAATTGGGTAACACTTTACAATAAGATGTCATTTGTTAACATTAGTTAATGTATTAACTAACATGAACAAACAATCAACAATGTATTTATTACACTAATTATTCATCTTTATTAATCTTTGTTAATGTTAGTTAATGAAATATTGTTCATTGTTTATTCATGTTAGTTCACAGTGCATTAACTAATGTTAAGAAACACAACTTGTGATTTTAATAATGCATTAGTAAATGCTGAAATTAACATTAACTAAGATTAATAAATCCTGTAGAAGTATTGTTCACTTCAGCGCCAGGTGTCAATCAAACGAGCGCAGAAACGGCACCGGTGACGAGGAGCTTCAGTAAACTGTGGTCAGATGAGATGTCGTTAGGCCATATGTGACCCTGGACCACAAAACCAGTCTTAAGTCGCTGGGGTATATTTGTAACAATAGCCAAAAATACATCCTATGGGTCATTTTTTTATCGATTGATACCACTAATACACACACACACACACACACACACACACACATTTTGGAACACAAGATAAAATATTTCCATATCTCCATATCTGAAGAATGTAAGGCATGATGTAAGACACATGCAACACTTTTTTCACTCTTGCTTAATTATTATTTTATTTATTCTTTTTGGCTGTATTGTTATAGTTTTCTACTTATTCTATGCAATCATGATTGAAGTTATTCCTTAATGACATAAATCAAGTGTAGAGTTAGTTTTGGCAGGTCATGTGAGTCAAGCTTGCATCAGCTGACTCAGCTGATCCACATCTACCTTTAGGAATTCGACTCCTATCATGGCATTCCTATTTAAAGTGACAGTTCTCCCCCAAATAAAATATTCTATCATTAATTACTCACCTTCATGTCGTTTCAAACCAGTAAGACTTTTGTTCATCTTCAGAACACCAAATAAAGTTATTTTTGATGAAAACTGAGAGCTTTCTGACCCTCTATAGACAGCAACGCAACTACCATGTTCAAGGCCCAGAAACATACAGTAAGGACAT
Organism: Acrossocheilus fasciatus; assembly: GCA_036784905.1. Taxonomy (NCBI): domain Eukaryota; kingdom Metazoa; phylum Chordata; class Actinopteri; order Cypriniformes; family Cyprinidae; genus Acrossocheilus; species Acrossocheilus fasciatus. The sequence continues at coordinate 23,713,700 of CM071938.1, forward strand.
TGTTAAAATAGTCCATGTGACCTTAATTTTATGTAGCTATGAGAATACTTTTTATGCGCAAAGAAAACAAAAATTATGTCTTTATTCAATAATTTCTTCTCTTCCATGTCAGACTTTAACACGCATTCACAAGAGTACTACAATGCATGCATGTGCACTCCTCTGCTTGTAAACAAGCCACAGCGCATCTGAGGTCTATGTCAGAATGCCAGCTCTTGCGTCAGCATAACTGCACAGGTAGGTTCTCAGGTAGGTCCACTGTAAGCACATGTAAGTACATGTACTGTACAATAAAGTGCAACCAATTGTTATATAAAGTTGTTATTTTTGTTTTCTTTGCGCATGAAAAATATTCTCGTAAGCATTGATGTCACATGGACTATTTTATCAATGACCTTACTACGTTTCTGGATCTTGAACGTGGTAGTTGTGTTGCTGTCTATGCAGGGTCAGAAAGCTCATCAAAAACATCTTAATTTTTGTTCCGCAGATGAATGAAGGTCTTACAGGTTTGGAACGACATGAGCATGAGTAATTAATGACAGAATTTGAGTGAACTATTTCTTTAATTATTCAGCAGCTTTAACGCTTGCTCCGGAGCAAATTACCCTCCTCCATCCCCAGCTCCTCCTATTGTCACAGTCAGGACTTGGATTTCTGTTATTCCTACTTTCCCAAATCAGACTCCTTTTATCTTGAAAAATACTGTTACACTAAAATGTCATTAAGAATATCTGCTTGGTTCTGTTTACCCTAAGGGGGTCATTGCTGCTCTCTCTGCTCATTCATGACAAGCTGCATGGATGGTCAGTGAGTTTTTACCCAGAACAGAATCATACCGCCAATCCAAACTGTATGCTAAGCATCATTCATTTTGATGATAGTGGTCCTGACAGAAATCTAAAATATTTAGCTACCTGTCATTTGTCTTCCCTTCATTCTCTGTAGTTAACAATTGGATACCTTATTGGATTCCTTGGTCTCCCAGCTTTCATGTAAAAAAAACTCACTAGTTATTGTTATTGATGGATTAATGTATTTCTCTTATTTTAAACGATTTTAAGGTTGGTTAAGGTTAGGGTTAGCTGCACTATAAAAACACATTATGCATATCTAATACAGCTGTTCGTCCCTAAGTAATATCTCCATTTCACTCCAGTTTTGCTTTCTCTTCTCAATGATAGTTAAAATATGGCCATAATTAAACAATAAAGGAATCAGACTGTGGCATTTCCTTTAAGCCTATGGCTTCACAGGTTTTAGATAATCTTCATTTTGCTCCTTGTCATAAACATTGTGACTGTACATAAGTCATATTTGGGAAGCATTAATGTGCCGTTGCTGACAACTCAGAACTCGGATTTAAAAATCACCACAAGAATGACGAAGATTAGACTTGTAAATTTGTGGCAGACTGATCAGAGCTGGGTTATGTTAAATGTCATGAGTCACAATGAAACAAAAGTTGTGTAAATATGTAAGTTTAGCTTGAGAAGGCATTACTTTTTGTAATGTTATATTATCTCATTTCACTTTTCAGGCTTTTTTCTAGAGCAAACTCAAGCATTTCATGTTTGAGTGATAAAAATTGTCTTGATCAATCATGCTTCATCGTGTTTTGTTTGCATTTGACTTTAAACTGGAGCGCTTTTGAGGTTGGATTTTGAGAAATACAGTTACACATTCTCACCTCCTACTTTATTTGGAATGCAGCATAAGCAGTGTGTCTGCTTCCTTTCATGATGTAATGTGGTCAGGATAACATTTACAATCATTTTTCATCATTTATTCTTTATGATGTTTTCTGAAGTAATTCAGACACATAAATTTCGCTCTCTCTCACCCCTTTCACAAAAGCACTTGAACCTAATAATTATTATTCATTTACTCCCAGTGCATTTTCTAGTGCAGACACAAAAATATCCATATATATATATATAAACATCTTAACATGCTTTTATGAAGAAAAAAAACTGCTCTTACTAAGAGCCTCTTAGGCACATACAGAATATGAGAAAAATGAGTGAAATGACATTTTGATCACATCCATTTTAATGTACACTGCAGCATTCTCTACTCCCCACCTTCTTGTTAATCCGGAACATTCGTCCTTTCCCTTCCCGAGGACACGGATGTCAGGTTCATCAGTGTGTGTTGCCTGATTGCTTCTGCTTAATTACAGTAATTACAGCTAAATGAATGAAAGGAGAGATATTTTGTTAGCATTAGAAACACACTTTATGACTCCATGAATCTGGACAATGTCGTTAAGTATATGTCTTTGGTTTTTCCAGAATGCTACAGAAAAGTTAATAAATTATAGACACAAAGGGGAAAACTTTTTTATTTTTTTTTTTTATTTTTTTTTTATGAATACAGTGCATTTTTGATGAATAGAATGCAATTGAATTGTTGGCTCAGTTATAGCAAACTTGCTAATTGTTCAGTAAAACATTTTGAGTTTTAAATTTTCAATAAAGATGAATTAGTGGTGAAGATGCTGAAGTCATTCAACCATGGTGTATTTAATTTATGGCCTAAATTAATGTATTTATGTCTCAGAATTAATAAGTTTTGTTTATTTGTGAAGATTATGATGACATTGTCATGGCAGTAGTTAACCTGAAAGAGGAAATAAACAGTAAAAGGAGACAATTAAACAATTAATTCCCACCTCAGTTCTCCTTGTATGTTCTTTCATGCATAATTAAATGTGCTCTGGCACATTTCAAAACACAACAACACACAAAAAATCTTTTGATGCATCAAGATGCATCTATGTTCTGCATAAGAGAGTGCCAATATTTAGAATAAAAATGTTTTATTGCATGTGTTGAAATGAAAATTAAATAATAGCTATCTCAAGTATCATAAATGATACAATATTCAGGCATTTCTAAACAAATCAATAGGTTACATTTTTAAGTTCAATTTGGAAGTCCAGTTCCAGTAACAGATATCTCTGTGGATTTTTTTTTTTTTTTTATTTTTTTTTTTTTTCCTCCTTCACCATAAAATCTCTGTGGAATTTCATGAAATTTTGTCCATTTTAATTTGCAGCTCATGCTTGTTACACTTATGGTACATATCTCCCTAACATCATCTATCGCTCATTGCCTGACCTCACTGGAGTGCTCCTGAGTTCTTCAATGCTCTTTCATGATGTTGCAGGAAAGCTGTCGCTTATCTGCAGGGTTGAAAAGTTATGGAGCATAAAGTCCTCTGTCTGAAATTGATAAAGCCTGGAGGACTGTGTTTCCCATCAGGGCACAAAGCTTATCGGCACAACCAGCCTGGAGTGATGGCCTGCAATGCTGTGCTCTGAGGACCAAGACCAACCCAGGAAGCCAGTCAAGGGGACATTCTCCCTGGAGACTCTCTGTTGATGTGACTGAACTTAAGGCTGTTCTTTATTAAATGTAGGAATCCTGCTGTGGTTTAGGAAGTTTTCAAAAGAGTTTACTTCCTAAGAGGCAAAACATGTTGAACTGTTGCTTCTGTAGAGTTAGCACTGACATTAAAAGGGGGTTGAATTTGGAGTTTGAGGTAGAGGGCTGCATTGGGATTGGGTCTCACTGGAGTGGGCGGTTTTATCTTTGCTGCAGGTGGGAGTAGGCGGTCAAAAAATATAGTGCAGGTCTCGGGAATTGTAATAAGAATGATGGAGTCAACAAATGAAGTCGAGAAGAAAATTATAGAGGCCAAAGCAAGGCATGTGCAATGATTGAAAACAAATTTCAGTTGTTACTGAAAAAATGGAAAAGAATTTAACTTTGTAAGTAGTGACAAATGTGGAAAGGTGTTAATATACAACGGGCACAAAGCTGTTACCTCTGGGTTAAGGCGACATACCTGCTCCATTTGTTATTACACATGTTTAAACATGGTTTTAGACTCTACTGTGATACTTTGTTTTCAAAGTTAATAGAGTTTTATTAGGCTAATAAAAATGGTGTGGTGCTTTACTTTAGCATTATTTTATCTTATTGTCAATTTAATTTAACCCAGTGTTTTATGTCGGTTATTCTAAACGTTTAGCATAGCCCTAACAGTGTACATTTTTCAGACTTCAATTAACAGTATGTTTGTGGATGTGGGCAAGAGTGGATACAAACACAAATCATGCGTAACCATGTGTTCCCCAAAACATGTTCAAAAACATCTCACAGCAAGAACTGGCAAATCTGGTGCAGTCTGTGAGGATAAGATGCACGCCATAGGAAATGTTGTTCACGCCATATTCTGACTCTACCATCCAAATATTGTAGTATAAATCAAGACTCATCAGACCAGGCAACCATTTCCAATCTTCTATTGCCCAGTTTTGGAGATCCCATGCAAAATTTAGGCTCAGTTTCCTGTTTTTAGCTGGCAGGAGTGGCACCCGCTGTGGTCTACTGCCATTATAACCCATCTGCTTAAAGGTTCAACGTGCTTTCAGAGATGGTCTTCTGCATATCACGGTTGTAGCAAATGGTTATTTGAGTTACTGTTGCCTCTCTATCAGCTCAAACCAGTCTGGCTATTCATCTCTGACCTTTGGCATCAACAAAGCATTTTTAATCACAGAACTGCCGCTCACTGGATATTTTCTCATTTTCAAACCATTTACTGTAAACCCTAAAAAAAATATTATGCATGAGCATAATGCGGAGAGCAGCAGTTTGTGAAATACTGTGAAAGACCTGGCACTAACAACCATGCCACATTCAAAGTCACTTAAAGGGGTCATGAACTGAACTTTGTTTTTTTTGTTTTTTTTGTACTGTTCTCTGAGGTCCAATATAGCATGATCCAATACAGTCGGCACAGCATTGTCTGTTTGTTGCAATCTTTCTGAAAATCCAGTGTCAAATTGTGCAAATCTGCAGTAAAAAGAAGTGAACAATGGACCAAGTTCTTACTGACGCGGTCTGGAACTTCATTAAAAATAACATTTTTTCACTCTTTCCTAACGTTGGGATCAGAAGAAAGGTATGATCTTCTTCTGCAGAGGCGGTGCTTATCCACATTATTTCGTCATACAGTAGAACATTCTACAAGCTGTTGTTTTGGCAGACTGCCTTCAATATAAGCTGTTTTTAGACTAACAAAAAGAGTTCTGAAACTTACAAGATGTTTTTTATAGCACATGTGACCTCTTATATGTCAAGAAAATCAAGGGAATTTTGATTTCTCAGTTCATGACCCCTATCAATCACCTTTCTTCCCCATTCCGATGCTCGGTTTGAACTGCAGCAGATTGTCTTTACCATGTCTACATGCATTGAGCTGCTGCCATGTAATCTGTGAATATATTCATGTACATATTCATTATTATTATTATTATTATTATTATTATTATTATTATTTACTTCTGATCCTAAAGGGATATGAAACATATCACAACACCTATTTATGAGGTCCTTCAGTATTATCAGCAGCTTTTGCGTTGTTCAATAGCTAATTACTGTATCCTCCTCCATCCCTAACTCTCCTCTCGTCCAGTTAGGATTTGGCCTTTTGATTCCTCTTTAAATCAGACTAATTTCTAAAATGTTTACATTAAATTACTGAACATAAATGATATCTGCAATACATTTATGATGGTTCTGTTCTGTTTACCCTAGGGGGTTATCACTGCTCTCCCTGCTCTCATCCATGCTAGGCTGCATGAATACGCAAGGAGTTCTTGCCCAGAACAGAACCATACTACCAATCCAAACTGTATGATAATTGTCCTTGATGATTGTGGTCCTGACATATATATATATATATATATATATATATATATATATATATATACATATATATGATTTTGTACGTTTGGCCACTGACAAAGTAAAAATGATCTGTCTATAATTTTAATAGTAGGTTTATTTGAACAGTGAGAGACAGAATAACAACAAAAAAATCTAGGAAACGCATTTCAAAAAAGTTATGAATTGATTTGCATTTTAATGAGTCAAATAAGTATTTATAAATAAGTATAAACATTACTTAGTACTTGGTGGCAAAACCCTTGTTGGCAATCACAGAGGTCAGACGTTTCTTGTAGTTGGCCACCAGTTTTACACACATCTCAGGAGGGATTTTGTCCCACTCCTCTTTCCGGATCCTATCCAAGTCATTAAGGTTTCGAGGCTGATGTTTGGCAACTCGAACCTTCAGCTCCATCCACAGATTGTCTATGGGATTAAGGTTTGGAGACTGGCTAGACCTCTCCAGGACCTTAATGTGCTTCTTCTTGAGCCACTCCTTTGTTGCCTTGGCCGTGTGTTTTGGGTCATTGTCATGCTAGAATACCCATCCACGACACATTTTCAATGCCCTGGAGCTGGATTTTGGTCTCATCTGACCGCAACACTTTCACCCAGCTCTCCTCTGAATCACTGGCAAACTTCAGACGGGCCTGTACATGTGCTTTCTTGAGCAGGGGGACCTTGCGGGCACTGCAGGATTTCAGTCCTTCACGGCGTAGTGTTACCAATTGTTTTCTTGGTGACTATGGTCCCAGGTGCCTTGAGATCATTGACAAGAGAAGATTGTCAGTTATTTTGTGTTGGTCTACAATCTTGTCCCTGACATTCTTGGACAGCTCTTTGGTCTTGGCCATGGTGGAGAGTTTGGAATCTGATTGATTGCTTCTGTGGACAGGTGTCTTTTATACAGGTAACAAACTGAGATTAGGAGCACTCCCTTTCTCCTAATCTCAGCTTCTTACCTTTATAAAAGACATGGGAGCCAGAAATCTTGCTGTTTGATAGGGGATCAAATACTTATTTGATTCATTAAAATTCAAATCAATTCATAACTTTTTTGAAATGCATTTTTCTGGATTTTTTTTGTTGTTGTTATTCTGTCTCTCACTGCTCAAATAAACCTACCATTAAAATTATAGACTGATCATTTCTTTGTCAGTGGGCAAACGTACAAAATCAGCAGAGGATCCAATCCCCCCCCCCCCCCCCACACACACACTTTTATATATATATATATACTGAAAATGTATATCATATAACATGTTATTGTGATAAAAAGAACAGACCAATACGGATTATTAACTAAGAAAATTAATCAAAAAGGCTGAAAAAATCTAAATCTATTTTAGCAAGAGAGATTTACTGTTACAGAGATCTTATCCTTCACTGTTACAGAAAAACCAAAGGTATTTTTTTCTCAGTCTGACAGTCTGTCTGTTTGACCAGCCAAACACTTTACTTGACATTCCATTTCACCATTAGTGTCCATCACAACCCTGACTACAGCCTGTGTCTGCAAAAATAAAAAAATAAAAAAAAGGTTTATGTGTGTGTACATGTGAATGTGACTGCGTAAGCTTAAGGCCCACAGGGCAAAATGCTGTAACGTTTTGAAAATTGAGTTTCTCCTGGCACTGGACTGAATCCAGTTGTCCCTTTCTTATCAGTAGTGTAATGCAAGGAGCAGAGGTGCCTTCCCACACACAGGCAGTATGAATTAGAGCAAACGAAACGGGGAGGGAGAGATAGACACACGCAGTGAGAAAGGGAGGCTTTCATATAGAGGTGTTCAATAGGAGAGAAAGGAAAATGGCAGCTTTCATACAGTACAGACAATAAAATGGTCACTGCAATCTCTGCACTATGGGAGGCACTGCTGCCTTGCACTTTACATCTATAGCGTGCTTCTTACAACGGCCTCTGTCCCTGATTGCCTCCACTCCATCAACAACAGAGTGACACAATCTGTGCGCTCATAAATCCTGCTCACTATCTGTGATGAAAGGGGGGTTATTTCTAATCATGCCTGCGAGAGATGTCTTTAATTTCTCTCTCTCGCTCTCTCTCAGGGTGGTGCTCCCTCTATCTCTGGTTGGTCTCTTGGTATTCCCATCGCTGGCTGACAGAGTGAGTGCCTATAAAACATGCAGAATGCCATCTGTGACTTTTCCCTTTGGGCATGACTTCTAATCAACAGCAGTCACAGAGCTTTGTTCATTTCTTTTGTTCTGTTGATGCACACAGCATCACAACATCCAAGCCCTTCAGTTCAGTTCACCGCTGATAATTGGATTGCATGAACAGTTTTGTGCGTGTCTATGTTTTTTTTTCAGATTTATAAATATCTTATTCTCTGGTTCACAATATGCAGTATGCCATGTTTGTGTCAAGTGAAGTGCGTGGAGTTTTTACCGGTGTGACTGTTAATTTTTATTTATGCAAGTTGTCTCAGTTTAGAGAGGACATTTTTGGTTAGCATCAAAAATTTGTATGTTCAGAAAAAATAAATAAATAAATAAAATATATATATATAAACAATAGATTTCTTCAATGAGGTCTAAATTACCTGGAGAAATTCAGCTGTTAGAATTAGCCATTCTGTTCATCTCAAAGGCAGTTGGTAGGCTGTTGCATCTTTGCTTATGTTTTTGTTGTTGTTTGTTTGTTTGTTTGTTTACCTGAACCATACATTATATCACTAATTACTGTGATGTCACAAAAAAATTATGTCATCTTAACAATGCTGATTGGCTGTTTTTGAAAAGATAATCCCTGCATTGAGCAATTTCTTAATTATTATATGATATACTCTTGTAATAATGCTATATTTACAGCTGATATAATATATATATATATATATATATATATATATATATATATATATATATATATATATATATATATATATATATATATATATATATGTATATGAAAAAAAAAAAAATATATATATATATATATATATATATATATATATATGTATATATATATGTGTGTGTGTGTGTGTGTGTGTGTGTATGTATATAAATGCTTTTAAGATATAAATAAATAATTTTCCAGTGATAAAACATCTACAATAATATAATTTATATGTTGCATTTCAATATATAAAATATGAAATGTCATATTTTTCCTTTTTTTTTTTTTTTGCTTTTAGCCAGCATAACTGTGTAGTTATGACACCCGCCAGTAAGGGCTAAGGGTCCCTTTTTTAAGTTTTTTTTTTTTTTTTTTTTTTTGCACTTTTTATTTTCACTTGGCATTTTATCCGTTTCTACACTTACTTATTTCCTTCTGTCATAACATTTTCATCCTTGTCTGTTACTCTCCCTTTACAGATCGAGGACAAAATGGAAAACATCTTACTGCAGTAACACAAACGCAAGCTAGGGGGCAACAGTAACCACCTAACAGATGGTCAGGACAAGAGACACGTCAACACAGGGATATGTAGACACACTTCCACCCTTCTTAGTTGTAGCACTCCCTAAATGAGAAATTACACACTCAGTGATTTGTGTGATGAGTAACCGAAGCAGATGCCTGAAGAATCTGGGCCGTACATGTAAGCTGAAGTGTTTGCATGTGGATTTACCACAGTCAATCATGATATGCAGGGGACTGGTGCATAAAATAAACTTTTTATTGTCGTTGTATGTTACTGGAAAATATAGTACACATTTTCCAGTTCTAGTCGACTTTGATTCCTACAACTGTAAAATGCACTATGAATAAATGAATCAATCAATTACTCAGTCAATGCACAGCCATCTTTTTACCATGTGCTGCCTGCCACTTCCGTTCCTGATTTATTAAGAGAAATAAACACACAATTTGAGTGGTTACTCTATAAAAAGCAAGCGAAGTCTCTAAATCACCTGTTCCTACAGATGGGATCCAGCTGCTGTGGAGCTGGAGAATGAATTCTGGCTGTGGATCTCTCCATTGGGATGACAGCCTTGGGATTTTTTACATGTGGATGGTGATTGCATACATGTATACATCTAAAGCAAACATTTCTGTCTGAAAATAGAAATGTCTGATGGTGAACGAGAGCATGCTTGAAAATGGTGTATTTAGAAATTATGGGTAAACAAATGTAATGAAATTTTCCCAGAACTTCTGCGTATAATCTCCCTCTTCCCACTGGAGTAGGAGCAGCTGGTCATCTTCAGCAAATGTTGCCCTGCTATAAATGGCAACCCAGACAGCTGAATTATGGCCTAACCCACTTCTTTTTCTGCAATATAGTCTTTTTATAAGACTGGCGATCATAGCCTTTTAGAGACACTGGTTCATAAACAGGAAATGCATACAGGGCATTTGTCTTGCTCTGCTTATCCATTTCACTGATTAATGTTTTGTCTCTTTATGAACTAACAATGTATTTTGCACTACTCTGCTCATTTGTCTCCATAACTGAATTCAGCATTTATATGTGATTACATAAAAATGAAAAGTAGTCTTGGAATTATTTGAATGCTCTGGGTTCAGCCTTCTTATCATTTCCAATTTATTGTTGCGGAAAAGAATGCATCACATGCTAAAGATGTAAAATTTACATTCTTTAACATTTCTTCAAGGATGAGTGATGTGAACTTGTGTGAATCTCTATACCAGCAGTTTTAACTTGTGTTAGTGACCTTGTGACCTTTTTGACATAAAGTTGCTTCATGGTCCACAGCAATATCCAAAAGTTTAAAGTATTTTTTTTAACATTTCAAAATTTCTACCCAATAAAATATTTTAGAGCTTGGCATAACTAAAACATATATTCATTATAATAATTCCAATGGAATTTTTAAGATTTAATTAATTTTACACAACCTTTAGAAATTATAGGCTTTCTTGTATATTCAGGTAAGAAATATCTCTTTTTTAGTTATTTTTATCTCATTTTAAAGGTTGTTTTGTATTATTTTCAATCATTTTATGTCTTCTTGAGGCACCCTTGGAAGTTTTCTGAGTTCATGTGGTCCAGAACCACTCTATACCATCTCTGATGCTGCATGATTGGTGCTGTTCAGCCAATGATATGAGAGAATAATGGAATCCTGCCTCATCCATGTCAACCATTGATTATATAATTCCTCTGACACACTATGACCATGCTAAATAAGATGTGGGAGACCCTTTGTTTCAGAGCAGTTTGTTTCTGTCAGACTAAAAAGGTTAGTTGGCGTAGAATTGATTCATGTTCAACAAAGGCTTGTTCTGCCAGTTTCTGTCAGCATGAACATGTCAGATTACTAGCCATACATGTTGCAGCAGTGTTTCAGAATGCTACACAATCTAAATGTTAGAGCTGACAATGTGCATGCACTGTAGCTGACTCCAACACTCAGAAACGCAGTGTTCCAAGGGCATTGGTGGTGGCAGCGGCTGTTACCCTGTCAGTGAATATGATATGTACTCAGACTGACAGCCTCTGAAAGGCTTAATGGAGTTCTGCAAGCTAACCATGCAAGCCAACAGTCTATTTCCTCCCCCAATGACGGCTGAATGATATGACATTGCATTACTTGCAACACAGAAAAGACTCAATCATCGTTAGGTTACAAAATACATACATCAGAAAGACTTGAGAAATACTGTTAGTGGCTTATGAGCCTAAGCTGGAGACGTGCTCTAATTTGATCTGGACAGGAATGGTAGTGTAACAGCTTTCACAGAAACCATCTATAATAAAAACACACTGAGCTGGTTGGAGCTTCTCTGCTTTAGAGAGAATAAAAGGCACTTTCCATAAGGTGATATTATATAAGAAAAATCTGTTTTATGTGCTATATGTTTTTCTTCACATATTTCAAATAAATGATGTTTGGACTTTTTGAAGGTTGAGCTGCATACATCACAACAATTTATAAGATTATTTAAGTAATGATTTATTTAATATTATTTTGTAAGATTATAAAAGGCTCAAATAATATTATTACTTTAGTGCCACGATTTTAAGAAATTTAATTTAAATTTCATTTAACTTAATTTTAAGTATTGTAAGATTCTTTAAGAGACATATCTGCAAAGCTACAGTACTATTAAAAGTTTTAGTCACTTGTGTAAAAATGCTTTACAATGGAGATGTTGTCAAAAAAAAATGTCATAAATAGATTTTTTCCCTTTGCATTTAAAGCAGCTTTTGCCTTATGTGCACTTGCTCACAGTTTTTCATGTAGCTTTGCAGGTAGGTCTCTTGAAGCATCTTGGAGACATTGCCACAGTTCTTCTGGATTGAGTCTGTCTCAGTTTGTTCTGTTTCTTCATGTCATTCCAGACAGACTGGATGATGATCAGATCACATCTCTGTGTGGAGCACTGACTGTTGTCAGACTCCTTGTGCAAAAATGTCACTGGATTATTTCAATTAATGGCTAAATGAATGTTTGGAAATGTTTTGGATTTCCTACTGACACACTACAGCAAAAGATAGAAATAACTGACTTAAAACCATTTTTAGCTGCTGAAAATACTAGTGTTCTAATATTTTTGGCCACCACTGTAAATATTATTGATTTGATAATTAAAACTAATTTATTTTTGCTCAAATTAATTGAAACTTCTTTTAAAGTTTCTCATTTTAGGTAAATTTTATGTCAGGTAATAGTTGATCACATTTATGACATTTTTAAGTTTATTCAAATGCTTTGGATTTTGAAAAGCACATCATTGGAAGTCTAAGAAAGTTGATAATGACACCTGTAAACTAGCTTAGGTTTAGATCGCTTTCCCTAGGCTGGTCAGAGAGTACAGTGCATAAATAGACTGATACTTAAGTTTTACACATGGGTCAGTGAGTCCATAACAGTACGTGTGTGAGCCAGTCTGGCCATGTGTGTGGGTTGTAAATTTTGTCTGCAGCTGTCCTAAATGAGTATTTTAAAAGAGTGTGCTTTAGAAATTCAAATACAAATTCCCATTCACATTCCCTCCCTTTTCAATGAAAATTGTGCCCATAACCTCCATTATATTCCAAATAAATAGGCCTAAACAGATAGTTATACTGCAGATATACTACCCCGTGCAGAATCTGCAAAATCATCATTAAATAAATAAATAAATCTATTCACTCTTATTTAGTACATGAATAAGCAATGAATTTAGCCATGAATAAGTGTTTTCACGTAACATATGTTTACATATGGTCCACATGACAAAATAATAACTAAATGAGCATAACAACCCATTCATAAGTTGACAGATGGACAGATAGACACATAGATAGACACATAGATAGATAGATAGATAGATAGATAGATAGATAGATAGATAGATAGATAGATAGATAGATAGATAGATAGATAGATAGATAGATAGATAGATAGATAGATAGACAGATAGATAGATAGACTACTATGCTCCAAAGGGTAGGCCTTCTGCAAGTCTTAGTTTTTAATAATTTATGAATCTGCCATTACTGCTTTACACAAAAAGCTCCAATGGGGGACTGTAACTATCAGCTCTCTAACTCTGTATTGTATAATTTTGTTCAGTATTATGTTAAGTAGCCTATTATCTGGACACATTCACTTAGATGACTGAGAATTATAGTGCTACTATAGGCACCATAGTGCATTAGGCTACATGAAATGCTTTGATGAAATTGTCAAGAAATATAAAATTTATAAACAGCCTACATCTTAGTAAAATTTAAAAATAGCCTACATTTTGTCTGAAATGTGAAAATTCTTCTGTCAGAAAGACTCATGCTACAACGTGTCCTCCTCCCCCGAAATAGTATCCTGTACCCAAGGCGTGGTGTTGTCTACGTTGTGTCTACATGTGCTACAAACCACAGGGAAAATACGTACACTCAAGCTGTCAGTCAGGAAGTGCTCCGCCTTTTCAAACATTCGATTGGACAATGCCGATAGCGCGCTGCATATGATTGGTCGACGCCGCTGTCAGTCAGTTTTCAAGCGTTTCTCTGCTTCCTTGCCGCTGAGCGATGTTTTGAAGGGGAAATGGGTTCAGATTTCTTTGATGGGGACGGAAGGGGGAAGTAAATAATTGAAATGTCTCTAATATCTGGCAATATACATTAAGCGACCATCAACCAACGTCCATGCCGTTTCCTTGCTCCTGAAAAAAATCGACTGGATAACCTCCTGGATTCGTAAGACTGAAGTTTGAATCATGTCCACTCCTGTCTTTGTTAACGTACAGTAGTCGCACAGGGGACGTCCGTAATAAAGTATAGAATAAATGACAGTACCATTGACATGAATAGCTTACAATTTTAGTGACTTTATGTTTACTAGTCTCTACTGTTCTGATACATTTCTGGCAACCAGGCGATGGAAAGCAGAGGGTCACAGTCTGGTTTGTGCGAACAAAGGATATGTTAACTTGACCGAAACGGATCAATGTGTATATTATCAATAGCGCGTTTTCCAAAAGCGGAAATACTGGACTTGATATCTAGAAGTGGCCATTAATGTGGCTAGAGTTAGAAAATCACACGGAAGAAGATGGCAGCAACTAAAGGCAAAGCTGGACTAAATAATGAAAGCAGTTCTGGTCGGGATAGCGGCAGGACAGACGCAGGCAGTCCCACGTTATCCGCAGGGGCCGCATCCCTGACCACCAACAGGACCTACACGCTAGATGACCTGGACACCATTGCCACTGTTGGTAAGCTAGGCGTTATGCATCAAATTAAAACCTGTTTTAGTCAACAAATATGTCCTAAAACGTTTTCATGCTCTCCAACATGTGTACACCCGTGTTTGTCCCACCAAGTGGCTTTTTTAGTATGGCATTTCAAGGTTCAGTTTTTGATCCTAAGCTTACCATTTAGACTACCCAACTATACAAAGAGACAACCTAGAGCTGTATAGCAGCATATTAAGTTGCCCTGGGAATTCCCTTGGGGATGACTGCAGTAATGGGCTGTCAAGTACACCTGCATGCTTGCTTTGCCAGAGCAAGTTATGCTTTGTTGCTTGTTACCAGTAGAATTTAGTCACATTTAAGCTTATTTTATATTTAATTGAGGCCATTCATGAAAACTAACATTTCAACTGCCATTTTGAAAGTGAGGCTCAGGTGGGAAACCTCGGAAGTAAAGGTAAAAAACATGAACAAACTGCTGAGCAAACTATGAAATTTATCAGGAGTGTCTCCCTTCATATATCTTTGGAAAGGGTGAATGGTGTTAATTTTTCCTGAATGAAACACTGAGGTCTAATTTTCACAATACCAGGAAGTTTTTTCGGAAAAATTTATTTTCACAGTTGCATCAGCCGACTGCTCAACACCCAGGTAGTGCACAACAGTACAACCTATTTAAAGGGGTGGTTGACTGCTTTTTTTTTATTGTGTTTATGGGGTGCAGTCAAACATGCGTTCATGCACGGTCATTTCTCTGATAAACACCCCGATTATTTCCTGGTTTTATGAAGCCCCTCCCTCAGAAATACGCGATGGGTTCAGATTGTTCAGCTGGTCCAGTGTGTTGTGATTGGCTAAACCGTCTCTAGTGCGCGGCATGTGCTCCGGTTGTATTGTAAACAGTGGCGTCGTCTATATTGCTTATCAATTTGAGCCCGATTAAGACACAGATGATATTAGTGAAGAGGATCGCGCAGAACCTGTGCAAGCACGGCTCTTAATGGTATGTTTTTTTTGTTTGTTTTTGGTTCATACTTTTAGATACGCTGTTATTTGTAAGTGCTACTACTTCTGTTAGCTTTTAATATATGGTTTTATCCTGATTAAAGCTTTAATACAGCACAGCAACCATACGCGTGTCCATGTTTAACGCTTCTCATTGCTATGTGAAAATAAGTGTATAATTGGAACAGTTTGTTGGGAGCTGAGGTGATGATCTGAATGAGAGAGAGAGAGATTAGTATTAAGAACCGCTGTTTTACAACATTGATTTTGAAACTTGTGAGTCTATTAGAATCGTTAGAAGACAGAATCGCGATTCATATATGAATAGATTTTTACGTGCACCTAGTTTTCTCTTCCTCTTCTCTAAAGCAGCACAACATGGCCTCGCCCCCTTCGTTACACATTCCCGAGGCTGGGTTTATCTGGGTTTGTGACGTAACAGACCCAGGAAGTAACTCGTTTTAGTCCCTACGAGCCATTTTTGTAGGCATCAAACTGCCAGAATTTTAAAAGGCGAAATCTGTTTGCATTAAACTTTCAGCGCCGCAACTTTGCAGATATTTTTATGCTCAAACAGCAACAATACACACTAATTAACATTACTAAAGTGAAATCGCAATCAACCACCCCTTTAACAGTTTTCATTCACAATGACTATGTCTTGAACACAGCTTATGATGAACATGTTTTTATGATTTCTGTATTCAAATTCAAATTGATATTTTGGGGGGCATGGTCACAAATATCAGCATGATACAATTGGGCTGATATCATAATGAAGAAAAAAGCTTAACTGAAGCATAAAGCAAAGAAATTAATACATTTATTAGTTAAGAACATATTGAATTAAAAGTATTGCTGTCAAACGATTAATCGCATCCAAAATAAAAGGTTTTGTTTACATAACGTGTATGTACTGTGCATATTTATTATGTATATATAAATACACACACACACACACACACACACACACACATTCATGTATATATTTAAGAAAAATGTTATATATTAAATATATTTACATATGATATAATTTATATGAATATATACACATAAATGCATGTAAATATTTTCAAAATATATGCTGTATGTGTGTGTCTTTATATATACATATAATAAATATACACAGTATACGCACATATATTATGTAAACAAAAACTTTTATTTTGGACGCGATTAATCTCGATTAATTATTTGACAGCACTAATTAAAAGGTGACAGTGAAGGCATTTATAATTTTACTTTAATGCTGTTTGAACTTTGTATTCATCAAAAAATCTTGTATTATGGTTTCCACAAAAATGTTAAGCAGCACAACTATTTTCAACACTGATAATAATGTTCCTTGAGCAGCAAATCAGCATATTAGAATGATTTCTCAAGGATCATGTGACACTGAGGACTGCGGTGATGGCTGCTGAAAATTATGTGATAATATATATATATATATATATATATATATATTTTTTTTTTTTTTTTTTTTTTTTTTTTTTAATATATCAAATTAGATCCTCTCAGCAGCAGAAATCCTCTTCAAAATCCAACCCATAATGTTTTTTTCTCATCCACACTTTATAGATCAGTGTGCAGAATTGCTAATGGCAAATTTACTTTGTAATTTACTACTTCTAATTTATGCCCGTTCTTTTCTTGTCTTTAAAACTTAAGCCAATAAGAAAACTCAATATCATGTATTTTTTGTTCTTTCTCTTCCTTTACGCCCCTGAAGACCTCACTATCTTAGTTCTCTCACACCTCTAACACATTTTAATTAGTTTCATTACACACCTTCTCTTCTACTCCCACATTCGGCAGTGAAACGTAATTTAAATACATACGTGCCTTGCAAACAGATAGAACAAGGCCCATCTGACAAGGAGTAAATCTCATGTGACTGAATTGTATCTGTTAATAGAATGTTCAGTTTCTAAACAATCCCCTCTATTTATATTGAACTACGTGGCAGCAACATGTTACCTCCATTCTGAGCACCAAGTGCTTCCTCGTTCTCATTAGCACCATGTGATTTCAGGCAAAAGCTGACAGGATTATTACTCAAGCCATAGAACAATCATGACTAAGAGGACGACCTACATCATTCTAGTCTGCACTAGCTCCACCAGTGTTGTTTAGCCATAGATGACAGTCATGTCACGTACATCTTGAACACCGCTAATATTAGTCCTGCCATTCTTTTTAAGGCTTCCTGTCTAAGTTATTAGTAGTTGGGGTGATATCTACTTTTTTAGCTGAACTGTATAAAACTGAAAGGACAGCTCATTGTTTAAGGGCCTCAGGGTGAGGAGGAGAGCAGTTCATGTCTGGGGAAAAAAAAACAGGTCAGGTCGGAATGTGTACACAGGCATTTTGCACGTGTCAGCATGTTTTGGTTTTGTTTTTCTGGTGGTGTTAGTTGTTGTCACACTGTATTTTGATGACAGTTGATTAAGATTCCCCTTGTTACTTTTTTACTCTCATCAACACTCAGTTGCACCGTCACAGTCAAAAAAAGGATAAGGTACAACAGTTAAACATGTCAGCTGTAGACAGCTGGACGAACTTCACCGTTACCAAAGCTGATGCTAAAATAGCACTAGGCCTGTGTAAATTTGTTCAGATGAAATATCTAGTAGAAACATTTCAGTGCATCACGCATTTTTGCCTAGCTAAGTAAAAAACTGAGCTAATTGCTCACTGTTTTTAAACCCTAGCTCACATTAACCTATTTATTTATTTGTTTTTTTCTAAAGCAGAAACATACTGTACACTGTAAATAGTATGTGGAAACTTAATCTCAGTCCCTCAACCTTGTGAGGTTTCAGTTTCTCGAGAATAAGCTTGTCATGCAGGATTCCTGTTGGAAGCCTAGCAAGCCAGTGCAGGCTAGCAACAGTGAGGGTTAGCCATGCTCTGTCCAGCAGCATTAAAGCTAGGGATGCACCGGTTGACCGGCCCGTGTGCACACTACATTGTAATCATTTGTGAACGTGCCATTTGTGTGGAAGACATTCGGCAAAAGCACAACTAACACAGAAAAACAGATACCAAGATGCGAACAGGCGTTGGTGTACTGGCGCACAAATAAGAGCCACTTTCCTGCGCTTGCTGAAGTTGCGGGAGCGTATCTGTCCGTGCCCTGCACAAGCATAGACAGTGAACAGTTGTTCAGCGCAGCTTCTCGCGTGTTGGATGAGAAATGAAACAGACTAACTTGTGACAAAGCTGAAATGCTTCGTTTTGCATGCACTTTTGAAAAGCCAGAAGTAAACGTCAGTTCTGTAGAGGATGATTATTTTTATTTTACCGTAAAATTACATTGACTTAATTGGATTTAAAAAGCACTATATAAGACGCTGTAGCATTTTTGTTTTACTAGTTGCACTAAACATTATTTGATTTAACATTTTGGAATCATTTATTTATATAGCCTACTTTAGTTTTATTTATTTTCGCTGGTAAATACCTTTTTTTCTTTACACCAAATTTAAAAACGAAAACAAATGCTGATTAAGTAACATTTTTGTTTGAACTGTTGAACTTGAATGTGTTGATTGTGTTGTTTGGATTGTAACTATGCAGTTGTTGCCTTTAATTTCACATGGTCAGAGTTAATGTTCTCATTTAAAGGGTTAGTTCGCCCAAAAAATGAAAATTAGCCACTCTCGCCTACAGCAGTTGCTGAATAAACAGATTTTACTGTTTTCATTGATTCAACGTGACTAATAAACACACCACTACGACAATATATGGTTTATCTGAGTTCTTATTATTTTAATTTTCATTATAATAAAGTACATTTATAATGCAATGCCTTTATCACTGCTTAGAATACTATGAAATATGTTGCGTGCCTTATTCTGAATAAGAGGTCACATCATCTCACAGAAGGATTTATTTCAAACACTATTTATTTCATACATCTCTGTATGTTCATTCATACAGAGATGTATTCAAGCAGATGTTTTAATCTGCTGAATAAATAAAACATTTCAAGTCTCTCACCTGTAAGCAACTGCTGTCAGTCCCAAACAGTAACTCTGAATGCAGCCATAAAGTGCATTTCTATTGATTGTGTTGTATTACTGCCCTGTTATTCTTTCTTTCTTTCTTTCTTTCTTTCTTTCTTTCTTTCTTTCTTTCTTTCTTTCTTTCCTATTATTTCTTTTTTCCTTCCTTGCTTTCCTTTTCTTTAACTTTTATTTTGTATTAATTATTTATTGTTATTATTTTTATTTTTCTCTCTTCTTATTTTTTATTTAATATTTTCTTTCTTTCATTTGTATTTGTATTAATTATTTATTGTCATCATTTCTTTCTTTTTCTCTCTTTTCTTGTTATTTTTTCTTTATTTGTTATTTTATTTTTCTTTCTTTTGTTGTTATTATTTATTTTTGTAAAGTATTAATTATGAGAAAATGTTTGAATAAAATCTTAAAAGATTAATAGCAGAAGTTACTGTTATTATTTATTGATAGTTTAACTAAAGAATTAATCTACTGATAAGAAAATAATAAATAGATTAATTGAAAAATAATCGATAGATTAGTCAACTAATCGAAAAAATAATTGATAGATTAGTCAACAATAAAAATAATCGTTAGCTGCAGCCCTAAAAACATGTTATTAAATGTGGTATTTTCACATGGTTTCAGATGGAGCAGCATTTACTATACAGAGCCGTAGTTCATTGAGAAGCTATGCAAACAGCTGTCATTATCGTGAATGATTTTTTTCAATTTCATAATCGCGTAATAATATCACCTTCATTTGTTTTTTTTTGCATAACCTATTTCAGTAAACTACGGCTCTGTGTAGTAAATGCTGCTCCGTCTGAAAGCACGTGATGGAGATTTACTACTGATCACAGAACCGGCTTTACTGACAAAATGCGCATGGAAATCGCATTCGATTTAATGCGTGCATCCATAGTAAAACGTGCTTCACATGGCTCCAGGGCATGAATAAAGGCCTCCTGTGGCGAATCAATGTGTTTTCATAAGAAAATATCCATAATTCAAATGTAATAAACACTTTTCTCTCACTTCTGATCTCTGTCATACGCGAAAGCCATTCTGGCAGATGACGTAGGACATATGCGCAGCACACGCCCCTCTGAGATATGCTAGTCTCGTGAGTTTGTTTATAGGAACAAAGAAAGCAAAGTTGAAAAACAAAAGCTAAATGCTGACGTCAGTACCATCTATGTTTGTATTGAATGTACTTACTGCGCAGACATTGCCATTAATTTCAGATGGTTACAGTTTATTTATTATTGTTTTCAATAGCTAAAAGCCAGTTTGGCCTGTTAAATACCAAATAAACATCTTGTTTATGTACACTTTCATTCTTTCTTGTTTGTTGCTTAAAAAAAAAAAAAAAATCAGAAATCTGTATCAGAATCGGCCAGTTTGCTTGTAAAAAAATCGGTACCGGAATCGGCCATGAAAAATCATGATCACGGTGCATCATTAATTGAAGCCTTTCTTACTTTTAGTTTTACACTGTAAAAAAAAAATCGGAAGGTGAGAGAACTCAAAAATGTGAGAAGTAGATTCGGAAAAAAAAAAAGAAAAGTTTAAGTATATATATATATATATATATATATATGTATGAAAAACTTATTGAATCAGCCTAATATTTAAAGTTTGGCTATGCTTTCATCAAACATAAATACACTCAAAACAGTAATGTTTTTTTACTTGTGCATCCAAATTCAAAGTGTGTGTTTTGAGTTGAACTAAGCATAGAGATGCAAGTCTTTATTAGTTTGTCTAACCCATCAATTATCAGTGCATTTGTTGAGCAGACTGAAAAGGTTATACAATCATGGCCAAAAATATCGGCACCCTTGGTAAATATGATCAAAGAAGGCTGTGAAACTTCATCTGCATTGTTAATCCTTTTGATCTTTTATTTAATTCACAAAAATCTAACCTTTCATTGTGTAAAATGGGGGGAAATATCATTATCGTTTTTCTCAAATACACGTTGGACACAATTATAGGCACCCCTAGAAATTCTTATGAGTAAAATATCTCTGAAGTATATTCCCATTCATATTCACAATTTTGAGCACTCCAGGGTGATTATGAACATGAAATTATCCAGCCATGGCTTCCTGTTTCACAGAAATATAAATAGGAGGGAAAACAAAGCCCAAATTCCCTTAATCATCCATCATAATAAGAAAAAACAAAGAATATATTTCTGATGTGCAGCAAAAGACAATTGGGTAATAATTAAGAGGTTCCAATCAACATAAAATGTTACAAAAGTGCCTGGAAGAGGACGTGCGTCTATATCATCATAATGCATCCTAATAACCACATGTTGTTTGGGAGGGTTTCAAGAAAAATTATCCTCGCTCATCCAAAAACAATCCCCGGCATATTCAGTTATCAGACACGACTGGAACTTCAAATGGGACTGGCTTCTATGGTCAGATGAAACTAAAAAATTAGCTTTTTAGCAGCAAACACTCAAGAGGGGTTTTGTGAACACAGGGATAAAAAGTACCCCATGTGTACAATGAAATATACTGCTGTATTTTTGATGTTGTGGGCCTGTATTTCTGCTGGAGGTCCTGAACATCTTGTTTAGACATGGCATTATGGATTTTATCAAATACCAACAGATATAAAATCAATAAGTGATTGACTCTGTTAGAAATCTTATAATGGGCCATGTTTACAATAATCCAAGCACAAACCTCAAAAACAACACAAAAATTGGTCACTGAGCACAAAACCAAGCTTCTGCTATGGCCATACCCCCTGGGTGTGGATCCAACCCCGCCCCCTGGATCTTTGTTCTGCATTGAGGGGCTACTAGATATTTTTGGCCATGACTGTATATGGTGACTTCTACACCAAAAAAGTTGTATACTCATTGAAATGGAAGAGAATCCACCAAAGATAACACTAATCTTTGTAATGGTAACTTACACAACTATTACAAAAATTATGTATAACAAATATTTATGCCATCATAAGTCCCAATACTTTGACTAAAAACACATATTATTCAAGTCAATCAACTGATAGAACAGCACCCTTTTAGTTCGACCCTCACCATTAAACTTAATATTAAAAATGTAGAATATTTTTTCCAATATGTTTAATATTCTAAATTTCTTATACTAAATTGTTAAAATTGAGCGTGATTGTTATTATTATTTATTTATTTATTTATTTTTTATGTAGGCTATTGCATTTTTCTACATTTGATACCTTTCAATTAGATTTTGTCTGACAAAATGGGAGTTGGATCTTGTGTGCTTTATTTTAGAGATGTTCCGATACCCTTTTTCCCTTCCCGATACCGTTCCCGATACCTAGGCTCAGGGTATCGGCCGATACCGAGTACTGATCCGATACCTGGGTGTGTATCTGGTTATACAGCTGTATGTACTACTAGATCTGTATGAATTGATACAATTATTTTATGTTGTGCTTCACCATAGATAGATAGATAGATAGATAGATAGATAGATAGATAGTTAGTGTGGCAAGTAATTTTAACTGAATTTAGGACCGGTGGTGGTGCTTTTTTGGTCATTCAGTGTTTCTGTAAAAATGGGGAAAAACTATCAATAATACTGATAATAATCATACTATGAATTCTGCTGAGAACAATATAAAACGCACTAAGGATTAACGAGCTGCTGGATTCATGAATGTTAATCAGGTTGTCTGCATCGGCTCGAACTTATTTGCTGAAATCAAAACAGGGACGATAATAGGTGAGCGCCAGCCAATGAGATTGTCGTTTGCGCATTAGCTCCGCCCACTACAGGAGAACCCGGCAGTTCTTAAAAGCTGAAGAATTCCAAACGAACACCGTTATTTTGACAGGAAAATACAACAAAGAATAACGTTTACATACCATGCAGAATTGACGCGTTACTTGTAAGACTCTCTCGCTCCCTCTCCCTCTCTCTCTCTCTCTCTCTCTCTCTCTGCGTGTGAGGAAAAAAGCAAAGCGACGGCGAGTCGTGCACTTCACACTAGAGCTTACGGTACGTCAAATACAGGTGCGCTGAGCATTCATTCAGATGATCTGAAAAATAGGTCGCTTGACGGAGAGAGAAACTCTGAAGCGCTCAGAGTGTTCAGCGAGTGACAATATATCTGTGCTAAACTTATACATAGCCTCCCAGTAAAATCTGATCATTTATTAGCCAGTGGCTTATATTAGACATCATTTAGTCGCCCAGGGTGAAGATTTAGTCGCATATGCGAGTGATTTAACTTACTGGCAATGTGCCAGCACGTTTGTATTTCTTCTTCGCTGCTCTAAATAGTGGTTGCTTGTGTGGCAACACAGCACAACTTCCTGTGTTTGCTTTCTGAGCAGCAAAGAAGAATTGATTTCCGATTTGCAGCGTTAAGCAAAGCTAGCGCGGATAACTATAGGTCTTGTTTAAAAATGGTATCGGATCGGTACATGGGTTCAAGTACTCGCCGATACCGATGCCAGAATTTTTGTGGTATCGGTGGAATTTCCGATACTATTATCAGAATCGGAACAACCCTACTTTATTTAACATGCTTCTCCCGAAAGTTTAAGATGTGTTCTTTGGAAGTAAACCTAGGGGCATAATTGAAGTATCTTTGTCATCATACATACTCGGGCTAGGGGTGTGCCATATCATACTGTCCACGATAATACCGGTATAAATTATTACATGATAAAAAAAAGTGTCATATCGCGATATCAATGATATTGCGACACGATGACGTATTTACTAGGGATGCACCAATTGTTCGGCAGCCGAGATCTCAAATTGGGATCTGTAATATTTTCTAATGTTTGAAAATAATTCTCTTCTGCTCAGCAAGGCTGCATTTATTTGCGTGAAGGGGGTCTCAAAAATGGCCACAAAATATTATTTTACTACCTTATTCATTTTAAGTTAAATTGTGTTATGTTGGTATAATGTCTGCTAGAATGTTAAAAAGTATTTTTAAATTGTTGTTTTGTATTAGTGTACAATGTTTTAAAATAATAATTTATTCCATGTAGTGTCCATTTCATTCATTTAACATTTAATATTGGAGGCATCCAAGTTATTTGACATATTTGAACAATAGTTACTTCCCTTGGTAATTGATTACTTTTACTACTTGTGAGAAGTAACAAGTAACTATAACTAATTACTTTTTTAAAGTAACTTGCCCAACACTGGTCACTACTATTGCGCTATAATGCTGCTTCTGCCACCTCATGACAATAGATTTACACTTCGAATGAGGTAGTCTGTCATCAATGACAGTAGCTCATTGGAAAAGGATGGAAAATGCCCTTCATTGTGTTTACACTAATAAATGCTGCTGCCTGCCAGCTGCAATCACCAACAAAACGTTGGGTCCCACTTTATATTAGGTGGCCTTAACTACAATGTACTTACATTTAAATTAATCATTTGGTACAATGCACTTATTGTGTACATACATGTTTTTACATTGTACTTATATTTTTAAAAATACCTATATGTAGTTACATCTGTAATTAATTTCTGTAATTACATTTATAATTACACTGTTGACCCATCCCTTACACCTTAACTCACCCTTAAACCTATCCAAACCACCAAACCTGTCCCTAACCTTACCCGTATCCCACCTCAATAGCAGCAATAGTGTTTTGCAATACAATATGAACACAACAAGTACATTGTACTTATTTTTTGATGTAAGTACATAGTAGTTAAGGCCACATAATATAAAGTGTGACCAAACGTTGTTCCAAATTTTTGTGTATATCGTCATAAATATCGTTATCGCAAATATTATTGAAATATCATGATATAATTTTGAGGCTATATCGCCAACCCCTAACCAGAGGTGGGTAGTAACAAGTTACATTTACTTTGTTACATTTACTTTTTTGGGGGGTAACTAATAGTTTTAGAGTATATTTAAAGATGGGTACTTTTACTCAAGTACATTTTTAGTGAAAAAACGCCCCTCACGTTACTTTATCTTTATGCAATACTAAAATGCTTCAATTTATTCCAAACGCGCCATCTACTTTTCTCTGGGCAATGAGTGATGCCCATTCGCAAATGATTCATTCTTTTGAGTCAATTGTTCAAAGGCTTGATCAAACCAGTTGACAAACCCGTGAATTGGTTCGCGAATCAGTTTGAATGATTCGTTCAGTTCCCTGCCGCATGTGCTGAGTCTTCTGAAGCAGTTCTCACTCAGAGTTAAACAGAAAGTTTAAGAACATCAAGAGCGTTGAAGACATGGCTTTGGATCTACAGTCAATTGAGAGCAAATCTGCAAAGGCTATTATTTACTAGCTATGAAGACCTTTAATAGATAAACACCGCGTGTGCTGTCTACGGTTCCACAGGTTTATATAGGCTACATTCGAATACAGTACACGATACCACTATGACAGTTTGTTGAACATGTACATTATACATTAAACACAATGTAGAATTTATACATTAGATAAGCTGTCACAGAGTATGAAATGAGCACCCGCCAAACCCGTGTTAGCTGTGCGCAGCGGCGGCGCGCAACCTGTTCCAGGAGGAATACCTATTTTCACAATATACATTTGTTTACATTTTGCAAAGTCAGATCCTTCAATGTGCATTTGTTTCATTATGTTCAGATGTTCGGTAGCGGTCATGTGAGGAGTTTTCACTCTTCTCCGTGTCAGAGGTTATATATATGCTACATATATACATATAATACATAATTAATATACTTTAAAATATAATTTAATTCAGTGATGCAAATCAGAATTTTCATCAGCTGTTACTATACAGTTTTCAGAGTCATATGATCCTTCAGAAATCATTCTAATATATTGATTTATTACCAGTTGCTGCTTAATAGTTTTTGAAACCTGTGCCATTTTGTTCAGGATTCTTTGATGAATAGAAAGCTAAAAAGAACATAACTGATAATAAATCAACATATTGGAATGATTTCTGAAAGATTTTACACT
The DNA here is from genome assembly GCA_036784905.1 of Acrossocheilus fasciatus. Taxonomy (NCBI): domain Eukaryota; kingdom Metazoa; phylum Chordata; class Actinopteri; order Cypriniformes; family Cyprinidae; genus Acrossocheilus; species Acrossocheilus fasciatus. The sequence goes on from CM071938.1 coordinate 23,740,021, forward strand.
GAAGACTGGCGTAAAGGTTGATGAAAATTCCGTTTTGCATCACTGAAATAAATTACATTAAAACACACACACACACACACATATATATATATATATATATATATATATATATATATATATATGTATGTATGTATGTGTGTGTGGGTGTGTATAGCCTATACACGCACACACATTACATACATTTTATCTATATATCTAAATAAATAAAATAGACTATAGCTATACAGTATATGATCCAAAGTAACTTGTAACTAACTACTTGAGTAGTTTTTTTTTTATCCAATACCTTTTTACTCTCACTCAAGTAACTATTCAGACTATTACTTTTACTTTTACTTGAGTAAATATTTCTATAAGTCCTTTTATTTTTACTTGAGTACAGTTTTTGGGTACTCTACCCACCTCTGCCCCTAACGGGCTACACCACACACAGTGCAAATACTTGATTCTCACATAATTATCGGAGCAGCCTCACAGTTTTTTTGGACCAGATACGTAAGTGCTATTTCCAAGAAACAACGTTCTTTGTCATATCTGTGATTTACTGTACAAGAAAATTGTTTTGTGGTTTAGGGGAAAATGTTTTTCATTGCATTTCGAGAGGCGATCTCCAGTATAAAAATGGATCTAGAATGTATACTATAGCATTAGGCCCAGCACAAATAATCCAATTTAAAGAGCTTTTTGTGGGATGGTAGAGATTTACGGCCTATGACGAATGATTTAAGCTTCTATCTGAATGCTCTTATCTTTACATTGCCGTTAAAATAATGAGGAAATAGTTGTCAGAACTCCTTTTTTTTCTTGGGTTTTGCTCTGATTTGATTCATGGCAGAATAGAGAATGAATGTGGATAATACAGCACAAGTGTTCTTTTGTTAACTAAGGACAGCTAAAACATTTTAAAGCATTTGATATCAAAGCAAGGCTAAATGCAGCTCAGTGAAGGTTATCCCTGCCCACAAGTATAAAGTCAGATGTGATGGCAGACTATTACTAAAACACAGATTTCCTAGTGAAAGGCTGAAACTGTGCTTGAGATTTGCTTTTTAAAAGAACCTTTAAAGCCTTTATAAAGACCAGCTTTAGAATATAGTTTGCCAAGAAGACTTAGACTAATCCAATAATGATACCATTAATGACTCAATTAAGGCATTCATTAATGAATCAAAATAAGGTCAGTGTCTCATAATCATGGTAATTGTCTGATAATGGTTAAGGTTGATAACTGAAAAGTAAAAAAACTATTCCTATGTAGATAAAGTGGCATCTGCCACCCGAAACAAGTAATCTGACTATTTAGAAAACTGGAAATATATAAAATATAATGTAAATTATGGATATTTATTCAAGCTGTTGAAAAAAAAATGTGAATTGAAATTTGTACACTAAAGCCTGAGCACTAAAACCTGGAAAAGGTGCGACATTCACTTGTAATAAAATAACTTAAACTTTATTGGCTAATTCTTCAAAATGAAATACACCTGTAACGTCTGTAACACTAGTGGTGTTTTGTTTTTTTTAAGCATTTACGTGGTTGCTAACAGAGGTTGCGGTCATTAAACGTCATCGTGCCGAACAGGAAAACTCATCTACTCACTCTTGCAGCTTTTTTGTATTTACGCTCTTGATTGAATCCAATCTTTCTGCCTTGTAGATAAAAGAAAAAAAAAGAAAAAGAAATGAGTTGTCTGAAGCTTAGTGATGTGGATAGTCATGCAACTGTGATGTAGCTTGTTTATAGCCTAGCTTTAGCTTTTTACATCTTGCAATTGTATTTAGTCTTCAAAGTTTATGAAAATTGTTTATTTGTAAATAGCTTGATGAACAAATAATTTAGGTTAAGAATCATGTACTTTTATTGGTCACAGAGCTTATTCTCTGCAATAACCCCAAAGCCAATGAAAATATCTTACTGGCTTTTTTTTTTTTTTTTTTTTGAGGGAACCAGAATACTTCTTCCCTGCAGCAGTATATTATGAAATTATGAGCAATGAGATGTATTACTTGAGAATAATTGTGATTATCATTTCCAATAAATTAAATATTCCTCTTACGTGTTCCCTTTAACTGTGATAAAATCGCTGTAATAAACAATCGCTCAAGCTCAAGAGAATTTAGACTTTGAGCTATGAAGGTTATGCTATAAGATTGCATTGTGTGAGATGCATACAAATTACATGATGAGAATGTAAAATATTCACTAAGCTGTGGGGTGGGTTTACCACATTATTTAGTGACAGCAGGAAGTGTATTCTGTTAAATACTTCCACAAAGTGCATTTACTCAAAAGCCATGTGTGGTTTATTCTAAAATAAAGGGAGTAGAGGAAAAGCTCATATTTCTTGTTTTATTATTATTGTTTCATTATCAATGTATCAGTCCTTCAAAGCACCAAAGAGTTGAATATATAAAAACACAACAAAAGGATAGACCTTGATGGAAATTTCCAATTTTTTTTTTTTTTTTACTTTGTAATATATACTTATGCATGATTATTTTATGTTTTCTCAATACGTGATTCATATAATATCTTTCTCTTGGTTGATGCACACGCATGGTTGTTGTTGGCTAGTCAGGTCAACTGCAGTCTCAGCCTCAGACATCATGCCTATGGCTAAATGTCTAATGCATATGACACTAGGGCTGCACAATTTGGGGGAAAATTCTAATTGCGATTTTTCTGGTTAAAATTGCGATTTAAAATGTGATTAAAAAATTTTATTTTACATAAAACTATTGTTTTACAAAAAACTGCAAGTTAACATGCAGGCAGCCTATAACTGTACATCATATGATACTGTTAAATCTATGATAAATCTTTGACAGTAATTTCTTTAATTTCTTTCTTTTTTTTTTTTTTTATTTGAGAGTTATGTAAAAAAAAAAAAAAAAAAGCCCATGTCTCTAATATGAATTATGAGTCTTTTATGCATCCACTGTGGGGGAAAAACAATTTCTGTTCACTTATATACCCTGCAGAAAAACATGGATTATCGCAGGTTTACTTCAAATTTCTTTAGAGAGAAGCATTATTTTTCCTTTTTAAATTTGGGAGGATGTTTGGCATGTGTGTTGCTTTTTCAGATGCACTTCATAAGCGACTCAAACTCACAGCGCTTGCAGAGATGAGCAGCATTTACTACTGACACTGTGCCTTATTTTATTAAAAATCGCAGCCTTTGCAATTCAATAATCGCATCAAGCCAAATTTTCACAATTTCGGTTCGATTTTGATTAACTGTTCAGCCCTATATGGCACACAAAATTGTAAACACTTCAAGAGTTTCAGAGTCGTCATCTGATTGGTTGAATTCTACAAGAAGAGAGACATGCGTATTGCGTTCTTTAAAGTTCCTCCTGGAAACAAAGATGCCGTGATGCCAAAACCCTCATGGAAGGAAGCCATCATGTTTACAACTTTGATAATGAGCACTTGTCGGGATCAACTAAATTCTGGATTTTCAAAACTATGCGAAATATGTAAGTTTGCGGCATAGACTCTTTCCAAGATTATTTCCAAGAGTTTTAAACGCCAACCTGTTATTGTGGGGAATGGGGATATTTCCACGCCCCTAAACATGATGCGGCAGAAAACCAAACATGAACCTGTCTGTCATATGGCCTCTTGGCTAGTCCTTGGCCATTCAATGCTGCAATGGTTTCCAAACCTACTGGCGTCAGTCTGGCTACACAAAACTAGGTAAACTGTGGCTCACTCACAGTCACAAATTATTTGATCAAGGTACAAAAGTATATTTTTCAGATATTTTTTTGAAGTGTGTATCAATATAATTTTTTTTAGAGCCTGACCTTGTGCTTTAATCTGGCCTTAGTCATAATTTCAAGCTGTAGTTCTATACAGTCAAAATACATCAATAAATCCATCTCTTGAACTTAATAAGATGGAACAAATATCACCCCACCACAAGAAGGATTTAGATTTATTAAGGAAAACTGTCCTTGGCTTGCATAGAAATTTGCTTTTGCTTTGGAGTTTTTACATCTTTGTTGATTTATTTTGAGATGTGGTGATTTGGTTATTGCTCTTGAAAATAAAAATATTTCCCATGGCTGTTTGAAATGTTTAAATCTTAATATTGTTCCATGGTCTGTATTTAATTTAATTTAATTTAATTTATGAAGTGAACTGTGCCATTTTTAAACAGTTGGGCATTAAAACATTGGTGGAAAGTAGGGTTGGGCTGATAGACAGTGCCATCGCCGATGGCTGACAGACATCACAATGTTGAGCCGGTATCAAGATGATTCCTTCCCCCCACCCCCTCTTCCGCAATCCTCTGCATCCCAATTCCATGTTCGGAAAGGAAATGAAGTATGCTAAGGTAACGGAACCCCTAAGGGGAATAAATTGCCTACGAGATGGGAGGATAAAAAAATAAATTAAATACTTTCCCTTGCAATTATATAGTTTGTTAATTATACTGTATATAAATCGCGGGCATCAGGGAACCGTTACTAATATGCAGGGCACTGAAACCGTTTTCGAATGCGCGTTCTTATTTTACTTTCACTTTCACTTTCGAGATTCACGATCACACGGACTCTATACTACAGAACAGCAGTACCATACACTTTACAAGATTAAATGTTTGTCAGTGGTGCTCAGTATCTGCAAATCATTCGCCATTGTCCTATCAGTCATCTCTCCTTACTCTGTTTGTATGGTAAGTGAACTTTCATGTACTGTAATGTAATGGGCTGCTAGCAAGCGGCTAACCATGTCCCTTTAGTGGCACCGTAGAACACGTTATTTGTTTTCCATGCGTTTCTGCATACGGATTCACGCTTTGGGTACACCCCTAACACCCCCCCCCCCCCCCCCCCCCCGGTGCCATCGTCCTGATGGAAGATGACACTGTAGACTGTAGACATCGTTCACTGTAGACATCGTCTGATGCCAATTTGGTAGACATCGCCCAACCCTAGTGGAAAGATTAAAAAAAAGAAAGAGAGAGAGAAAGAATTGAAGTAAAGACACTGCCCTGAATGTTTTAGTTTCCCAACCCACACAAGGTATATTTACATGCATTAATTTAGATAGAATACATAGTTTATGTTTATATGAACCCCAAAAAGCTCTAGTCACTTCATTCAGAACTGGAAAAGCCACAGTTATAATGTCACCTTGAGTATTTTTTTTTCTCTCTTTCTCTATCAATTGGATTATTTCAGGTCTACACCACTCCTTTCAATGCGATCAAAATTTCAGGTTGTTCAGACCGAGCTCCTTCGGATCAATTGACGTTTACATGAAGGCTTTTCAATCCGATCGAGCCATCAGTCTAGTTACTAACAGATTATTTGGGTGCATGTAAACGTAGCTATCGAATGTGTCTGACCAATAAGAAGGTGGAGGAGAATAGTGAAGCATTATGACTTTGATTTCTTCAATTCTGAGTTCACAATAACAGCTCCTTTGATGTTTTGAATGTGTTGCCAGTGGAATAAGATTTCCCTGTAACAGGCAGGAAACATGATCTAATAATGTGTCATCAAGTGTCTTGCTTCACATGTTACCAGCCCTGTTCCCTCCCCTCTGACAGCCAAGGCATTTGTTTTCTTCCACGCTTGTGTAACCATGTCAACTCAGTGGTCTCTGAACAAAGATTCCTTGTGTGAGGTAAATGTGTTAAATGCCAACATTCCATGTCAGTTATTCCATCAGTATTGTAGCTCGTAACTCGTCACAATGCAACTACAAGGAAATGTAGGTCGTCTGAAACTACCCCGTTACAAAAAGAGCAGAGCTTAGTTCGGTGTTCAGTACAGCATTAATCTTGATTTCTTGAAATCTAACTCTTATGACATTTACACTTTAATTTTTACTGTACATGGAAAAGCAGCCACGAGTCTCAGTACTGGATTGTCCTTTTATAATGTTACTAGGCAATGGTTTTATTCAGAAATGTCATTAATACATATTTTTTAGGGCTGCAAAATGATTAATCGTGATTAATACATGTATATATTAAGGAAAATATATTAGATTTATATATAAAATATTTATATTCATATATAATATAAATTATATAGAAGTATAAACATGCATACATTTTTTTTTTTTTAAATATATACATATATGTGTATTTATATATACACATAATAAATATGCTCAGTCCACACACACATATATTATGTAAACACAAACTTTTATTTTGAATGTGATTAATTGTGATAAATCTTTTTGGAGCCCTAATATTTTTTATAAATGGTTTTGAATCAAATATCAAACTCAAAGATCTCAAACAGAAAGACTAATTTTGTGAGAAATTTAAAGGGACAGTTGGCCCAAAAATGAAAATGTTGTCATCATTTACTCACTCGTTCCAAACCTGTATGAGTTTCTTTCTTATGTTGAACATAAAAGAAGATATTTTGAATGCTGGTAATCAAACAGTTGATGATGCCCATTGACTTCCATAGTATTTCTGTCCCTACTATGGAAGTCATGGGGACCAACAACTGTTTGATTCTTCAAAATATTTTATTTTGTGTTCAACATTTTTGGGTCAACTATTCCTTTAATTGTATTGCATGGTTTTTATGTCATGAATGTGTTTATACAGCTTTTAAAAATGTAAAGTTATGATAAAAATAAATATAAAGTAAATTGATCAATTTAATACATCTTTGCTGAATAAAAGTATTAATTAAGATTAATTCAAAGTATTACAAATAAAGTTAAAATATCTCACTGACCTAAAACTTTTGAATGCTAGTGTAAATCAAAAACCATGATTTCTTTTTACAATAACATCCATCAAAATATCAAGGGTATTTGTTCTGTCTCAGGTGTCTAGGTAAAAAGTCTTTCTCAAGCCAAAGCAAGGTTAAACAAATAAAACACTAGCCTCTCTGCGGTATCTCAGCTCCTTGATCCACTTCATGGCCTTTAAAGCCAAACAACAGCCACTACTCCACGACTGTGGTTTACCGCCTCTTGACCCGAGTGCTAGTACACGCAGTGTACAACAACTCCTCATGTACACATTTCTGGGCATGTCTGTTCTTTTTTTTTCCCATGATGCTGTTAAGTTGTTTGGTTTATCATCAAGGATTAGTTGAGCATTAAGTGTGAGATTTGGGTCTAAGAGCATATAATAGGATGTATTGTCCAAATAGCCTGTCGAGTTGTCTCCTGTAGTAGGTACTGACCTCTCAGGCTTGTAACAGCACTCCGGTGAGACTGAGTAGTCTGTAATTTGGTGGGTGGTTCAAGGTGCCCTGCTCTCTCAGCTTGAGAGCTCTCTCTGTCGCCATTGATCATGTGTGTGTAATGTAAGATCTATTACCCACTGAAACTCGTGTCTCTGTACAGTAGAAATCAAAGACTTCTTTGAGACGGGTCGTCTTTGAGAGTTGTGCTCTCCCAGCTCTGAGCACCATTCATCTGCGGACAACAAATCTCTGTGGAGAGACCAAACACAAACATGCTTCTATACTCTCAGATAATATTTAAGAAACGGGTTAAAGTGGTCGTCACAAAAGAATTTATAGATTTGATGGTTTTCTTTGGATACTGGGAAGGAAAAACTGAGCAAAGATGAATAAATTCACCCCCCTTTTTAAGTATGGCTTAGGTGTTTGTATATTTTGGGTTCACTGTGGATTAAGAAAATATTTTAACATTGATTTCTACATTGTAGCTGTTCTCCTTATATCAATATTCCACATTGTTTCAGGTACAGGAACCTTTGGAAGGGTTTTTCTGGTGAAGGATAAAAAGACAAGAGGTTTTTTTGCTCTGAAGGCGATGAAAATCCCAGATGTAATTCGTCTGAAGCAGGAGCAACACGTGCATAATGAGAAAGAGGTTCTGACGGAGGTGAACCATCCTTTCCTTGTCAGACTGTAAGTGAACACTGACTACACAACATTAACATATAGGCTACAACAGAAATGAGAACAGTTTACAGATATCTCATACAAATACAATAGGTTATGATCTGTATAAACATTTAAGTGTGCTCTATAAACATTTCAGCTTGCTTAACCAAAAACATCAATGCCAAATGTTGTTTGACCTTGTACAATCAATTCAGTCAATATTAAACTTTGACTTTGTATTTGTTATCTTTGAATTTATTATTAAATATTTTTAACTATAGATATACTAGTCTATACTATATCAGTGGTTCTCAACTAGGGGGTGTCAAGAAATAAATATATTTATTTATGTATTTGTTTCATTTTATTTATTTATATTATTTTATATATATATATATATATATATTATTTTATATATATATATATATATATATATATATATATATATATATATATATATATATATATATATATATATATATATATATATATATATATATATATATATATATATATAAAACCTTATTAAGTAACTCTAAAAGCTAGAAGAGATATGGGGCCTTTGAATATATTTATTGGCGATGTGGGGCCTTGAAGTCAAAAAGGTTGAGAACCACTGTTCTATATCATGGTTATTGACATTATGGCATGACCTGGCATGATTTTTTTTAATGCTTTTGTAATGTAAGTCCAGGTCTTTAATTTGTAGCCTATTTTTCACAAACACATGGCAGGTATACGCATGTATATGTGTTCTATGACCAAATCACATGTAACACATATAATGTTGGCCTTTCTCAGGTTCTGGACGCACCATGATGATCGTTTCCTGTACATGTTGATGGAATATGTGAATGGCGGTGAACTCTTCAGCTATTTGCGCAGCCGAGGACGTTTTAGCAACAGCACAGGAATGTTTTATTCAGCTGAAATCGTGTGCGCCATTGAATACCTTCACTCCAAAGAAATTGTCTACAGAGACCTGAAACCAGAGAATATACTGCTGGACAGTGAGGGGCATATTCGATTGACAGATTTCGGGTTCGCAAAAAAGCTGTCAGAAAGGTATGTTGGCAATTAGTTACACAAAAGGCTTTTTATGGTCAAAGTCTCTTATGGTCACCAAAGCTGCATTTATTTAATCAAAAATGCAGTATTTTATTTTATTTTTTTAATTTTCAGCACCAATTACTCAAGTCTTAATTGTCACGTGATCCTTTAGCCATTTGAGTGGTATACCTAATTTTTTTTCATTCATTTATTTATTTATTTTAAATGACAATTATCCACAGTGGACAATCATCCAAACAAACATTAGAATCTATCTTGCTTTATTTATTTATTTCAATGTTTCAAATTAATTATCTATTAAATCTGTTTAATTAATTGCATGCAATGACTTGGGTCCAGTCCTGTGCTTATGTAGTCAATAAATAATCCAAAACCAAAAGCCAATATAGTGGAGCATTAGAGCTGCAGACAGTTGAGTAGGTTCTCATATAGGTTCTCTAAAAATGGCATTGGTGCATTCCTACCTGAAACACTCAACATATGATGAAATTTAACTGCAGATATCACACTGTTTTTCTGTTCATTGTTGATGTCTTCTCAGCTGATGTATTATTACATTGAAATATAGTCATTTTCCCTTAATACACTCCTAGATAGATATGTTGATGTTGTGAAATCTTTTGAAGTTATTTTTAAGTACGGAAACCAGGGAGGGAGAGAGAGATAGCTGAGCAGCAGTTATCTGAAGTGTGTGTCCTTGAAGATTAAAGATGATTTTAAGATTGGATTAGGCATGCTGCAGATTTTTACCTTCATTCCATGGCATTTTAACATTCCTATTGTTCTCATTGTCAAATTAAATGTAAACCGGTAGACCTGCTTTGAAATTGTGTAGGGGATCAAATTCAGTTGAGCATTTTTCAGAATCTTAAATGTGATGTTAGTGAATATATTTTGCAGTAACGAACCACCATGTCACTCTTCATTCTTCAAAATATCCAAATGAATGCCTTCATTCAATCATGAAGCGTGAATCTCCCTACAAAGACATATAGGATTGCTTCTTTGCGGGTATTAAAGCTGTCCTAATATGAGTGTCTTTAACAAAAAAAGGCTTAGTTTGGCCCCCTAGAGCATCAGTCAACCCACCGTTATTAATTCTGAATGAGTGCAACCAATGGACCATAGACCAATTTAAGAGTAACCTTGCTGAAATTGAAAATCCCTTTGGTTGTGCCCCCTGGTAGTATCATTCAAAACAGTAAAAGAACAAGAGATTGTTTGTTTGTATATGTGTATATCCATCTGCAGTGCAGAGTACTGCAGTGCTTTCTCAGAGCAAGCCTTGACCCCTCTGATGTGTAAGCGTGGGTTGGGATTCTGTTTCTCTGTATATGAGGAGGGACCCCAGATCATCTGGGGTCTGACTCTGATGTGCAAGTGACCCACATATAGAATCTGAAAGCAGTATCTCCGGTCCAATGGAGAAGACAACTGTCCCTGCAAGCAACAGCTTTGGCTTTTCCAGTCTAAGAGTAGATAGCGTCTGCATAGACTGTCATGTGGCAATATTGCCACCTGGTGGCTATATTTGCATTTGGCTTTATGTTCAGAGATATTTGCTGTTTACTTTCATCAATGGTCATTTGAAGCCCCTGTATTGTTAAAAAAAAAGAGTACAGGATGAGGACTTTAAAAATCCAGTCCTAGTTCAGGCATCAGGGCCTTGTTTTTATTCTTGTAGGCAGCATTAGGACATTTTTGATCTGTTTTTCTTCTATCATCTTGTCAGAGTGTCTGCTCAATATGAGGGCTTATTATTGTGTCAGAGTTACTGATGAATTACAGGGCTCTTATTGTGGTCGCATTTGGGGGCGAAGTAGGGAACTTGTCAAACGCTAGCTGCACAGCTTCAAGTGGCCAATCAAAAAGAAAAAAAATAAAGAGGAATTCAGAGAAAAGTCACCTTCATCACAACAGCTTTGATGTCCTAAAGGTTCTTTTTGAAAATTTGACTGTGAATTGTGAGATGTTTACACACTTGTTACAGCAATGACATAAACTAGTCAGCCATCACAGCAAAGAGTAACAGTTAAATAAAACACAGACAGGTCTACCTTTTCTAGTCAAGTCATATAAGCACAGCCATGCAAACAAACATACTGTTAAGTGAGTCATCAGTTGTGCTTATATTAATAACAGGATCTGATCTTGATAACCGGATCAGTTTCTTCGCTGCTCCTATTAGTATGCAGTCTGATATAATTAGAGTAAACATAAATCATCAAAGCCAATCGAAAATCACGTCACACCAAACCTCTCTCACAGTTCATTGGAATGCTGTTGTGAGCTGACACTGAGAGGCTTCAGTTAACACAAGGGAGACTAATCCTCTCTATTACAGAGAGAAGAACTAAAACCAGACAGCTGAGCACAGAAAGATAAAGAAAGAGACTGAAATAGAGAGCAAGAAAAGAAGGAATATAAATACTGCGAGAGACATGCGCGCAAGCTATTCTGGACCCCTTTTTGTGTAAGTTTGCTGTCACCATGGCAGTATTATGAAAGTATCAACAGTAATATGGCCCAGTAAGGTTATATTGAGAATAGAAGAGGGCCGAGCACTGAACCCTGAGGTACCTCAGTTCTGTGATGTAATTTAGACAACCCTTGAAAAAACTAAATACATATTATGTTAATGTTGAATAAAATATTAAATAAAATTAATCAAAATGTTGTTGCTCCCATATTAAAAATGTTTGGTAACACTTTATTTTAAGGCATCCTTGTTACACATGTTACATGTACTTACTATTATAATAACAATAAATTATGCATAATTTCACTTAAATAACCCTAGGCCAAACCCTAACCAGATAGTAAGTGCATGTAGTTAATTCATTTTACTCAGTACTTAAATGTATAAGTACACTGTAACAAGGACACCTTAAAATAAAGTGTGTTCATAAATCTAGACTTTTAAATGTTAAGTTAGAAAATTAATATTGTTTTAGTATGTTATTATTGGCCCAGTTAAAAGGTTATATCCTCTCATACTACATGTTTCTGTGAGAAGTCTCCAGTATATCATTTATGTTCATTTACTTATACTGAGATACTGGTATTGATAGGAAATCAGATCAGCAGCTCAAACCAAAAAAAACCTTTACATATATATGTCTCCTTTACATATATATTCTCCTTATTGACATTCTGGTATCAACAGATACAATCTTATAATTCTGTTACAAAACCATATCCAGACAGAGAAGCAAAGGGCAGCTGTTTGCTGAAGGACAGGTCAACAGACTCGTTTATCGACTGGCCCCATGGCCCCAAACAAACACAGATTTGTCATTTCACCCCATGGAGCTGCAGCTACTCCGTGTAATCAGAAACCCTCTACTACAGTGTAGTGGGCTTTCACCCTATCTTCTAGCTCAATATACAGTTACGCTTATAGTATCCTTGGCTTGAAGTGGATATACTGTCTCTACCTTACACCAGCCAATACAATCCGGGTCCAGATAGCCAGCTGTCACAAAGGTGTAGTGTAATTACACCCCTCTGTGTGCTATTGTAAACAGTCACTGTAGTAGGTGGGCCATATTACACTGGTTATGCATATATTTTTACGGTGTTAAATATATAGCCAAAACAAATCAATATTTCATGTCCATTTATTTTTATGGTAAATGGCTCTAAGTATGACAATGAAAACTGGCCATCACAAAATAACTCTTCAACCCTTTCATTTATTTTGGATTTCTGATCATTATTTTGCAATAATGATTGGCTGACATTGCTTACACAAATGTATCTTGTACAACTTATAAAAATACTTATACAATACTTATACAAAAGGCCATTAGTGAAATGCATTTATTTGTATCGTCTATTTTGCATGTTTTCATGACAATATTATTCTAAGCATAATGATTTGAGTGAAAATTTGCATTAAAAATTAACAAAGATTTCAGAATCTTTTAATGCTTTTATTTATGTTTTGCTTTAATTTATTGGGCTAAATTGTATGATTGCAAATTGTCATCATTTATATCAGTTACATAATTCCAAACCTGTATGGCATTCTTTCTAAAATATATTTTAAGAATTTCTTTAATTGGTCACCAAACAGGTTTGGTTTCCTACAATTTTAAAAATATATTCTCATTTGAGGTCCGCAGATGAGCAAAAGACACAGGTTTGAAACAACATGAGTGTGAATGAATGGTGACTATATTCGTTCGTGGGGGAACTATCCTTTTAACATGAAAAAATTTGATTCATTTACTGGCTGAGAAATAGTACAGAATTTTACACATTTGTTCTTTCTTTGTTATTTTCATACTGCTAAAACGTTCAGTTTATTTCCAGATATAAATCAGATTTTAATCCCGGTGGTCTAAGAATTTGAGACCCTGTATGATTTCCCTCTCTTTATGTCCATCACTATTTTATTCTCTCTTTCTTTCCAGAACATGGACTCTATGTGGTACTCCTGAGTATTTGGCTCCAGAAGTGATTCAAAGTAAAGGTCATGGACGAGCCGTTGACTGGTGGGCTCTGGGTGTTCTCATCTTTGAAATGCTTGCAGGGTAAGACGGCACTATGATCACCTCCTAAACATTTTACACCAGGGATTTCAACCAGGAATCTGTGTAGGCCTGAATGTTTGTAATTTACTTCAAGGGCTCCACAGAGATGTATAAAGCAGATTATGAATGAATTTTTATTACATGTTTTAGTAATTTAAAGGAAAATTAGCTAATGACCTGATAAACATAGTATATTGTAATGATGTTAATACAAAGTTTTACCAATAATATCTATATTTTTATTATTGGAAGTGACTGGGTTAGTTGAGAGTCGGAAAACCCCTGATTTACAGCAAAACAACTCAGTAATTGAATTTCCATCTTTTAAAAATTCATGACATGTGCGTGACTTTCACGTGTTTATGGAGAAAAAAAAAAAAATAAATGGGAATTTAAAATCCTATTTTATGACAACTATTTTCCATGTATAATTTAACTGCCCTTAAGCTAATGGCTACTTTACCAAAACCAGTCATGAATAAATACAGGAAGAAATATACTTGCTATTTCATCCTGTGTGGCTCAGACTGTTTTTGTACTGGCTTCTGGTCAGGACAAATCAGCTATTGTCAAAGATACAGCACTAGAGGGCAGCATTGGAATATTAGACACTGAGTTCTGCCAAAGGCCCAAACCTCTATGTGCATGTCTCAAAGCAGATGGCCTCTTTCAGTGCTGCCTTGATATTTATCCTTATTATGATATTTATCCTTATTTGCTTAGCTGTTTATCCCTGAAGCCTACATTTAGTGTGCACAAACTGGCATATTTAATATGCACACAGATAATCTGCTCATATTTACAGTATCTCAGGGGGCGGATGCATTTCTTGGAATATATCTTGTTTACAAAAAGATTACATCCAGATTAAATTCTTATTACCAACACATGTGGGCATAAATGTGTGGTATACATGATATTTTTATTTCTTTTGGCATAATATCTGTCTTGCATAAGTAAATGTGTTCATTTTGTCACATGGACTCCAAAGCCAGTGTGAAACTAAACTTCTTCCCTCCTGGTATAATTTTGGATGTTGTAGTGTGTGTCACGTCCAAACTGCTCCATTCTCCCACCTCAAAATCTGCCCTAGAGCTTTCACAGGCTCTCGTGTGGAGGAAAAAGTGACCCACCCTCTTCATTCATCCCAGACTTCTTTTGAAGTGTTGGCTCCTGCATGTGAGTGAGAGAAAAAGACCTGGTCCCTTATTTTTTTCAAGAGACAGACACATGGACGTAGGCACAGTTTGCCCAGACATACAAAAGCTCCCTTCAGTCATCTCTGAGACTGTGGGTGTGCTTGTCTGTGTATGTCAAAGGTTGTTTGAGACTCCTTCGCGGAAAATGAAGCAAGAGTTGAAATGCTTCCTTCTGGATTGAGCCATGAAAAGGGTCGCAACCTCAACGCAGTGACCGCATATGTGGATCTGAGCAAATGTCTTATTGGTGCTATTCTGTTTCAGACCTAACGACATGTAGGTACAAAATTGGTGAAAATGTCAACGTATCTTACAAATGCATTCAAAAGATTGTTCACAAACAGGGTAAATAAAAAAACAGAAGTTTTTTTAGATTGAGACATGGTTAGAAGCTTCACATGTCTGGAGAGTGAGAAAGATGCAGAGAGGATGCATTTATGCATATGTGAGAGAAACTCACACCCAGATCGTAGGAAATGAAACATACTGCTTCCGGAAACTCTAATCTCACTCTAGCTGTCTAGAGAGATCACTTCCTTGATTAGCTTCAGAGTTCTGTCAAATTTGATGTACATTTTTTCCACTGGTTTTAATGTAACTGGCAACTCAGTAAAACTCAGTTTTTTTTGCTTAAGATTTGCTTTTCTGGACCATGCACCATGTGGATTCACCTTAAAATCTACACTTTTTTTTCCATTAAAGGAAATCAGATTGTATGGGAGAGGGGTGGGATATCACATATATTACTGATCAGAAATTCAAAAGTTAGATTAAGGAGGCACTGAATTTAATCAAAACTGACAAAAAAAGACATTTATAACTTTTTTTTTTCTTTTTTTTTTTTTTTCATGAATAAATTCTGAAGCCAAAAATAGCATAAGAGATGTTCAAGAACTTTCAAAAAAATTACAAAATATCTTACCAACTTCAAACATATGAACGGGGGAGTGGAATGGATATACTGGAAAATGTTGAAACACCCCTGTTAAAACAGCTGTTTTTTATAATTAAAAACCTCCGGTCATTTAAGTGCTGCTGATTCATCCTGAAAAAAAATCAGGTATTTCTTATTGCTGAAGCCATTGCCAGTAAAGATCTTACAAATGATGTGTGGAATCTTGTTAAGAGGAAGTACGTACAAATCAGGAAAGGGGTACTAAGTATTTCCAAAACAATAGATTGGCCATGGAAACTTTGACGGCCGTCAGTAACAAGTGGAGACACTAGGGAACCATAACAGCAATCCAAAGAACAAAGAACAGGGGTGTGTGTGTGTGTGTGTGTGTGTGTGTGTGTGTACTGGTATATATGGTTTATGAGGAGTGTATAATAACATGGGTACTGCAATGTAAACATGGTTTATGAGGACTCTTCCTGTGTCCCCGTAAAACAAAAGGCTTGGAAAACATACAAAACAGTGTTTTATGAAATTCAAAAATTGCCAGTAGTTTCCTGTAAGGGGTAGCTTTAGGTGTAGGGTTGGTGTAGGGCAATATCACATACAGTTTGCACAGTATAAAAACAATTACGCCTATGGAGACAAATGCCAGACTGTGTGTGTGTGTGTGTGTGTGTGTGTGTGTGTGTGTGTGTGTGTGTGTGTGTGTGTGTGTGTGACAACAATATCCTGTTATCTTCGTATGTCTGGGTTGTGGGGTAGGATGGCTAGGCAGAAGCCATTACTCACAGAAACATCTATGGCTGCCTAAATTCTGAAAACAAAACTAAACAAACAAACAAAACCCAGTTGGTTTAACCATGGAGTGTTTATACGTTTCATGTCCTACATATACATCTTCTATATATCATCTTCTGACAGTATACAAACTTCGTAATAAGGATTTTTATTACATTTTTAGGAACTTTACAGGCAACAAGCACATTTACTAAAAGCAGAGTGCCCTTGAGTTCAAAAACAGCTGTGTAGAGTGTAACAGAATGCAAGGGTCTCAAGTCAAAACACATTTTTCAAAGTGTCTTAAAAATACTACAGTCATGGCATGATGTGCTGAAAAAGTGCAAGACACAATGCATAAATAAATGTTATTGTGCATGTGTACATAGATTAGGAAAATATCCCAGGTGGAATTCAATTATGTATCCTGTGTGAAACTGATTGATTGATTGATTGATTGATTGATTGATTGATTGATTGATTGATTGATTGAAATTCAGGCTAGTAGTAGGCCTATTCAATGCTAAAGAAATAAAACAAACATATTGATCCTAAACACAACTTGTCTGCCACAATAATGTCTCTCTTAGCAAATATCAATAAATTGATTGATAATTGATTGACTAATATAAATTATTTTGATGAATTAATCAGCAAATCATGTCATTAATATGTGATTTTTTTTAATCAGTTTACAGGTTTAGTTATAATACAATATTTACTTTGAGTTCAAGAGCACACTTTTTTTTTTATAAATCTTTTTCTCAGTGGAATCTTGGCGACACCTGTGCTGTTATGTAAAAGTTTCAGTTTAATAATTCTCCTTTTTTTTCCCCCATTACCGGCCACTGCTTACAGTAACACTATAGAGACTAATATGTCTCTTCTGCTCACTTTCTCCTTCTCTCCATCTCTCTTTTCCATCACCCACAAGAAGGAATAGCTGCAAGTTCTGCTGTCCTGGCTTCTCTCTGTGTTTATGGTTTCCACACTCAGTCAGTCCTGGTCAATCCATTACGTGGAACCACCTTATTTTACTTCTTTCAGACGGCTGCAGCTAGAGGTCTTTAAAGATATAGAAAATTCTGTCATCATTTACTCACCTTAATGTCATTCCAAACCTTTCTTTATTCAGTTAAACACACAAGTAGATGTTTAGAATGTTATTTTCCATTCAGTGAAAGTTTATGGTGACCAGACACTCTCAGGCACCATAAAAAAATCAATCAGTCAATCATAACAGTAATGTATACAACTGAAATATGTGTATGGCTTTTATTAGTCAAGAATTAATGCTACATGGTTGGTCTAGAATTAAATTAAGTATTAAATCTAAAAGGAATAGCTTACCCAAAAATGAAAATTTGGAGGAAATGTACTAACCTTCAGGCCATTCAAGGTGTAGATGAACTTGTTTCGTCATTGGAACAGATTTGAAGAAATAATTTGGCGAGGGGAAAAAACAAAAAAAAACATTACATTACCTGTACACCAATTGATCCTCTGCAGTGAATGGGTGCCATCAGAATAATAGTCCAAACAACTGATAAAAACATTACAGTAATCCACAGTATATCAATTGTGAAGTGAATCATGTGAAGTGAAAAGCTGCGTGTTTGTAAGAAACAACCATTACTTTAGTAACTCTAAAAGTCCTTTATCCATAATATTGCTTTCTTTGAAAAGAAGTCAACTTCTGAATCAGGTGAGAAATATGCACAGATCAAGCACCATTTACAAGTGAAAACTGTCCAAATCAGTTATAAACAAATATGTTGATGGATTTTGATGTGAGAGGACAAAAAGGGATGGACTTTTTCACTGTAGTAAGTGTTGTTATGGATTATGGACTCATATTTTGGCCAGAAGCAATGGTTTAAAGTTAAAATGCCCTAATGATGAATTTGTTTATTATAAACACACAGCTTTTTGCTTCACAACACTTCAACTGATGGATTGGCCTCGTGTGGATTACTTGTAGATTATTGTGATGTTTTTATCAGCTGTTTGGACTCTCATTCTGACGGGATCCATTGATGAGCAAGTGATGTAATGCTAAATTTCTCCAAATCTGTTCCCATGAAGAAACAAACTCATCTCCATCTTGGATAGCCTGCAGGGTGAGTACTTTTCAAGCAAATGTTCATTTTTGGGTGAACTATTTCTTTAAATAATATGTTACTGCGGTCATTCTGGGTAATGCTCTTTTAAGCCATCTCACATTTGTCCTCCCTGTTGTGCAACTCTGCGGTAATGGCTTGTTCAGTGTCAATCACTGCAGGGTCTTTCACTCTATATTTTGCTGCTGATGTATGTCTCGTCATCTCATCTTCACTGTTGACACTTGAGTTCCGTCATTGTCAGTGATCTGTGCCCTCATGAGACTTCAGGTGGTCGCCTAGTAACAGGCTCATTAGCATCTCTCACCTCATCTATCCCTCATATTCAGCGGCTCTTTTCAGTGCCAGCTGGATGCAGGCATTAAACACAAGCTCATTGAGACTGCAAGGATGTTTGATGGCATGTTGGTCGAGGCTGGAAGTCTGTAATGGAGGAGTAATGGATTACACAGTATGAGCTGGAGAATCACTCTAACAGACATTAGAGAATACACATCACATGGACAAAAAGCATTATACTGAGACACAGTAAACAGCAGTCATTTAGAGGCCTAAATGGCACCCTCAGCCCTTGCAGTCCTCCTCCAGTGACTCAGACCAGGGATGCATATGTGAAATGTACACCAAAATGTGATGCTAAATTTAAAAAAAAAAAAAGGATCTGTTGTTATTGAATTATTATGAGTCGGTATTAAATTTGCACTTATATCGAGTCAAATATTCATACAAATAATTGCAGAGGTTTTTATTGGTCTAAACTGACAGGACTAAGGACTAAGCCAAAGACAATATTTGTGCATTAGTTTTTGGTATTTCAGCAGAACTTTATTGAATTCAGATAAAGACAGAGGACACTAGTAAATATCTTTAAGGCTTTTCCTGTTCAGTGTCATTCTGACACATTAATTATTATTATTTTTATTTTTTTTCCTAAGGTATCCACCGTTTTTTGATGATAATCCCTTTGGCATCTACCAGAAGATCCTGTCCGGAAAGCTGGAGTTTCCACGGCATCTGGATTTCTATGTAAAGTGAGTTTGATAAAGAAAACCCAACCGAATGACACATGCCATATTTATAGCATACATAAAACACAACGTCTAGTGAAATCATGTCAGCATCAACGTGAAAAATTGCTTGATCTCAAACTTATGTGTGTGGGGGAAAAGCACAAGTCTGTTTAATGCTAGCTAAAAGTAATAATGTTTTTTGTTTTGTTTTGTTTTGTTTTTTTAAATCTGGGGGGAGGTGACATTTTAGTTTTGTTTTTAGATTTTAAAAATATTAGGTGAAAAACTATGTAACTAAAACTTGAAAAGATTGAATGAAAATTAGGAACTGAAATACTGAAACAATAATAAGTTGAAGTACTAAAATTGCTCAAATTGAAATACAAATAAACTAAACTGAAATATTAAAGATCTAATAAAAATGACAAAAGCATATAACACTAAAACTAACAGAAAATATAAGAATAAAAGATCATTCAAATTATTGATAAATACTTTATGTAAATAATTCTAAAATAACACTGCTAAAAACAAAAATACAGTAACTTTAGGCATTTTTTTTAAATCATTTTTATCATCCCTCCTGCAAAAAATACATTAAATATACAGAAATATATGTCCCTGAACATCAGTAATGACTATTTAATGCTTCCGCAACAAAAGCATCTTGTATACAGTAAAAACATGTTTTAATATAGTACTGTATACGCTATATAGGTGAAACCTTTATAGACATTTTTATTTTCAGTAATAACAGGGTGTCCCTGCTGCATCTCCATAACCGGAAAGGGGTCTTTGACATGAAAAAAGTTGAAGTTGAGTTCATAGTTAAAAGAGAGATGCTCTCACAGTCACACATGCATTTACATGTGTGCAGTTTCAAACTAGCTCATGTCCTCTAATGAACTTGTCTAAACATGTCAGCTAAGCACACTGGAGTGGAGGCATCCTCCAGATTGCAGACAGGCGGGTGTCTATTTACTCTACACTATTACTCATGGTGCTTTTGATCTAAAGAAGCTCAGGATTCAGCAAATGACCCACTGTCCCCTCTTGATGTTCAAAAAAGTAATCCTTTAGTTTATCCCTCTTAATAAAATACAACAATATCCTCTCTTAGTTTTAGTCATTGCAGCTGTACAAACACAAAATGACATCACAGCTGCATTTCCTAATATGGCTAGTGTCCACTAGGGGCTAAACTGGTGTTCTCTGCTGCAAATGGTCTGCACTCCAGAGACAAAGACAGCTTGAGGAAGCTCTCAGAAATAGAGACAGACAGTCACCTCAGGCAAAGCGAATCCGCGTTTCCTTTCGACTGGCATGTTTACTCTAGTTACAATTGTGAAAGTATCCGAAACTACGACTTGTGTCAGTAGGGATTTAACAAGCTTGATAAGATAATGGTATCCTGAAGTCAAACACACATGATCATTGGAGAATGAATAACATCTGCAAGGGAGGCTAGAGTGAATGGTAAGGTCATCTGTAGCACGATCGCTCCAGGCATCTCTGGTGTTAGGTTGAGTGAGAACATCAACGGCACAGCAGTAAACATGCTAATGCGCTCGTGTTCGCAGCTTGAAGTCTGTTGGGTAATAGATACAGATTGATTTTAAAACCTAATGCATAAGGGTTATGTGAAAAGCTTAGTGCAGTTAGATTTTTATGTGTGTAGAAATTGTGTTTATGTTATTACGCTGCATCATGAATATTCTCTTTAAGAGAGTGGTTATACTTTTTCAGTAGGTGTACTGCAGGCCTTTGTCAGAAAATATAGGTGTGTGCAATTTATTTTTTAATAACATTTTTGTTTCATGAATTTTTTTGGCATATTCTAACATTTTGGTAAGGGTCTATTGTTAACAGTATTTAAATACATATACATTAGCTAACATGATCTAACAATAAAAAAAGGCTAATAAAGTATTTATTAACAGTTAATTAACAGTTACTAATACATTATTAAAATCACATATCTTTTAGTATTATTTAATGGATACAACCTAACAAACTAAAAATAAACAGTTGTAGCTGTTGAATGGTTGTTAACTATAACAGTTATTATTATTTATAACAACCACGTTATCTAAGATTAATAATAAAACTGTACATGTAAAGGTTTTCTTTTTCTTTTCCTTTTTTTAAGTTTTAGTTAATGCATTAAGTAATGTAAGCTAGTGGGACCGTTTCATTTAAAGTTTATTTCTTGCAAAAGCACACTTTATTCATGTTTCTTTTTGAAGTAATTATTTATTTATTAACTACATTTACTTTTTCAAGACTTGTTTTGAAGTTTTCAAATAGTATATTATTTTAAAGAGCAGATTTAAGATACTGTAAATCTATAATGCTGTGATGCCTAAATTCACTTTGCCCAATTTTTACATAGAATATAAATTTAAATATTAAATTTAAAGGGGTCATCGGACGCGACATGCTCTTTTGCAAGTTGTTCGAACTGAAATGTATGTTGGCAGTGTGTGTACACAACCACCCTATAATGATAAAGATCCACCCAGTGATTTTTTTTTTTTTTTAAATCTCGTTAAATCATTTCCCCTTCCTCATATCAAGCCATTCTCAGATGCCTGTCTCTGTGACGTCACACAGATCCAGGCCCCTCCCACGATTGTTGATTGACACTAGCATTTACCTTAGACCTGCCCTGAGTGAGCTGTCATCAGTCCGCCATTGTTTCGACGCTGGAGCAGTTTTAGACAAGAATGACTCCTAAGCGATTAAAGTGTTTTGTTGTTGGATGTAATAATGAACATAGCAGTCATAATTTACTCCCAACATCTGAGCCGCTGAAGACACAGTGGATTGTTTTTGAAGGGAATGTTCCCCACGATCTATCTGAATGCATTTATATTTGCACAAATCATTCGTGATCCAGCCTCACCTACAGAAGAAGTGAGTATTAGGTTATTTTATGAATCTTTGCAAATCGCCTTTCCTAATAACGTGCTAGTTAGTAAGTTCCATGACTACAGTAAACAGTATCATGAGAATGGCTCATCACCCCACGGAAGAGAGGGGCGGGGTGAGCAGAGCTCATTAGCATTTAAAGGAACATGGACTAAAAGGGCTTGCTGAAAACAGAGCTGATTTTGACAAGGTAAAAAGGGTGTTGTTTTACACTACCATTGAGCAATTTTAACCAAAGTATGTTATAGACTTTTCATTGAGACCCTAAAGAATCATATCAACTTGTGGAAAATGGGCATCCGATGACCCCTTAAAATATCGATGTGTCTCTACTCTTAATGCCTGCCTTCATGAAATTGAGCATCTGAATTTTCTTGTGTTTATTAAAATAATTTAATGTTTAAATCAGGTGCATTTTAGCATATTGGTTCTCATCTTGTCTTTTTTTTATCTAGGGACCTAATCAAGAAGTTTCTGGTGATTGATCGGGCAAGAAGGCTTGGAAACATGAAGGTAAGCAAGATGCTGGTGACAGATATTTTATATGGTAATACTGCTTGTATGGTTGAGCAAAGTATTTCAGCTGGAATCAGCATCTGGGATATGTCCTTTGAGAACGCTGTATGGCTTTATGGCCTTTTTATAGTCATCTCAAATTCAAGGCCATGTTGAAAATCTGTGAATCATCAGAATAAACAGAATAAACTCTGTTTCTAGGCCAGCTATGCATCTTAATAAAGCTGCACGTGGCAAATAATAAGACCTTGATTGAGTCTTGCGAGATCTTTCTCCCAAAGGCCACAGTATGCCACATATGTTTCCAGTTACGATAAGAAGGCTTCCTATCTGCCTAGAGGGGATGAGATGAGGCTCTGGAGGAATTCCCTGGACATTCAGAGAGTGATTCTGACACCGGGCAACTCTCCCACTACACCTCCTTCCAACCCCCATCAGACGAGGTGGATACTGGGGAAAGAACTACAGACAGAGTTCTTGTGCAAAATGTTTCTGCATCTTTAGCTATAGTAATTCAAACAGTTACGGTTTAATGGCATTTACTTTTCTAAATTGTCCTTTCAGAGGAAATAATTCAGTAACTGGCGCCAGATGAAGTGGCAGCATGCGCCAGGCCTGTCATGCGTAATGTGGTGCATATTGCAACGGTGATGTCATGGGAAGTTTGTGTGTCATTTTCCCATTAGCTCCAGTTAATGCCGTTATTATAATTCTCCACACGTGAGGAATGAGCTCTGCTGAAATATGTATCTCACTGTTCTGTTTGTTTGGGGTTTATTCTTTTTTGTCATCAGATCAGATTCAGAGCAAGAGACAAAGATGGAAAAGCTCTTCTTTTTTTGTCACTTTGGGTGGACTTCCCAGGCTAGATGCTTCTGTTGTTAATTTAGCACTTTCTTTCTTTTGCCTTTACTCCTCTGACTACATACAGTGAGAGTTTAAGACGCGGCAGCCTAATCGCAGCTGTGTTTGCACTGTTTCCACAGCGCTCATTCACAAGTGCTGATATCTGTTATTCCACTTGAGTGAATGTGTATCTGTCATGGTCCCACAGTGCAATGCATGGCCCAGATTCTGAGGTTTCTAGAAGACCTCAGTAGGTTAGCATAGTTGTCCTACTTTTGTTTTCCCTCTCTAAGAAACTAAAAAGACAGCACAGTGGCTGAAAAGACTGTTTGGGGTCAAATGAGAAGTGTCATGTACAAGTTTAAATGAGGTTTTTATTCTTACTCTGGTGGTTTGTCTCAACATGTTAGACGTCATTCTGCATTTATGTTCATTTACTTATAGTAATCTATCGTGTTGTGTATTATTTTTGTCGTCTTTCAGAATGGAGCTGATGATGTGAAGAAGCACAGATGGTTTAAGTCAGTAGACTGGGATTCTGTGCCCTGTAGAAAACTCAAGGTAAGCATCGTATAGAGCTTTAGAATATGTCCTGTTTTTAAAGATTCACTTTTCATTTTTGTAAGATTTCTAAATCATTACTGGCCACATAAACCGTGACAACGCCTCATCTTTTACTTGATTTACTGGTAGAATTATACAGCTGGAATATTTCCCATGGTTTACTGGACATATTGCAGTTCCCCAGAAATACTTGGTAGCGGATAGTGGAAAGTTTACATGCCCATTCAGTTTGGGGTCAGTCGATTGAAAACACAGTAAAAACATTAGGGTAACACTTCAGTATAGCGACCAATTCTCACTATTTGCTTTGTAGCATGCCTATTATTAACATATTGGCTGTTTATTAGTACTTATAAAGCACATATTCT
Source organism: Acrossocheilus fasciatus (assembly GCA_036784905.1). Classification (NCBI taxonomy): domain Eukaryota; kingdom Metazoa; phylum Chordata; class Actinopteri; order Cypriniformes; family Cyprinidae; genus Acrossocheilus; species Acrossocheilus fasciatus. The sequence goes on from CM071938.1 coordinate 23,764,710, forward strand.
GCATGACCATGTTCTACCCAGTACCTAAACTTAACAACTACCTTAACTATTAATAAGCAGCAAATTAGGAGTTTATTGAGGGAAACGTCATAGTTAATGGTTTGTTAATAGCAAGAACTGGACCTTAAATTAAAGTGTGACCAACACTAGCATTGTGAAATATTATAAGATAACTGTTTGTTGTATTAATATTAAAATGGTTATTTAACATAACAAAATATGAGTTCAATATAATTACTTAGCTTATTCCTGTGATGGCAAAGTCGAATTTTCCAGTTTTTAGTTTCACATGATCTATTTCTTATTATTATAAATGTTGAGGAGGGAAAACAGTAATACATTTAGAAACTGTGATACATTTTTTTAAAAGCGTTTTTGATGAATACTGTCACTTTTGATCAATTTAATGATTCAGATGATTAATTTCTTTACTGACTGCACATTTTGGAATGATAATGTGTTGTTCACTTTATCTAAAGCCTCTTTAATGAGTTTTTTCTCATTTTTCTCATGACAGCCGCCCATAGTTCCCAAGGTATCTCACGAGGGAGACACGTCTAACTTTGACACCTATCCGGAGGATGAGTGGAAGAAGGACACACCAGTACCAGCTAAGGATCTGGAAATTTTCAAGAACTTCTGAAAAAAAATATATTCTTTAATGAATAAAAAGACAGGACTGGTAGAAGATAATGATTTAGAGCTGAAGTTTTAATCTAACCATTCAGGGGACATTAAAAGGTCATAGTTGCATTATTATAGGCATGTTTTGCCTGCTTGTCCCTGAGTCCTGCACACTTGAGGAACAGACTTCTACTGATCATCATTGTTGCCAACATAATCATGGTCAAACATTTACAGAGGAAACAGTTCATCACTTCAGCATCATCTAGTAAGTGATGAGCAACTTGATTCAACACTCTCTCTTATATTATGCAAAAGTAATGTTTTTAAAGAGTTTAAATAAGCAATATCAAGGTTCTGTTCAATGTTCTTTTTGCTGGATCAAAACAATGTCTAAACATGTATGGTCATGGTTGTGTTATGGCTTTATATCTTAAAAATCTTGCTGAATTATAGCTTTAAGCCTGACCAATTTAGTTTTCTGGTTATCTGAACTTGCTGTGTTGATCCCTTCCTCCCACATGGTATTGCTATATACATTTCGCAACATTAGGCCTGTTTCACACCGCACTCTCGAGCAGACATGTAAACAAAGCAAAAGCGTAGCTGCAACATTATGCTTTTATACTAGCAGCATTTTTCCGGCATAACAACCTAGCCAGCCTATTCAAAAAAACAAAAAATGCATAGCCAATGTAAATGACGGCAATGCATTTTAAATGGATAATTTCTTAAAACATTTAAGACTACAAAATGTACATCCAAAATGTCATTAATCTACAGAACCCAAATTTCAAACTATAGCGATGACTTGGATTCAATCATATCTACTAAACAGAAAGTGCTGCTGTGTGTGTGTGTGTGTGTGTGTGTGTGTGTGTGTGTGTGTGTGTGTGTGTGTGTGTGTGTTTTGATAAGTCAATAGTTCACTCCTGTTTTTTTTTTTATTTGTGTATTGCAACCTTTTGATGTTGTAGGCTATGTAAACCCATCAGAAGAAAAAAAAATGCTTTGGCAAATTAATTATTACAATTATTAGTCATAATTATGAAGGGGAAAGGATGAAATTTATGAGTTAAGCTAGAATTAAGACAAGTTAAATTTGATCACAGTTTATTACTTATATATATATATATTTTATGTCCCCCTGCCCATAGTCGAAATTATAACTTTGAAATAAAAAAAAAAGTTGGAAATTCAGATTAAAAAGTCATGACTCTGTTTCAACTTGTCATGACATTGTATCTCATAATATCAGATTTTGGACTTTTTGTCATTTGTATTTTTATTTCTACTTTTATCTCATAACAGTTTCTTTGTCATAATTGCAAGCTTTTATTTTAGAATTATGACTTGCTCCAGTAATAATTTCGACACTTTGTCATGATTTATTTACCAAAGCTTTCATACATATGAGTCCCAAAATAAACCCACAGGAGTCGTCTACCGTGTGAAACCGAACGTGTTTTTGTGTTCTACTGTGCTGCTTTATCATTCTTTTTCTAAGTGTACATACATTAGACAGATGTGTTTGACCATTGCGCTGTGTCTCGCTTATTTTGTTTTCCTTTTGCATCAGCACTATAATTGCAGCAAGTTAAAAAATGTTCAAATAAGTACAACTGCCCTGCCTTGTTTTCCATTATATCAGTGTTCATCAGTGTTGCAGCGCTGCAGTTAGATACTATTGTGCATCATTTCAAGTTTGACACAAAAGCGCAGTTTGTGTGAATGGCCCCAAGAATCCAAAGAGCTTTTGAACACGTTCCTGCCAGGGCGTCAGACTAAGAATAGCAGGTGAAGTAGAGGCACAGTAGCACTTACCTAATCAAACATGACCTCACAAACCTGTAGGTAACTAATAAATTAGCATTAATGCTTGTATTATGAGATGCCTGTTCACATACTTTGGTTGTTGTGCTTGATGTTCTGTATGTGTTTACTAATTGGTTAAGCGCATAAACCATTTACTAGCCAGGTGTTTTCTAAAGTTGCCTTGCATAGTTATGGGGGTGAATTTAGCAAACACAGTTTACATTGCTTTGTAATGCTACTTTACATATGGTTGGCGTTTAAAAGCCTTGCATAATGGGAAGAGAATTGACTATGGTGTGAAATGCTTTAGAAATGTAGCTACTGTGTGTATGTTCAAAACAATTCTTCCTGTTTCTGGACTTCCATAGATTTTCTTAACTGCTTTTGTCTGAAGCAGTAATCTATCATTGTAAAGTGTCTACTGAATATCATTTCTTGAAATGACTGTTCTTTTTAAATTGCAAATGCAGTTTTATACTAAGGAAAGCAACTTGCAGATTTCATATGGACTTGACAGCTGTTACCATCTTGTGGATTTTTTTTTTTTTTTTCTTTTCTTTTTTTTTTTTTTTTTTTTCCTCTCACTGTTTGTTGGTCATTGTTTCCTGTGTGAATAATTTTGCTGTATTCTCAATTTTTAGTGTTTTTCTTTTTTTTACACTTGTTTGAGAAAAAAAAAATGTAATTTATATTGTTTGCAACAGCAAAAACTAAACTGAAGTTCTATGAACTTAAAAATTGACACAAACCCAGCATAGGATTTTGTACTGGTTTTTAATCACACTTTGTTTCTTTTTTTAGTTTATCGGTACTTTCATTTTATTGCCTTCTGAACATCATGGTGTATCTTGGATGGTAAAAGTGCAATGTTACCTGCAACCAAGCTGTTATAAAAACTTGAGAAAATCTGCAAATACTATATCCATGAAAATAAACTGAACTTTTCATGTGGGCAAAACTAATAGACCTGCAGCCTGTTATAACTTTTCAGTGTACTCTGACCAAACTTGATTGAGATGGGTTGGACTCTCAGTTTGATGGCACCAAGCCATACGCTCATTCACACCAGCCTAAAACTACAAGCTTAGTGGAAATTATTAGACCATTTACTGTAAGAGTCTTAATATATTCTCAGTTTTCTATATACCCACGATTAAGTGCTTACCACAGTTTCATATGCTAGTATTTCCCTCAGTTGGTCCCTTTATAGTTTATTTTCCTTAAGTATTCATGTTAAATGTATATTAAATGTGCATTAACAGAACAAATTAGCATGACTCCTTCCCTGCAAAAGCAGATGAATGATCTCATCCATTAAGGTGCCTTGAGACGGTTGCATTTTTAAGAGGTTATTTCACTCTCTAACCCCTGTGGTTAGACTTCACCCGTAGAGAAATGTTCAAACGTAACTTTCTTTCTTCGCTCTGCTCCTTGTAAAATCTGACTACAGTTTAAACATTTTAAAGACGTTTAGTCCTTTCAGACACACCGCTGGGACAGACTAATTTTACTTAATAGTTCCCTTACGGTCTTCAAAATGCCTGTGTGATGGATCTGTCCCCAATCTTATAGGAAATGGTTTTAATGTATGGTATATGTACCCACCGCACTTTGGCAGCTCTGCGTAATATATTTCTACTTGTGACAGGAAAGCAGAAAAACACATTTTCATTTAACAACACGATTATGGTGTATTCATCATTGTGTGCACTCATCTGTTTACGTTTGGGTTGCTTAAATCCAACAAATTTTGGATGCATCGCCATTTGAAAGATGTTCTCCGAAAAGCTGCTGTTTTAATTCTTGGTACTGTCAAAGCAGCTCTATAACTGATGACACTTTTTGGCTGAGTCAGTGGCGCTGAATGATGTTCTTTAATCTCTTTTTGTCCTGTAGAAGACTTGATTTTGTTCGTTTATTGCATCAGAGTTACCTTATTTATTAGCAAAAGAAATTACAGTGTCAGTGCTGCTGTGTTGGAAATAAACCTGATGTGAATTTGCAGCTTGGAGCAAGGAACCTTAAAAGTTGCTGAGTGTGGTTGAGTCTACTTCTATAAACCCAACAAACCTACCATTACTCCATCGTTCACTTAACCCCTCACCTCCTGGAGTAAACCGGTCAAAACCCAAAAAAAACTCCATTTAGAAACAAAACTATGCGGGACGACACCTTGTAATGACTGGTAACCACAGTGATCAGTGCAATTAAATGGCTTTAGGTTCTGATCTCATCAGAGAGTCCTGTCATCAGACCACCACCACACCTGCAATGAGATATTATCATAGAGGAAACTCCACCCATCTACCAGCTACACCTTCATCAGACATGAACGGCCTCTCAAGTTTACAACTACACTGTAAAAAGTGATAAGTTGACTTAACTTAAAATTTTAAGGCAACAGGTTTCCTCAATTTTTTTTAAGTAAATGATCATTTAAAAAAAATAAGTTAATTGAATTGTCAAGTTCACTTAACTTTATTATTTTTTTTTAATTATGTACTTAATAGTTTTAAGGCAACGGGTTTCCTCAATTTTTTTAAGTTAAGTCAACATCACTTTTTACAGTGTAGGAACCTCTGAGGTTATTTTGATTTACTGAGTTTCAGAGTTGGGCAGGCCATGAACTAAACATGGCAGTTTAAGGGCGCATTTACACAACACCGTTTTGAACTAAAAACAGAAAACTTATGCTTTTTTTTGCTGTTCATTTACACAATTTGTTTTGGGGGCCTGAGAATTGGGGGATCAATGGGCAAATTGTTGAAAACGACACTGTTATTGTTTCCATGTAAACTACAAATATGCAAATTTGTAAAAGCGGTCACATCCTGTGTATAATGTGTATTTACCGCTCTCCGGCTCTGTAGATGAATGCATATATGCGCAAAAGCATAGTCTTTCTTTAGAAAGTCACAGCGCCAACCACTGGCCTAGCATGCATCATACAGCATTTTTAGTTGGTTTTGCAGATCCATGTGCGAAAAACTGTACGCAAAACTTTTTTAAAAATGCAAAAGGAAAAACTTTTCTGTTATTAGTACATCGTTGTTGTGTAAACATACCGTAAGACTGCTTATTCGCTTTTCCCACAACATCTACATTGCTTTCTCTTGCTATTACAGTCATGTATATTTACATAATATTTGATGTACAGTATGTTTTATTTATTTTACACCAAAAAAAAACCTGCATTTATTTTACCGAAAATTCTAGCGCAGTCAATGTATACAGTAGTGTGAGTGATGTTTATGTGGTTGGAACGAAATGGGACACTACATTGAATCTGTTGAAATCTGTTGGATATTGACTAAATATCTTAAATGCATTTTGGCTTTAATAAGATTTCCGCAAGCAATGAGCAAATATGAACCTGGTGTCCTCCATGATTCGTAATTTGCATTTAAACCTTCAGAATTGGGAAGTCAGAAATCAGCATGTTAAGGTAGAATTACACAGCTTCTTGTCCATAATGCCAAACTAATCATGATATAAATGCAGAAACTAGTTCATATAAAGCAATAAAGGCAGAAATGCACTGTGGTTTTTGTTTTGAGAACTATTGGATATGGCGGGTTACCTTATCATCTAGCATGCCTTGTGCCAACTTAGAGGTCTTGACCTTCTCAGCTGTATCCAACAAATAAAATCATGCATCATAATTTTGACTCATTCTGTTGAATTAATATTCAATCTATTGTAGTAAAAATGTTTGATCATTTTATTAATTAATTTTAAAGACCCAACATTTTTATAGTTACTGTAGATGTGTTTTACATTGTGCACACATCAGAAAGCTGTTAGTGGGCTACACCAAGCAATGTCCTTCTTTTGAAAGGAGGAGTGTGTCTGTGAATGTGATCAAGCTGCCTTCAGATACTTGACTTGGTTTGCATTTGGCTCTGATTTGAACGTTTTCTGTGTAGAATTATCATATGAAGGTCTTTCACTGATACACACCTGTTAGTACTTAGGAAGGGAAGCTCACCGTCTGAGAGTTTGTGTCTCGGTCAATAGAAAAACAGTGATGGTTTATCCCAGATTTGGCTCACATTCAGTCTCCTGGAGAAGCTTAGCATTATTGAGATCCAGCACTATCAGCACTGAGTCGTGAAACTCTAATTGTCCGTTATAAAAAATAAAATAAAAAAAACACTTACATTAAAGTGCATTACATGGGACCCAAAATATATAATAAAATAAAAAAGCATTGACTTTGAACAGGCTAAGATTTTCTCTTTTTTTTTTTTTTTTTTTTGGTGTCTGTATAATGACCGCATTTCTTTTGGACATGCAGCAATATCAGAGGACCTGGGAGTAAAAACAGGTTAGAACAGCAAGTTCCTGGCAAGGTATTAACTAAGTTCAAAACTAAATATCCTTTCAGGTTTTAAAGGGATAGTTTACTATTCCTGTAAGTGCACTCACTGTGAGCAGCTTCTTGGTAATTAAAGGAGCTGTAAGCGATTTCAGGTATTTTCCTAGTTTCCACCATTTCGCTAACTTCCATTACCAAATTCCACCCTCTCTCCAAAGACATGTCAGCAAACCTGCAAAATGAGTCACTGAATTTCTACTTACAACAACTTTAAGTCTAGTGTTTATTCCCGTTCTGATGTTTTCCAGTAATTCAGTCAGATGTGCATTGTATGGTAAGGACTTTGATTAAAAAAAAAAGAAAAAGAACATCAATTAAATCCGATAAAGCAGACGAAGAGCAAATCATCAGTAGATAGTTAAACCGCTTACTTCATTTCAAGCATGGTTGGGAAAATACTTCTTAGAGATTTGTTTCAAGTAAACAAAGAAAGCAGGCAGCTGGATATTGTAACAGGAATAACTCAAAGTGCATCTGTTTCTAAGTTATGCACTAATTGTTTTTCTCTGCTCATAATTTCCATATCCCGTGCCCTTTAGTCGATCAAGGTAAACACATAATCTAATCTAACTGCTTTTGCAGACTTGGAGAAGGTTTCTGATCAAAAGAGAATCCATGCAGTGGTTTATGAATGAAGCCATCTAATTTCTAACACATTTATATTCAAAAACTAGCAAAAAAAACTATTATTCCAACTATTATTAGAGGAATAGTTCACCCAGAAATTAAAATGATCATTTACTTCACACTCATAATTTTATACTGAAAAATGTTTTCAATGCATGTTTGGCATTAGTTGACATGTAATTGACACGTAGTTACAAAGTTACTTATAGTTAGTAGAATGTCTAAAGTGGACTATCCAAATAAAGTGTAACCAGAAAGTCATACAGGTTTGGAACAACATGAGGGTGAGTAATGATTACAAAAAAATACATTTTTGATAAACTAAGGTGTCAGCTGAAGCAAGTGGATATCAGGCACAAAACCCTGCAGTTTTGGGGACAGTTAAGGTCAGTATATATAAGAGCCATAGAGACCATATCTAGGTCAGCCTAGAGTCCCCATTTGACCACCGGCAATGCTGTAATATTTCTTGATTAACCAGCTGTTGAGTGTAACAGCAGCTGAATTTAGAGCAGGCCTCTCTGGTGATGGTCATTGCACAAATATGCTTACTCAGATCTAAACGTCCATTTGCAGAGCCTCTGGGGAAGGAGTGAACTGTAGCTCTCATGATTACAGTCTAACGGTCTGATTAGAGGGGACGTTGTTGCGCGGAAATGAGAATGAAATTAGAGGGGATCTTCTTGCATGGAGAAGTAGGAGATCTAATTGAAATAATATTACATTTGATTTGTGTCTTTTCCAAGTGGTGGATAAGAGCAATAGAGAAGACTTTTATATTAACATATTTATGATTTATGGCTGTAACTGTCAGAATGCATCAGTTTCATCACGATTTGGACTCGTACAAAAGACTGATTTAAAACACTCAACGTTTCTATTTAATTAACTGCAATGCTTTTCTTGGGGCCTTATGGGTACCAGATTCCTTCACTGTTCATCCAGGGTTGTTTTGAGTGAATTGTTAATGGAATTTGATCTGACTTTATTCAGACTTTTACAGAAAAGCAGACACACATGTATGACACAAGTAAATCATTTTAACAGTTGTTTTCCACAAAGTCTGCAAATAATGGCAAGGCTCTTTGTAAATGAATTGCTTGGTGGTCAGTCTGCATCATCAGATTGATTCAGCTTGGTTTTTATTCATAACGGGGAACTGACTGATTTGTTATGTCTCGTCTTTGTTCTTGCTTGTGAGTAATGGCATCACAATTTTGCTTATGAAAACAAGTTTAAGATCTATACACAAAAATATAATCAAAGATGTCTCTCAGCATTGTGCCTGGCTATTATTTAATGCAACGAGTGCCACGTTTTTAAGATATCAAGATGTCAGTGAAAAACAGTTCAGTTTGTAAAATGTGTTGCAGACCTGTCCATTCTGTTCCATTATACATCCTGTGTAAGTTTGGTTTGATGAGGAACGTTGCTTTTTGTAGCTGCATGTGAAAGTAACAGTTCAAGCTTGAATTGCTCCAATGGAAATAAAATCAAAATCTAGTTTATTTTAAGGTATTACTTTGTATTATTATAATATAATTGTAATAAATTAGATATATACACTGTATATATAACCCAGCTGGGTCCTTAATGGAAGCATTTTGTGGTACAGTTGTATCTGCTGTGTTTTCATGCTTCCCACTTGAGGTTCTGACATTTGTCATGCCTTTGTTTGTTTCATCGCTCCAGCAAGCACTGCTTGTTTGGATATTTTAATTCACCACTTGGACTCATTATGTTTGGACTGGTGAGTAACTGCATGCTGATCCATGCATACATGTGTGTGTATATATATATATATATATATATATATATATATATATATATATATATATATATATATATATATATATATATATATATATATATATATATAATTTTGATGATTAGAGCTTACAGCTCATGAAAATCAAAAATCCAGTATCTCAAAATATTAGAATATTTACATTTGAGTTTCATTAAATGACCATCCCTACAATTTAAATTCTGGGTATCTCTTGTTCTTTGAAACCACAATAATGGAGAAGACTTCAGGAAAAGGGCTACCAAGACACTTCTGAAGCAGAGACAACGTCAGAAGCATCTTACCTGGGCCAAGGAGAAAAGGAACAGGACTGTTGCTCAGTGGCCCAAAGTCCTCTTTTCAGATAAAAATAAATTTTGTATTTAATTTAGAAATCAAGGTCTGGAGGAAGACTGGAGAGGCACAGAATCCAAGCTTATTGAAGTCCAGTGGGAAGTTTCTGTAGCATTTGGACCAATCAGACACAATTTCTCATTTGATTTAACAAATGAAACTAGTTATTAGATTAACAAATAATCACAGACCCCTCACCCAATACACATTCTTGGGTGCCCCTATGTCTGCAGATGCCTCCAGACCACCCCCGGTGCCATGGCAACCCATCAGATAACATTAGTTGTATTGCTCAAAGGAATGCAAAATGGTCAAGCAACACTCACTTCATATCCACTTTAGGAAAAGGACATTATGCCATAAAATGGACTCTTCTCTAATTAATTCATAGGAAAACCTTTCTTTGAATGAGCACACATATCATTAAGTCATTGTGTATATTATTACTGTTTTTGTGTATTTTATACTGTTTTATTCATGCTTATAATAGATCACTAGTTAATATCACTCTGACTGTAACATGTTTGGTCTCTATCAATTCGTCTTCGGATGATCTAAGTGAGAGTGAATATTACATATTGATACCTATGCAACATATCAGTGTCCTAAGAATCTTTAATAGTTTGTATAATAACTTTCAATCCAACCCCTTTTGCAAATTACCATGCTCTCAGACAAAGGGCCATAAACCCCCCAGTATTTCCAAACTCCCGCTTGGAAATTCAGCCTTTCTCATTGGTCAAGCCCATCCTGAGAGGTGTGACACAGTTCTCTCTCTCTCTCTCTTCTACCAAAAGCGCCCTGGAGACACACTTATCACCTGGGAAACGTCGCGGCTGCCCTTCCGGGGGAGCCCGATCTTCTGGCAATTTTAAGTTCTGTAACTTTGGCAACTCACTTCGGACAAATCAACCCATAGCTGGAAGGACGAAGCTTTTACTCCTAAAGGAATCCCCCCCGGGAATCTACGCATTATACATGCACCAGGATACTTTACTCAGCACCCACAAAACTCATGCAAGTAACCGCTTGTTAACTATCTAGATGCGCTTCTAGGCTAGCTGATGTTAAAATCCTGCCACACTCTCTCTTGCGCTCTCTCTCTCTCTCTCTCTCTCTCTCTCTCTCTCTCTCTCTCTCTCTCTCTCTCTCTCTCCGTGCCTTCCTTGCGTTGGCATCCATGTTTAATGTGTGTATGTCTGTGTCTAGTTCTATGTTACATGTTCCCCTGTAGTGTAGTTTAATAAACATCCATATGTATTCACACTTGGTTGTCTGTGTCTGCTGCTCTCAGAACTAAGTCACTTTAACGTCCGATCTTGCTACAATGCTCGGAGCACTGCTTCGTTAAGAAAATTATTTGTCGTGGCCAGAGGAATAATTTTCCTTAGTCAATAGAAGGGTCCGTACTGCGGACGAACTAATCATTCTATTGTACTATTAATACTACAGCTAATTCCTGAAGATGGATATATAATTGATAACCCGTTATGATTTATTATGTTCATCTCATAAAGCAAATATGCTACATTTCCAAAGTCAGTGATGATTTGGGGTGTCATCTGCTGGTGTTGGTCCATTGTGTTTTATCAAGTCCAAAGTCAATGCAGCCGTCTACCAGGAGATTTTGGAGCACTTTATGCTTCCATCTGCTGACAAGCTTTATGGAGATGCTGATTTCCTTTTCCAGCAGGACTTTAGCACCTGGTCACAGTCCCAAAACCACTTCCAAGTGGTTTGCTGACCATGATATTACTGTGCTTGATTGGCCAGCCAACCTGCCTGACCTGAACCCCATATGGAATCTATGGGATATTTTCTAGAGAAAGATGATAAACAGTCGATCCAACAATACAGACAAGCTGAAGGCTCAGTAGTGCCTCAGCAGTGCCACAAGCTGATCCCACACCTCATTGATGCTGTCATTTGTGCTAAAGGAGTCCTGACCAAGTATTGAGTGCAGAAATGAACATACTTTAAAGAACTTACTTTAAGAACCTTTTTTTATTGATTTTAGGAAATATTCTAATATTTTGAGATACTGGATTTTTGACTTTCATGAGCTGCAAGCTCTAATCATCAAAATTAAAAAAAAAAATAAAAAAAAAACTTGCAATGAATCTAGAATATATGAAAGTTTCACTTTTTGAAATAAGTTACAGAAAAATTCACTTTTTCACAATATTGTAATTTTTTGAGATGCACCGTTTCTTCTCTCTGTTGACAAATGCAAGAATGGATTGCAGTTCAGCAAATTACATTCAGATCTGCTTCCAATAGAGTATGCAACACTCGCTTTTTACAATCAAATCAACAACCAATAAATAACATCAAGTCTTGCTCTGTGCCGTTTCAACCTCGATAAATTGTATCACTGTCACTATACAGAAATAAAGTCTTCTATTTCATGCCAGCTTCTATTCATGCCAACTATAAGAAACAGCAAAATTGTATTTGAAGAGCGTTTGCATTTTTCAGGGGCGAACCAATCTGACATCAATGTCAAGTACTGGCCTGGTCAGGCTGTAGATTATACAGAACTCATATGGATGTAGCCACATAATGGCAGGCCTCCGGTGTGATGTCATTATAGTCTGTGTTCTTTCAAGAAGAGCTTGTTGATATTGGTATTAATCATGCATTTTCCGTGTGATCTCAGCATGGAAAATGAATGAGTAGGCAACATATTTCATATTTCAATATTATATGCAAATAGAGAATAATATGAATGCTGCAGTATAAAGTGTGAAACAATATAATTCAGTTTGATCATGGTGAATTCAGTGTCCCACATCCCAGCTGTCATTCCTTTTATAAGCCCCTATAAAAGCCCCTCAGTCCTTGACACACTGACATACTCAATAGGCACCAGTAGACAAGTGAGTCATGCCCTGGCAGAAGTAAAGTATATTCTGGCATAGTTTCCAGGAGATGTCTTAGCTTTGAGAGAGGAAACATAAAACTAAAGCTCATGGCTGAAAGACAGTCCAAAGATTTATCATACCATCAGCGCACTGCAAGTATAAGCACTGCCTGAGGCCTTCCTATCAACCCATCTTGTTATTGAATGCAATTTTCTTTAAAATCAGTGTAGACATTTCCAGGTCAATGATTTAATTTTAACAGGTTGATTTAATTTCTTAACAAATATTCTTGTATATGACCACAGGTTTCGCATTTGATACAAACACCTTAAGGATTGTGAAATTTAGATTTCTGTTTTACTATACTAAATAACTGCTGTGCTGTGTTGAGGAAATCAAATGAAATCATGAAGAGCTAATAATTTCCATGAACTGCTCTCTAACCCTTTGACATTTAGTTATGATGTAAACATGGTCTCCCATAAAGGTCGACCCCTGTCATCACCGTGTTATTACTGCCTTGCAGGTAAACTGACATTAGTTCACCATCTTTTCCCTTTTGAAGTGTGACCAAAGACATCTTATCAAAGGTTTTGCTGTTGTAGCTTCAAACGTCAAGATATCATAGAAGATGCATCAAAACAGAGGTTAGAAATAACTTACAGTGGGGGAAAAAATTATTTGATCCCCTGCTGATTTTGTACGTTTGCAAAATATGTTCACAAAATAACTGTCAATCTCCCTCGGACTGGGGCTCCATGCAAGATCTTACCTCGTGGAGTTTCAATGATCATGAGAACGGTGAGGAATCAGCCCAGAACTACACGGGAGGATCTTGTCAATGATCTCAAGGCAGCTGGGACCATAATCACCAAGAAAACAATTGGTAACACTACGCCGTGAAGAAATTAAATCCTGCAGCGCCCGCAAGGTCCCCCTGCTCAAGAAGGCACATGTACAGGCCCGTCTGAAGTTTGCCAATGATTCAGAGGAGAGCTGGGTGAAAGTGTTGTGGTCAGATGAGACCAAAATCCAGCTCTTTGGCCTTTGACCCTAAGAACACCATCCCCACTGTCAAACATGGAGGTGGAAACATTATGCTTTGGGGGTGTTTTTCTGCTAAGGGGACAGGACAACTGCACTGCATCAAAGGGACAATGGATGGGGCCATGTACCGTCAGGGCCAGGGCATTGAAAATGTGTCGTGGATGGGTATTCCAGCATGACAATGACCCAAAACACACGGCCAAAGCAACAAAGGAGTGGCTCAAGAAGCAGCACATTAAGGTCCTGAAGTGGTCTAGCCAGTCTTCGGACCTTAATCCCATAGAAAATTTGTGGGTGGAGCTGAAGGTTCGAGTTGCCAAACGTCAGCCTCGAAACATTAATAACTTGGAGAGGATCTGCAAAAAGGAGTGGGACAAAATCCCTCCTGAGATGTGTGTAAACCTGGTGGCCAACTACAAGAAACGTCTGACCTCTGTGATTGCTAACAAGGGTTTTGCCACCAAGTACCAAGTCATGTTTTGTGATGGGGTCAAATACTTATTTGACTTATTAAAATGCAAATCAATTTATAACTTTCTTGAAATGCGTTTTTCTGGATTTTTTGTTGAAATAAACCTACCATTAAAATTATAGACTGATCATTTCTTTATCAGTGGGCAACTGTACAAAATCAGCAGGGGATCAAATAATTGTTTCCCCACTGTATCTGGCCATACTCTTCATCAAACATCTAATTAAAGTGACAGAAGTTTTTTTTTTTTTCTTTTTTTTTTTTTTTGAGAAAGGCTGGTTTGTTCCATGAATGAAATTGAAAAATAAATCACCAAGTACAAGGTCTATTGACACCAAGCAGAATACTGGGTGCAACAATTTGGTTCAGTAAACTTTTTTAATATAAATGAACGGCTTTAACGTGTCTGTTCTGACTGTCATGAATATCCGCGTACCATAAATGCATCACAACTTTTAACGGAGAGTTGTTGTTTTGGCTGTCACATAAGACTATTATTTTGCTATGCCACAGTGAATAGGAGATAAGGAGTCTGGAGTCATAGCAGTCATAAACAACTTTTTTGTTTATGTGTTCTTGTATTTGATTGTTTGATAAACATTACAGCAAATAAAAATAAATAAAAAGCTGTTAATACTGTTCGGCTTCCTTTTTTCGGTTTTACAAATGTAAAGTTGTTTGGCAATTTGTGTACCCTAGTTATTTGTATTTCTGCTTTTCAGCAAGCGCCACCTACGGTCAAAGAATGAAATCGCATTTTCACATGTAAAGATTGGAAAAATGTGCATGGCGAACAGGAATAATTTTCATGTTGGTGTGAACAGGCCTTTTTTAAAGGCCTTTTAAGAGTTTGATAGCATGTTAATCAGACAACAATCAACCGTTGTGTTGTCCACTTGCTCCGAAAGACAAAAGTGTCCTTAAAATATTTGCTTACGGATAGATGATTACAGACTAGCTTTGTTACGTAAAAAACAACAACAAAAAAACTCACTTAATTGCAATTGTAAATGCGCAAATAATTGTAAATTATTTTAAATTACAATAAGGTTATTCCAATATCTGATCATCAGACTCTTATTTTTGGGGACTTTTTCTTGTGAATATTCTGTGCTTCTGATGACATTCAGATAGACATGTCTTGCTTCCTCACTTGATGAAACAGACATCAAGTTTATCTCATCCCAGAAGCAAAAGGCCAATACTGTATGCAACTTTGATTTAACACTGGCTGTCAGTGTAGTGATATGGCAGCCTCATTAATGTCTGCCACAGGAGGAGATAAAACTAATTGAATGTATGCTTTCAGATCTTATCATTTAATATCATCATACAGAAAATCAGATGATCTTCTACACTAATGAGTAATGTATGAATCTCACATCTCAACCTGTGTAATTTAATTACTCTCACATAGGAACCCCTTCCTGGATCCTGAGTCCAGAGACTCTTCCTCTGGTGGGTCAAAATCTTTTTTTCCACATTCTAGCCCCTTAACTAAATTCCTCCAAAGGAGTCCATGTGGATTTCTTTAGAGGTGCATCTGTTAAAACCCCAAATGCTCTCAGTTACTAAGTGAGAATACTTCATCCTTTCCTATTCAACATTTTGCACTTACTTTTGCAAGTAAGCACTCTGAGTGTTGCAGGTTCAAACTTATTCTTCTGTAAACAGCTGCTGTTAAGAGCAATAATGTATTAGTAGATCATATCCGGCGCACCCCAACCATGTTTAACAAGTTTCAGAAATATTTCAATCATAAAGTTTAAAACAACTGTTCCAGAAGCACTGCTGAATAAATCTCAGTTTATCACCCTTTGGTGGACAGGCTGCTCTACTGCAGATGTTAAATGATATTAGGTCTGCTACACCATTTAGTGATTCATTGGTAAGTTTATGTCCAATTTGATGTCCAAGAAACATCTCACGCCTCTTACTGATTTCACTGGGAAGAACACTGGAAAGAAGTGTCCATTGTTTTTAGGAGGTGGTTGTTTTGAAAGGAATTCTTTGAATATGTTGTACAGCTGCTGAGTTAATTATGTGAGCAGGTTTGTGTTTTAGTCATTACTGGTGCTACAGGTAGTTGTTATATAATCTTGCACTTACAGTAGAGCATTTTATGTGCTTAGCATCTGTTTGCGATCTGAGCCAGACATGTTGAAAATATGTTACACAGTGTAATCTGGGGTTTCTGGGATAATCCTGATTTATATTCTCTCTTTGACCTGAGAGGTTTTCCAGTCACTGGGGTTCAACTTTTGCATCAATTACATTTTGTTACCTCAAAAAGTCAAAGCTGTAAAAAGATTTAATTCTTTCCAGCTCAATTTGTATTATCTTTTAAAAGTCGCCTAGCTTATTCAGAATCACTTCCATTTCGGTTTCCCCTTTCTTCTTCCTCTTTTTGATTTTATTAATGAACATTCTAAGATATTCTCTTACACATGTGACAACTTGGAAAGAAAGGTATTAATTTCAGTGTCATTCCACAGATGGTCTTCATTAAAGTCTTAATCAGAATACGCAGGTTCTGCTTCCATCTCTGGAGACTGGATTGGTGAGAAAGGAAACCCCCCTAGAGGGCACAGACTAATGCAAGACCTGGATAAGGTTGAATAGATCTCCATAATTTTGCGATGCCTCTAACCTGTAAAAAATAAAGAATGTGCCAGGGCATGTTTGGTTTAGTATGCAATCACATCTAGTAGTTTCCACATACCTCTGTAGTCCACACAGTTCTGTGATTTACTGTCATCTTATATCACAATAATCAAGACCAGGTGTTATGCTGAAACTGACAACATGTTATTTAGCTGCAGGAAGCAGTTCATTAACAAAAGTGGGGCAAAATGCATTTGTGAGTAAACTCAAGTTTGCTCTCCACATACTATGTGGCCAAATTGAACAATAAAGTCTCAAATAAAGATTCAAAGACTGTTATGGAGGGCTAGTTCAGCACAGAAGTTCTTTCCTGCCTGCCGAAGACAGATGTGTCAGTGAAGAGATCGTCTTACCTTGTTTGCGAAAAGACTGCATGTGCTCACTCCATTTCAGATTTATTCGTTTTTTTTATTCTGGGCAAGATTAACAGTATTAATATCAAAGGTATGATGGATATTTCTCAAACCAGCTCTGTATAACAGATAAGTGTGCACAATAAAGTGGTGCTGTGCTTTTGTCGGGTGAATCGTTTGAGTTAAGCTTGATTACGTGACTTAGATACGCAGTGTTTTCAAGCTGTTTCCTACAGTTTAGCCGGATAAATATTGACTCAGCTGAAATGCATTATAAGAGCATTTGAGGGACATCAGAACAGTATAGCCTTTGTCTTACTTTAGACTGTGGAATACATTGTGTCAATACAACAAGAATTGCTTAATGTGTGTAATTCTTTGCCATTTTTAAATGTCTTCTCTCTGCTTATTCTGGATAAACAAGTAAGTGTATTTTCAGGTGGATTTCCAGAAAGAAATGAGTAGCTCTGTGACACAGCCAACACAACAAAACTGACTCAACCAATGGTGTGAGTTGGGGAAATGTTCAAGTAACCATTACTTACAAGTCCAATAAAGTACATTTTTGCACTTTTGGTATGCCAAAAAAGGGTCATTATTATGTTACATTTCTGACTTTTTTCCATTTGCAATTGCAAGTATATGCTATATCTAACAATTTGTGCTTTTCTTCTTAGAACTGCAGGTTATCTCCAATTCTGACTAGTCGCAAAAATAGGTCTGAATTGTGAGATGTTGTAACGCGAGACCCAAACAGAAAATAAGTGTTTGAACCCAGAGCGGTTTACTGACAAAATGATGAATGCCAATGGCAATATCTAAAGAGGTGAGTATGCAGTCAATGCCGAAACGGTGACCAGACAATAAGTGAACTGGTGAATGTCTCTTTTGTAGCGATGCAATGATGAGGTAAGTGTTCTCAGGTGCATGATTGCTGATGTGGATAATGTGTGGAGCATGAAGGATTCTGGGTTCTAGTTAGTGATCCTGAAATTAGAATTCAGGGGATTGTGATCGCTGAAGGAGTGTGGAGGTGGAGCCTGGCGTATCCGTGACAGATAAATCTCAGAATTATGAGGGGGAAAAGTCAGAATTTTGAGATTTTTTCCCATGCAAAAATAAGCTTCCTTAACTACTGGTGGAGAAATTGGACATCTTATCTTTAATGTTTTTTTAAACAATTTCTTTATAGGCTGTAGTATAAACTGTATGTAGGTTGAGATGTCTATGGTTTTCCACGCTTTGTCTGGATTCTAGCAATAGTGCAGCTGCACACAGCAGGTTGGGAGGCTGTTTATTATACAGTCCTGTCCATGTGGAGACCCTGGGGATCTAGGCCAAAACGGCAAGACAAAAGCTGTTTGAGAATTCAGGGAAATGGCCTATAAATGTGAATGCTACAGTTTAATAGTGACACACTGAAAACCACATAGTCTGCTCTACAGAAAGACTGATTAAAATGGCACATTTTCATGCCATTTCTTGTCAGTGCTTGCCTTCCAACTCTTTTCTTTCTCAGATATGCCCTTTAAATGTACATCAACTGCCTTTTTTTTTCATTAAAGCTGAGATAAGGTTGGAAATATTTCAAGAGTCATGGCAATAACAGATTACAAAGTTTGTTTTGCATGCTTTGACAAAAAAAATTATGTAATAACGTATTCCTTTATTAGAAACATGACAATGTAAATAAAAGCTACTTTACCCATTATAGGATCATTTGTCTTACAGTTATCATTTTAACATATGTGGTCAGACCACCAGTGAAAATAAACAGAACTTTGTTGTCTAGGGGATGTTGTTTATTATTAGTTGTATTCTACAGGTTGGTCTTCGGCCAGATGGTCAAACAGGGAAGTCTGGTTAGTATAGATCATTTGCTGAACCAAGACCAGATTTACTGTTTCATTATCAACGAATAAAGCAAGGAAACTGATCTGGGAGCAGAGTAAATGTGCAACTGACACGTTTTGATTAATGCAGGGGGAAATTAAAAACACATTTCAGTGTCTAATGTAGAAGCTGGTAAAATGTTGTAAATCACTGAGGATAGAGAAAACAGGTGCTAGTTTTTTTACATCTGCCACAGGTGCTGTGGGTAATACTTGAGAAAATGTATTCAAAAATGTGTTACCTGTGAACAAAACCTGTTAAATAATAAGTAAACAATGTTATACTCACTAATAATTAATACTTTTGTATTTATTATTTCATTTTAAATTTACAGCTTGATATGCTTTAGAATAGATTTTTAAAAAGTAAAATTAATATGCTGAATGAACCATCAGTGTTTTCCTACAAGTATCATGAAGATCTCAATTGCCTGAAACAAAGCTGAAAGGTATTTGCAAGGATATCATGCATATATTAGGTCTTTAGGTCACTTGCATGTCAGAGGAACTACTGCTCAGGGACCACTTGTAACATGTGCTAACCAGGTGGATTGGCCTGCATTGTATACTGTAGATTCATTGTTGAATGGTAGCTACATTCACTTTCAAAACAGTGTCTGGAAAAACAGGTGCAAGCTTTGATGCTTCCCACTACACCAAAATATTATTAATCCAATATGAGGTTGTTGTTCTAAAGTGTGTGCACACCCTTCAAAGTTAATTTTAAATTATACCAACAAAAGTGTTTGATTATAATCTTATCAAAGCACCTTTGACCTCACAACCTGTAAACATGTTATGTCTTCAGCCTCCCTGTTATTAAATTAAATCATGTCTCAGACATAACAAATTTACAACAAGCTTAAAAGTAACATTTATATTTTTAAAGTGTTATTGGGCCCTCATATACATTAAAAAAAATGTATTAAACCTTCAATTTAAATGCAAACTTTCCAAAGATATTTAGCTCATCCTTATACACTAGGTGGAAAAAAATGGTGTAAGATTTACTTTAGAACTATTTACAGTCAGTAAATTTCACAAATAATTACAAAGAAATATCAAATAACAAATTGAATTAAACTTAACATTTTGAAGTAGAAAGACTGAAATAATATTTTCTTGTAATATACATGTACATGACATATATGTACAAATATGTATTACACATCCATAAACGTACACATTTGTATGGGCTAAATACACATTAATATATGAAATTGTTCCAGTTTCTAAAAGGTTTTGAATGTTTATATTGTTTGTATGTTTTGTATGAAAATGTGTGTGTGTGTGTGTGTGTGTGTATATATATATATATATATAAACGTATGGGTTTTAGTATAAAAACTTTTTTTTTTTCCATAGTATACTTAGGATTACACCTTTAGTATTTCTGCAATAAAATGTGCACATTATGCAACCTATAACCCTAGAACTTTGTCATACTGGAGTTTTGGAAAATTGTGGTTGACTCATGCTTAATGAGAGCCTGTTCATATGCAGTGTGTATCACAGGCGATGAAGGATGAACTCCCAAGTCTGCTCCAGGTGCATTAGTTCAACTGACCACAGCAGAAGTATATTGAAAGACCATTCAGCGTGACTGTGGTGTATGACTGGTCTGTGGCAAAGCGTGAGACATTTTAAAGAAAGGCCTGTTTTTTTTAACCACTCAGTCAGTTGTTGTTAAAAGATTCTGACATCAGGTTCTTTCACTGTGTTTAGAAGTTATTCTGCCATTAAATGTGCTTTCTGAGAAAACCAGTCACTGTGGAACATTTTCTTCCTTTAGTCTTATTGCATTTGACATAGTAAAAGAAAAAGTGTAATTTACAAAATGCACACTAATATTCTTCTTGGGTTGGTAAGATCTTATTGTCAGGAATTGCAGTAAAAATGCATTCATGTTGAAAAATAAATTGATTTATTTCATTTTAGTCATTTATTAGTATAAGATCTTATAGTCATTTATTCTACTAATGATATCAATGATTTACTTTGATAAAACCTCCAATGAGAATTAAACTGTTTAAGCGGGATGATCTCCCTAACAAAGAAAGTTACTTTCTTGAAGATGGTGATTACATTTTGTTTTGGATTCTTGTCTTATCATGATCACAATCTGTGTATACACAATACCTCTATTTCTGTCACTGAAGATGACTGCATGTATGTACATATCACTTTCAAACAGGTGTGCTTTCTGCTTGAAATGACATGATGTGATGTATGGAATCTCCCAAGTGGTCAATAACATGGACAGAAGCTTGTGACCTTTGCCCTTGCCAGCCCCCTGCATTTTCTTCTCTAAATGCTTCAGGGTGCCTTGTGAACTCAGGGGACTTCATGCATCAGTTTAGAGTATGTGTGTGTGTGTGTGTGTGTGTGTGTGTGTGTGTGTGTGTGTGTGTGTGTGTGTGTGTGTGTGTGTGTGTGTGTGTGTGTGTGTGTGTGTGTGTGTGTGTGTGTGTGTGTGTGTGTGTGTGTGTGTGTGTGTGTGTGTGTGTGAATGGCATGGAGGACCAGGGTCTAGAAGGGAAATAACAAGGCTTTGAACTCTGTGTAACCTTTACTTATACAGAGCCGGAACCTTTAAGAGTCAAAACAGCATGGAAAAATCACAGTGGGGAGATGCAGCAATTTCAAAGCTACCATAAACAACATGTTCTTTTTTGTAGATCCTGGCCAGGTTTTAACACAGACATTAACCCTTAGCTGTGCTGAGAATCCTTTACCTAACCTGGTCAAAAATCACCGCCCTTTTAAAATGTGTTTGTAAATCTCTCATTGTGCTATATTATCACTATCTTTTCAATAGCACAATTTTTGTATTTATTTTTGGAGCTAATAGGTTGTACGACTCAGTCATCTGAACTTATACGCCTCAGTTTTTGAGTAAAAAATATGTTTTTTTTTTTTAATTTATTAAATATTTGTTATATATATATATATATATACAGTGCTGCTTGAAAGTTTGTGAACCCTTTAGAATTGTCTATATTTCTGAATAAATACGACCCAGAACATCATCAGATTTTCATATAAGTCCTGAAAATAGACAAAGACAACCAAATCAAACAAGTGAGAGAAAAATATTTTCTTTGTTATTTATTTATTGAGAAAAATTATTCAGTGTTACATATCTGTGTGTTGCAAAAGTATGTGAATCTTTGCTTTCAGTATCTGGTGTGACCCCCTTTTGCTGCAGTAACTGAAGGTAAAGTTTCTTGTAAATGCTGATCAGTCCTGCACAATAACATGTAGGAGTTTTAGCCCATTCCTTAGTGCAGAATCACTTAAACTCTGTGATGTTGGTGGGTTTCCTCCTATGAACTGCTTGCTTAGGTCCTTCCACAGCATTTTAATTGGATTAAGATCTGGACTTTGACTCAGCCATTCCAAAACATTAACTTTGTTCTTTAACCATTCTTTGGTAGAATGACTTGTGTGCTTGGGGTTGTTGTTTTGCTGCATGACCCACATTCTCTCAAGACTCTGTTCTTAAACAGATGTACTGACGTTTTCCTTTAGAATTTGCTGGTATAATTCATGATTCATTGTTCCATCAATGATGGCAGGCTGTCCTGGCCAAGATGCAGCAAAACAGGCCCAAGCCATGATACCAGCACCACCATGTTTCACAGATGGGATAAGATTCTTAAGATGGAATGCAGTGTGTTCTTTTCTCTGAATAATAGCTTCTCATTTAAACCAATAAGTTCTATTTTGGTTTCATCCATCCATTAAACCTTTCTCCAATAGTCCTCTGGCTTGTCCACATCTTTAGCAAGCAATTTTCTTTTTGGAGAACAGTGGCTTTCTTCTTGCAACTCTGCCATGCACACCATGGTTGCTCAGTGTTCTCCTGATGGTGGGCTCATGAACATTAACATACCCTGGGAACTTTCGCAATCTCGCAGACTATTACACGTCTGCTTTGGAATGATCTTTGTTGGTCAACCACTTCTCGGGAAAGTAACAGTGGTCTTGAATTTCCTCCATTTGTACACAATCTGTCTGACTGTGGATTTTTGGAGTCCAAACTCTTTAGAGATGGTTTTATAACCTTTTCTAGCCTGATGAGCAACATCAACTCTTTTTCCAAGGTCCTCAGTAATCTCCTTTGTTCGTGACATGATTCACTTCCACAAACATGATCAGACTTTGATAGATCCCTGTTCTTTGAATAAAACAGGTCACATACTGACATTTGATAGTCATTGCACTGACTGAAAACACCTCTGCACAGATGGACTCTAATTTCACCTTTAAATTAACTGCTAATCCAAGAGATTCACATACTTTTGCCACTCACAGATACGCAATATTGGATCATTTTCCTGAATAAATAAATGACAAAGAAAATATTTTTGTCTCATTTGTTTAATTGGGTTATCTTTGTCTACTTTCAGGACCTGTGAAACAGTCTGATTATATTTTGGGTCATATTTATGCAGAAATATAGAAAATTCTAAAGGGTTCACAAACTTTCCAGCAGCACTGTAATTATATATTTATTGTATATGCTGTAATTATTTATATTATATATAAAAATAGCATATATATAATAATATAGCATAATGAGTAATGTATAAGCTTTTTGTTGACCAGGAACACCCCAAGTGTAGGGTGGGAAAAGAAAAGAAAACTACAATTCAGTGATTTTTACTTTAACGCTATGTAATTAACAAGCATTTTTCTCTCCCCTCTAACATGAGGGGTTAATGCACTACCTTTTGCCTGTGCGGTGTGCTTTTTAGCAGCTCCTCGTGTCGTCCAAAGCATTACTTTCAGGAACGCGTGTAAAAGGCTCACACTCGGTCACTCCCCCGAGTCCTGCGTTCTTTGCGCAGACGCATCCACGCGCACCACCGCCAGCTGAAAGTTCCATTCTCACGTTTCCAACAGAACTCGCAGCTTCACAGCTGGATTGTGCTTCTCTTTCTTTAAGATTTTTGTGATTTATACTGTTTTGGCGTTTCCCCTCATCAGAAAACAACCAGTTGGATTCATTTTGGACTAAGAAGAGAAACGACAAGAAATAAGAAGTTGAAACCTGAATGAAAACATTTTCAGCTTTTCATCATCAGTGGATAATTTGCTGCCTGAAGTAAATGGACTATCACATGATCCTTGGAAATGCAGTTTTGAAGGGTTCTGTGGACCAAAATCATGCCGGATTGTAAATGGAATGATCTCCGGTTAACAAAGTTAACATAAGGTTTGCTCTTTCCCTTTTCTTGAATGAAATCGGAGTTCAATATTTCAGCTGCGCTCCCTGATTTATTTTTAAGCAATAATTCAGTTGTTACCCTTACTAAAATCAACCATGGTTTTATTATAGTAAAAGTGTAGTAACCATGTTTTATTTTATTTTTTGGCGTATAGGCTACTGATTACAATTCATATAACCAGTTTTACTACAAATATCTACCATATGGTTAAACTATGGTTAGTGTAGCAAAACCATGGTTAATTTGTGGATACTATAGTTTAACTATAGGCTGGTTATAGTTTAATAACCATGGATTTTTAGTTTTATTTGTTGTAGAACCATGGTTAATTTTCGTAAGGGAGATTAATCATTAACGTGACATTTAACGCCGATTTCTTTATATCAAGTTTCAATAAATATGGATTCACCGAGATTTTATCTGTATTAGAAGTCACGGGGGGAAATGTTTGACAGTATTTTGTAATATGCCGCTTCAGCTTTTGCGTCTTTCTGCAGTTAAAGGTGTTTGCTGCTGTGGAGCTGAAGATGGGTCGCTTTTATGCTCAGGTTTTGTTGATGCTGGTGATGGTAGCACTGCCTGTAGTGGTACGGTGTTGCCCACGGCCATGTGCCTGCCAGCAGCCCGCAGAGGTGCACTGCACGTTCCGCTCTTTACTCACGGTGCCTGCTGGCGTGCCCAAACAGGTGGAGCGGATGAATTTGGGGTAAGAATGAGTGTGTCATCATGAGTTCATTATTCTTAGACATTGCTTTTTTCCCCTTTGCTTTCTGATATCAGCTTTCTTAAAAGAACGCTTTAGCACACCCACTTCTAAAAGTGATTTATCTTGTAAAGATTATCATACAGGTCATCGAAACATGCTGAAACTGGGTTTCATTTCTCGTTGTTTTAAGATATTTAATCCAAGTGGGTTCATTTGTAGGTTAGTGGGAATTTCCCTTGATGATGTTAAACGTCAGGGATATTTTTACCATTTTACAGGTGACATTAAACTCTTCAGGATGTTTAGGACTCTCCCAGGAAGGATTTGAGATGGTACTTTGGGGTGACAGACTAGTTGTCACCCTTTTCTTTCCATTTCTACATAAAAACTTAACTTAGTTAGGTACATTTCTACTGTTATTGCACAAGAAATTTAAGATGCAGTTCGTTGTCACCAGTCTATTTTTAAATAAAATTAAATAAAAACAGCAAAATGATTGTTGAACAAATTAATTTATTGAGCAACAATTTAATATGTAATGAACAAAATAACAAAGTTTTAACATAGTTTTAAACAAGAAGTATTGTAAATAATAAATTGTATACATTTAAAAAAAATAAAAACACATAGGGCAACTTGCCCTGACTTGAAATGTATAAAAATTACATTTTGTTCCTGGGAACAAAGTTCAGACTTGTAAGTTATAATCAGCTTAGCTGACCCATGTATGTAAGTGTGGTTTATTGTGTTCACTTGTTTACCCAACAGCAATTACAAAAATATGATATTCACCAGGTAGGGCATGACAGAATTCACTTTTAAATTATTTAATTATTATAACTAGGCATTTAAAACAAATCTCCCTGGTGGAGAAAATACGTATTTATGCAATTAGACTTTTAATTCAAAATCATATAGCCTTCTCAAAACAAGCTCTGGTCTCCTCAAATTGAAATTGATTACTTTTTTATTTATTTTTTATAGTAAATCTGCAACATCATTGCATAATTAACCTTAATCTTATTGACCCCTTCTCATGTCCCTCCTTCATTCAGGTTTAATACTATACATAGAATAACTTACAGCTCTTTCGCTGGATTACGGAAACTGGAGCTTCTTTTAATGCATGGCAATGATGTGCATCAAATTCCTGATGGAACATTCCGTGACCTTATATCGCTTCAGGTGCAGTCAACTTTTTCCTTTGAAAATTCTGTACTTCTTTTGTTGTACTACTGGTTGCAATGACATTTAACATATTTATGGAACAACTATTGCAATGAAATGACACAGAGTTAAAATGCCTCTTTCTTCACAGATGCTGAAACTAAGCTATAATAAACTGAAGGTAATTAGCAGACAGACCCTTGTGGGTCTCTGGAGTCTCACTAGGTTGCACCTGGATCACAACAGACTTGAGTTCATCCACCCCGATGCATTCCAAGGCCTCACGTCTCTTCGCCTTCTCCAACTGGAGGGCAATCAACTTCAGCAACTCCACCCAGCCACCTTCTCCACTTTCTCTATTCTTGGACACTTCCCAGTTTCCACTGTGAAACACCTGTACCTGTCTGATAATTTACTGACCACTCTGTCACAGAGGATTCTGGCAGGCATGCCCTACCTGGAGAATCTCTCCCTGCATGGGAACCCTTGGACCTGTGACTGTCGCATGAAGTGGTTCAAAGACTGGAATAAAAATTCACCAGGTAATTATCATAATTATGGACGATCATGTTGTATCAGTTCAGAGGGAAAAGTAGTAGAAATCATGAACTGTAATTATCATCTGCATGGGATTATATAATGTTATTTATGATTATACTGAACTCATAATAGTAAAACTGGTTGCAGAACTGTTTCCAATGCTTATCACTTTATTTTATCTTGATGAATGTCCACTTACTGTACTTCGACCACCCCCCTTTCTTTTCCAGGAGTGCTGAAATGTAAAAAGGACAAAGCCTATCCAGATGGCCAGCTATGTCCTATGTGTTTCTCTTCAAAACAACTAAAGAAGGAACAGCTCCAGGAGTTGGAGAAACCAACTTGCAATAGTCCCATCATCAGCACAGCTCACAGAGCCATTTCCCCAGAGGACACAGAAAGTGACCTCTTGACGATTGATGAATTTCGTCAACCCCTTGGCAACATTTCCCTGGGCCTGTCAGATGAACATGGGCATCAAGTAGACTTGGAATGCCTTGTCACTGAGCCAAGAGAGCTGACTAGCATAGGCTGGGACTATGTTAACCAGTATCAAATATCATCAAATGTGACTCTGACTTTAGATTTAAAGTGTGGAATTGACAGATCCAGTTATGAGAGGTTGTGGAGATTGATTGCATATTACAGTGATGTTCCAGCCCACCTTCGAAGAGAAATTATGTTGAGTAAGGAACCTTACGCAAGCTTCAGATATCGGCAAGATGTTGAAAGGGATGGTCTTTACTATACAGGAGTAAAAGCTAACATAGCAGCTGACCCACCCTGGATAATGCAGTCATCAATGGACCTTCAGCTAAACAGACTTCAGTCTACAAGTAAAAGTGTTCGACTAATTCTAAGCACCCATATGACTGAGGTTATGGAAAAGGAATCTATAAGACAGCAAAGTAGGGGCTGGGTTGTAATTGAGTCCAAGAACGACACTAGAACAATGCAGGCTGCTGTCGTGGGAAGTCCTGCTGAGATAAACTGTTCCATACAAAGCTCAGGGAACGAATCAGTGAAATGGATGCTACCCGATGGCTCTACTTTAAAAACACCTTATAGCAATGGTGATAACAGGCTTTCAGCATCAAATGCTGGTCTTCTTAAAATCAAGTCTGTGGATCATTCTGATTCAGGAGTGTATTACTGTATTGCACAGGTTTCAGATGACCTTACTATCCTCCCTTTTCGCCTAACAGTGGAGGAATCCTCCAATCCACCTCCTGGAGGTGAAGGAGTAACCGAGCCAGTTACAGGATTCACAGGTGGACCTTTTTTCCTTCCATGTCTTGCCACTGGATCCCCTGATGCTGAAATACACTGGATTCTCCCTGATGGAAGCATTATAAACAAGTGGGTAAACATTTCCAGGATATTTGTGGCTTCCAATGGATCTCTGATTATTCGACACAGTCAGCTTTCAGACAATGGATACTATAAGTGTGTAGCAGGAAATCAGCATGGGATGGATACTTTGGCCACAAAAGTAATAATATCAAGGCCACCAGGTTTGCTCCCATTAAGGAAGTACTCTAGTAGCCCTCAGCCTGCTGAGGGAGTTTCAACCCAAGTCCTTGTGACAAACGACATGGAGTCCTCTGGGGATAATGAACCTGAAGAGTTTTTAGAGAAAGTGCTTCCTAGGCAAGTGGATTTACCCAATCGGCGGCGGGTCCCAAGTGTGGGAATAAGGAGAGGCCATCCATTTAGGAACTCTTGGAGACGCCCTGTCACACCAAGGAGGAGAGTAGGTAGCCCAGTAGTGGATAGGGTTAACACTGTAGATTCAAGAAGAAAAATTAGTGTCTCAAACAACCAAATAGACCCAAAACGCTGGGCTAACATTTTGGCGAAAGTTCGCAATGGTGGAACTAGTTTAAAAACAACTACTCCAAACTATGTTCAGACCAGTTCAAACAAAATACAGGAGTCAGAGACTGCCTACACAAGGCAGTCAGAAATTGCTAACAAGATTGAAGGATCATCTGCAGAAGGGACAACAATAGAGGGCACCAGGGCACCAGTAAAGGATGTGTTGTACTCAGTCACAATGTCACAGATGCCCAGTGAGGCTACTGAGTACAACTTGGATATAAGAGCTCTGGATTCTGAGGATCCGAGACATACTGTATACCAGATAGCTGCACCTGAAACAGATCCAAATTCAGATTTGTTTACAGTTAGCACATATATCACACAACCCACAGTTGGACCTCAGATGACCCATTTTTCTTTGGGAGATTCAGAGGTTGCAGAAGGAGTTGCAGTGAGCACTGTGTGGAGCACAGCATCATATGGAACCCATTTACATGAAAACCAAAGCCACACAATGGATGGTGGCAGGGTAACTGAAGCAATTCAAAAGTCTGATGGCGAAGATGATGAAGAACACAGGGTTTTGCAAAACCCGGAGCTTGTGGGAGAGGTTTATCAGGGAAGGATGGATCACAGCTTAGCATCAACCACAGCAAAAACCTTCACAGAACCAAGTACAGAAACTGCTGTGTACTCTTTTACTGAAATTCTTACTACAATTAAGCAAGGACCACAGACCCTACGGAAGCACATAACTCAGAAGAAGCATAATGTCTCAAAAATTCCACTGCTTCTTACTGTGACACCAACCACCAAACCCACTTCAGGACATAAAGCAACCTTCACTAATTCATTTAATGCTTCTTCCTCACGTGCTAGGAACTCATCCAGTTTGAGGAGGAAGAATGGTGGAAGACGAAGAAAGCCTAATCGAATTAGAACTAAGACAAACAGTTCTAAATCATCAGTATTTGTCACAAATGTCACCCCACAGCCCACTTCAGCTTCAACTGTGGAGGTTACAAATGGGTTTTCAGTCATTACTAAGACAACTGCCTCCTCTCAAACTAAAATAGAAACATCTTCATGGGCCAAAAGTGCAGGAGCCAAGATGAATATTACTGTTCCATTAACTGACATCCAACCACCGTCACTAGGCAAAATGACTCATGAAGAGAACACAGATCCATTATACAGTGGCAGGAATAACAAAATCCATACATCCAAATCCCAAGAAAATGTATCTATGACGAAGGATAGACACTCATCTGATTCTAAGCCAGCTCAAGAATTTAAAAACACTGCAGTACCAGTGTCTCCATCAATATTCAGTAATTTTGGAAGAGAACAAGAAACGGCAACTATACAGAAAGAAAACAAATCCACCTTGTCCCCCCATATTCCAAATCCTCCTGTGAAGGCAGAAATTCATGAGTGGTTTACGAGCATTCATACCCCTGCAGTAAAAAAGGTTGAAGAGACTGAACAGGGAAAAATGACAAGAGACCCCAGCTCGATCCCAACATCAGACAGCTCTCATGCACAATTAGAGGAGCTTCCAGGTGCAAGTCCAGATAAAACAAACAACCAATATAGCCCCACAGAGACTGAAAACATTCTGTCCTACAAAGAGCTTGAAGGAAGGTTTCCTGTGAGGACATTCACTATATCTTCCCCAAAACCCCAGAATGAAATCTTTAAAAATAATTTGGAAATCCAACATGGTTCAGCAACAGCAGCCACTACAATTTTTGAGGCGGCACAACAGAGTTCACAGGCTCCAACAGGCAACCCCAAAAGCTCTCCAGCATTAGTGCCTGCAACAACAAACCCAAGCAGGCTTCCAACTTTCAGTTCTTTATCCATGAATCCTTGGGCTCCATCAGAAAATGCTGATCTGCCTCCAGTTACAAAAGAAAACATTATTGCCACAACAACAACTACAACAGCTCTGAAATCTTCTACAGTACATACCCATATGTTTTACCCAAATACACCCACGTCTGCAAGCATGCTTGGTGAACTAGACAATGCTAATCACATTCCTGACAGTGACGAAGACATATTTGTAACCCCAGGCAAAGAAATTATTAGTAAGATAGAACTTAGCAGAACAAATAGCCGGCCAGGACCTCCAGTCACACAATTCCCTTATCAGTTAGCCAGTGTTTCTGAGGAAACGGTATATGAAGAATTAGAGGAAGACATCCACAAAAAGACCACTACAAAAACACCCACGACTCAACCACTTCGCCCAACTTCAACAGTATCTTCACCCAAGCAAACACTTCCTGGTAGGCCAGGTGTTCAGGGTAGAGGAAGCTCTTTGATACATTATGCCACATCAGGAGGACCTCAACAAAGACCAACAGCAGTGCCCGAGGGTAGTAGCAAACCTCGGATCATCAGCACAGACATTAGATCAGTAACAGCACATGCTGAGGCTGATGCCTATTTGCCTTGTGTGGCTGTGGGGAAACCCAGTCCCTTCCTTTCATGGACTAAAGTATCCACAGGTAGGCAAAGATATGGTTTATCATTATTTAACAGCATTACAATTATTTTTTTCAATACTTTGTTGACACATGGATGTAGAAATATATTCTGTTGATTGTGTACTAAAATGGTCACTGTTTTCCTGCAGGGGCAAGTGTAACACAGAATACCAGGGTTCAAAGATTTGAGGTCTCCTCTAATGGTACACTCATAATCCACAATGTACTTCCTCTGGACCGGGGCCAGTACCTCTGCAGTGTCCAAAACCAGTATGGAGAAGATAAAATTGTCGTCAATTTAATTGTTCTGGCTGAACACCCCAGAGTGCTGCAGCCTCGCTATAGTGAAGTCACTGTATACCTTGGAGAAACTGTTGCGTTTGAGTGTCAGTCCCAAGGGCTTCCTCAGCCTCGGATCACCTGGGTCCTACCTGATAGGGAAATGGTACATTCTAGTGGACCTACTCAAGCCAATCCTGAAAACAATGTCTCGGTCTTACCTAATGGCACGCTTCACATGAAATCGGTCAGTCACATGGATAGAGGAATTTACAAATGCATTGCAAGCAATGCAGCGGGTGCTGATACCATATCTGTTCGGCTGACTATTGCGGCTTTGCCACCCATCATTCAGCAACCAAGACATGAGAATGTCACTCTTCCAGAAGGAAGCACTGCATACTTGAATTGCACTGCCAGGGGTGCCCCTCTGCCTTCCATTGGCTGGATTACCCCTGATGGAATGCAGCTCCGTCCCTCACAGTTCATCAATGGACGTAACTTGTTTGTATTCCCAAATGGGACACTCTATGTTCGTAGTCTCTTTCCGACAGATGCAGGGAGGTATGAATGCTCAGTAACCAATGTGGTTGGCACTGCACGGAGGACCATTATTTTGACTGTAAGGAAGTCCATAATATACTCAAGAGCCAAGATTACATTCTCTTCGCCTCAAAAAACAGATGTCGTCTATGGAGGCAGGTTGCACCTGGACTGTTTTGCGTCAGGGAATCCAGAACCCAGGATCATCTGGAGGACTCCATCGAAAAAACTTGTGGATGCTCACTACAGGTAATCTAAACACTTCACTGAAGCACATCTCCTTTGCAGGATAGTGCATTCTGGGTTTATACACTTTAGAAAAATATACACATAGCTATTGTCTTCCTTTCTTTTTCCTATCTGTCTGCATTTCTCTTGCTCCTTAAAGCATGCACTTAGACACCGTTTTCATAACTTTGCATCTTGTTTTGACTGATGAGACATGTTACTCTTTGCATGCAAATCAAACACTGCAACTGCTCTTCTAAAAGAAGGGCACATCTGGTTATGAAATCTCAAGCATCAAGAGTGCAACACTACATAAAAAGCAAAAATCTTCTATTAATAACATTTTACATTACGGTGCTGAAATTACACATATTAAATAGTAATAATAATAATAATAATAATAATAATAATGTCATTTTGTATATTTCAGTTATGATCAAAGGATAAAAGTGTCTGCCAATGGTACACTGTCCATTGTATCTGTGACAGAGAAAGATGATGGAGAATACCTCTGTGTTGTCCGCAACAAAGTCGGGGATGATTTTATGCCCTTTAAGGTCATCGTCCTGGCAAAACCTGCTAAAATTGAGCAGAAGACAGAGTCTGACAAGAAGGTGATGTATGGAGGAAACCTAAAAGTTGACTGTGTGGCCTCTGGACTACCCGACCCTAAAATCCAGTGGGCATTGCCTGATGGCACCATGATCAACAGCGTCATGAAGTCCGAACGTAATGTTGGCAGTCGAAGTCGCAGGTATGTTGTCTTCAACAATGGAACCCTCTTCTTCAATGAAGTAGGGATGCGTGAAGAGGGCGACTATACTTGTTATGCCGAGAACCAGGTTGGAAAAGATGAGATGAAAGTGCATGTAAAAGTAGTTGCAGATGTTCCTGTGATTGCTAATAAGACAAATGATGTAATCAGGGTCCTGTACGGAGAATCCGTCTCTCTGCAATGCAGTGCCAAGGGTGATCCAACACCTCTTATATTGTGGTTTTCACCCACTAATAGAGCTATAACTTCAGGTTCAGACAAATATTTTATACATGATAATGGGACTCTAGTCATTCAGAAAGTTCAGCGATTCGATGGTGGGAACTATATATGTCTTGCCAGGAACAGTGCAGGGCAGGATCGCAAAGTGGCCAGAGTAGAAATCCTTGTCTCTCCACCTGCTATTAATGGCCTCATAGGTACCACAAACTCAATGAGGGTTTCTAGTGTGAGAGATCAGCAGAAACTGATTGACTGTGAATCCACTGGCACCCCTGTTCCACGTGTCATGTGGGTTCTTCCAGAAAATGTTGTACTCCCTGCACCATATTATGGCAGTCGAATGACAGTACATCGCAATGGCACTTTGGATATCCGTTCAGTGAGAATGACCGATGCAGGCCAGTTAGCCTGTGTTGCTCGTAATGAGGGAGGCGAAACAAGGCTTGTTGTTCAGCTTGATGTAACAGATATTTTAGAGAAGCCAAAACTTAAGAGTCCTAAAATGGAGTCACTCTTACTGACTGTAGGCAGGACTATTAATCTCAACTGTTCAATTGATGGGTCACCAACCCCACAGCTGACTTGGGTCCTTCTAAATGGCTCTCCACTACAGAGTGGTGCACAATTCAATAAATTCCTCCACAAGTCCGATGGGACTTTGGTCATTAGTAACCCTGCTCTCTCAGAGGCAGGCACATATCGTTGTTTGGGACGCAATGCTGCTGGAATGGTTGAAAGAACTGTTACATTAATGCCAGGACACAAGCCAGAAATCAATAACCGGTATAACTCACCTGTTAATATCATGAATGGGCAGAGTTTACATCTGCACTGCTTGTCAAACACTGACTCTGTCCGCCTCGCCTGGACCCTGCCGAGCGGGATGGTCTTAAACCGACCTCAAAGAGCAGGTCGTTATGCTGTTCTTTCCAATGGAACCCTCTCAATCCAACAAGCCTCTGTCCATGACAGAGGCTCATACACCTGCAGGGCCTCAAATGAATATGGAAGCTCCCTACTAACTGTCTCAGTCATCATCATTGCATATCCACCCCGCATCACTAGTGGTCCAGCTCCTGCCACCTATGCTAAAAGAGGAGTAGCAGTACAACTCAACTGTGGGGCCATGGGTATTCCCAAAGCAGAAATTGCATGGGAGACCCCAGACCGATCACGGCTTATTGTCAGCCCCCAGCCACGGCTGATTGGGAACAAGTACCTTCATCCTCAGGGTTCCTTAATCATCCAGAACCCTACAATAAGAGATGCTGGATTATACAGATGCACAGCCAGAAATGTGGTAGGGGTTGACACAAAAAGTACATACCTTTATGTGTACTAAGAAACACAGGAGATCTACTCTTCATATGCCCAAGGAACTGCGACGTTGAGCTGTAACACAGCTTAATAGCAATAGCATTTTTCAATGTGAAATATAGAAAGGAATCAGCCCAAAGAAAAAACATTACATATTTTATTAAAGTTTGCAAGTAAAACATTGTGAAATGTAATGAGGTACTATCCTTCAAAAGCTTGGTATGGGATTCATGTGATGTAACCAACCTACTGATATTACAAGGCATCTTTCTGCTTTTACTGTTTGACAATGACAGTTTATGTCTGAATGTATAGTTGAAATAAAATATATATATATTTGTAGCCATGAAGAAAAATATAAATGATATATTCTGACTTTCAAAGCCAATAATTCAGAATATTTCACAAATCAGGGATAAAATTATTTGAATAATGCATCAAGTAAAGAAAAATTCATACACAATCAAATCATTCATACATGTTTTTTTTTTTTAAATGAATCACATGTTCCAAAAATTACTATTTTCTCCAATATTACATACACAGATTCTCAGCTTTCAAGAATGATCAAATCAGATACAAAGTTGCCTACAATAGCTTTCTCATGTGATTTTCTTTTTTTATCTGCATAGATCTGTTTTTAAATTTTTCATACCTTTCAGTTGTTTCAGTTGTAACACTTATAAATTATTTGTTCTTTGAAAACTAATGTATTTCTATTTGCATATTTTTTAATAAAGAAAAGTTTTAATAAAAAAAATGTTTGATGTCAGCCATTCTGATACAGATAACAGATGCTACACTTGGAAAACAATGCCCTTCTGTGCTTTAGAGAAATGGGTTAAAAATCAGAGGCAAATGTTTTGTCAGGAGAGTGATGAAAAGAGAATTTCCTCTGGGGGAGTTATTGCACTGTCATGACAATGTGTTGCAGAGAAATAAAACATCAGGGATTCAAGGGGGTGATTCCTTTTTAGATTGTATGTTTACAACAAGCATGGTCCATTATCCTGCTTTTGGGTGGACGTCCAAAAAAAATATGATGATCTTAACAATCTGCATAAACAAAGGCCATCAATCATTTTGCACAACAATCTGCTATAAAATATAAATATGTATATTCTAATACAACATTTGTGCATAACAATATGAAGCAACGTGATGGTATTTATTTTTATTTTTTTAAATGTACTGTGATCACTCTCTAGCCTCTGCTAATGACTATATAAGCATTCTCTAACCAGTAAATAAGAACAGTTCATTAAAAATAGATATTTTGATAACTATCATGTAACTAAAGTTTTTCATGCATATAAATAGTACGCCAAATAAAAACAAAAACTCGTGGTATTGATACGCAAAAATTGACTTTGGCGTGCATATAATACACAGTTTTCGCGTGCATATGATACGAAATTTGTGGGCATGCGATACTCAGTTTTCGCGTATTGAAATCAGATGAGCCTTCTTCTTTTGTTTTTTTGTTTTTTCAACAACATACTTATTTTGAGAAGCTAGTCACTAAATGTCCTCTATATTTTCTCTAAAAGTGTGGGAGAACATTTGTAACTGAAAACGTCTTTTACTTCTGTCTCACTATGTGGAACCATGCACTGTAAAAAGTGGTAAGTTGACTTAACTTAAAAAAATTGAGGAAACCCATTGCCTTAAAATTAAGTACATAATAATTAAAAAAAAAAAAGTTAAGTGAACTTGACAATTCAATTAACTTATTTTTTAATTATCATTTACTTAAAAATTTTAAGGCAACAGGTTTCCTCAATTTTTTTAAGTTAAGTCAACATCACTTTTTACAGTGTGCATAGCTTTCACAATTACTACTACAACAACATAATTATTCATATTGAAGTAACACAAAACTGTGTGAAATCTGTGTGGAAAGCAGGAAAAACAGCAAAATCCCAACAATAAACCACAGAACGTGGAAGAGGTCAAATGAACCCTATTGGATTCATTCATGACTCTGAAACACTTTATGGCAGCACTGTTTAATTCGTTTCATGGCACATAGGTATGTACCAGACCGTGACACACAGCACAGGTAATCTCTCAGATTGCTAAACTGTTTTTGTCCAGTGCCATATGTTGATGAATGTAAAAGTATATGGTTTGTCTAAATGTTACTGTCAATTATTTTACTACAGCAATGGTTAAAATACAAATTTAGAGTGAATCAGAGTTCAATTAGATCTATCTTGTGCTCAGTTGAGAACATATGAAGACAGAGAGAGCATTCAGAAGCGAAGACCTCAAATACTGTGACTGGCATGATTTATTGAACCAAATCAAATGAAAGACGCCCTCTAATTGACTGAGTAACTTAAGCATAAATAGTTAATGACTTCAAAGAGCTGTCATGTTAACAAGGCAGAGCCAGAGGGTAAATAAATGGATCTAATATTAAAACGTGGAACAAGAGTTTAAAAACAAGGTTCATTCGTAGAACTGGCTTTGACTTTGTCTGGCCACTAAGTTTGCTTACTATAAAAGTTTGTGGTGTCTGGCAGATAACATTTGGAGACAGGGTTGTGTTAAGCATCTCTAGAGAGAGACAAATATGTTTTTATAACACTCTGAGGTATAATACCTTTATGATTTTATTTATTTTATCATCTTTTGAAACATTTTAAAGGGATACTCCACCCCAAAATGAAAATTTTGTCATTAATCACTTACCCCCATGTCGTTCCAAACCCGCAAATGCTTCGTTCGTCCTCAGAACATAATTTAAGATATTTTGGATGAAAACCAGGAGGCTTGTGACTGTCCTGTTGACTGCCAAGTAAATTACACTGTCAAGACACAGAAAAGTATAAAAAAACATCACCAAAATAGTCCATCTGCCATCAGTGGTTCAATCTGAATTTTATGAAGCAACGAGAATACTTTTTGTACACAAAGAAAATAAAAATAACGACATTTATTCAACAATTTGTCTCCACTCTGTCTCTCTGTGTCAGCTTAGCGCCATTTTGGAGCTCATCCGATGGACGCAAAGTGCGTACGCTATTCTCTGTCATCAGTAATTCATGGATACGTATTGTATGTTTATTTACGCTTTGATTTGAATGAAAACAGCGTATCCATGCGTTACTAATGACATAACGTACACACTTTGCGTCCATTGGATGCTTTCCAAAATGGCGCTAAGCTGACACAGAGAGACAGAAAGGAGACAAATTGTTGAATAAATGTCATTATTTTTATTTTCTTTGCGTACAAAAAGTATTCTCGTCGCTTCATAAAATTTGGATTGAACCACTGATGGCAGATGGACTATTTTGGTTGTGTTTTTTTATACTTTTCTATGCCAATGACAGTGTTATTTACTTGGCAGTCAATGGGGCAGTCACAAACCTCCCGGTTTTCATCCAAAATATCTTAAAGTGTGTTCCGAGGACAAACAAAGCTTTTATGGGTTTGGAACAACATGGGGTAAGTGATTAATGACAAAATTTTCATTTTGGGGTGGAGTATCCCTTTAAACTCAGACTGTTATACTCTGCCAGTGGAGTTTGTGGAGTTGTTAAAGCTAGAGAGTGTTTATAGGCTGACCTCTAGTGGCAAAAAATGGCAATTTTGCTGTAGGGCACTGCAAAGAAAGACATGTTGAAGACCATTGTTTGTTAGGCACATTTCCTCTTGGTTGAAGGATGTGTTACATGATTTTTGTTGGACATTGACAATAAATACTAAATCATTCTCTCAATTCTTTTCTCATGATTTAATAGTAATTGATTAATACTTAAATAATTGATTTGAAACAGTAAGTCAAGATGTCTCCCTTAACAGCTATAGATCATATTTACAATCAATTATGATCAAAAACTGCAAACAAAAGATCACAGCAGAGGCTAAATCACACAGATAGATCCTATCACGTGTAGGTTCGTAATACAGAAACTGAATTACTAGATGTTTACATTTAACATAAGTTACATTTATTTATGAGACATTTTTCAAAGTATTTTTGATATGATCCAGTGACTGCAGCAAATACACAACAGAGGTAGAAAATCAGCTATATTTGAGGAGGGGAAAATGTAACAGTTGTAATGATGATGGATATACAGTACAAAAGAAAGTATATAGAGATAGGGTTTTATAGAATCTCATAAACACACATCCAGCGCATACACACAAAATTAATCAAGGAACAGGTCAAGTTTCCTCATGATGTTGTTAAAGGCGTCTTTACCCATATAATCAGCGCGACCTTCCTCCCACATGCGTCGATGCTCCAGGTCGTCCACCTCTGTCTCAGCAGCAGCCTGCAATTTAAGGGACCATATGAAAAAAAATCTAACTTTAATAACACCATTGCTATCAAAATCATAATTATATGTAGTTCTGGGGGGAAATATACTGGTGGATTCATGACTGCAAATTTAAGTCTAAAAACTGTGTTGATGTGCCACCATTAGATGGCAGTATTTACAAAAACACCCATCACAAACTTCATTTTGTGAAGCAGTGTTATTATAGTATCATTTTTTTTAATACTATTTCAATTTTTATTCCTATTTTGAAATAGTTTTATTTTCACATTTTCTATTTCTATTTTAGTAATTTTATTGTCATTTTGTGTTCTTGTCATTTTATTGTTTTTTTATATATATTTCTAGTTTTCAATTTTATTTCAGTTTAGTAAATCAAGTTAAAAAAAAGCTAAATGAAAATATCAAATGTTGCCTTGCCAACAAGCTGAAATAAAAAATATTTATAAAAAATATTTATTTTATTTCAAATACCCCAATGTTCACTTTGATTTTTTTGTTTTGTTTTGTTTTGTTTTTTATTAATTTTTAAAATTAACAAATTTTAACTTTTTGAACAAAGCTCAGATACTAAAGTATCTTGGAAAGATTTAATAAGAATTAAAAGAACTACAACAACAAAATCAGCCATTTTCCTCAAAAACAGGTAAATCAGCGTATTTTTCTACATACAGCTTCTCCAGTGGCTGTGGCAGAATCATCAGCGGTCTCTGCTTCTGTGCGCTCACTCTCATGCTCAGATGGAGGGCTGACTACAGGGGTCTCTTCGGTCTCCCCTCCAGTCAGGACCTCAAAGAGAATATTCTGACATGACGGGATAAATAAGTAATTAAATAAATACATAGGCCTTCTCCTAAAATACGCATGACAAAATATATGCACATTCACAATATATGCAATAAATTATTAATTCAAAATCAGGATTTGGAGGTGGGGGAGGGGACTAAGATATGGTGGGCAAGATATGAAATGTGAAACTTTAGCTTCTTAACTTTGCTTCAGCTGAACTTAACTTGTTATTGCATTCATTATGTTCATTTATTCATAAAAAATAGTTTGAAATCCAAAAATAAGGGCCTGCCGAAGGCAAGCATGTGTGCAGCATAAATGCTTAATGTAATGAATTTTAATTCATAAAGCATGTACACTCGTGTGAGGTAAAGGAATGTGTCTACCGCAATGGAGTATGAAAACTGACAACAATTTTATCCTTTACTTAAATCAAAGGTTCTGGCCCAGTTTAATCGCTAAGCCTTTGCATTGCATGTAAACTGAACTCTTCGCATTCATTGTGTTTTTGCAACCATCTGATCTAGTTTATGCTGTCTTTGTGTTGTGGTGAGTCACTTTTGGGTGTGGCACTGGATTTGTCTAAAAGCCCAGAGGGCACAATACTTTTAAAGGAGGTGGAGTTGATTTAGCGAAAGACTCAAAGCGAGAGGCGAATCAAAACTGCATAATGTCATTTTTCACAGTTCTTCATACCTTCATTTCTCTGGGCAGTACCACTTACCGATTCCTCTGACTTTTCAGATGAGCTAGAGCTGATTGTTAGTGAGTCCAAAATCAGAGGTAGAGAGGGCATCATCATCTCTCTGTGGTGGGCTTCAGTGCTGCTCTTTTGGCTTTGTGATGGAGTCTGATGTGTCAGTGGAGAAACCAACTGCTGCACTGACTGCAAACCAAGAGAAAGGCCAGAGTTGACTGATAGTTTAAATACAATTTAATATTAGGTCCATTAAATAAGATAATTATGTTAATGGTGAGTTAAATTGAGAGTTAACCCAAAAATGAAAATTCAGTCATCATTTACTCAAACTCACGTGGTTCCAAACCCATTAACTGATTTATTCAGTGGAACATAAAAAAAGTAAAAAAAAAAAAAAAAAAGATTTTGAAGAACGTTGGAAAAAAAGATATTTGTTGCCCATTGACTTCCATTGTATGGACAAAATATACAAAGGAAGTCAATAGGAACTGAAGCGTTTGATTACCAACATACTTTAAAATATCTTCTTTCATGTTCCACAGAAGAAAGTAAGTCATAGCTGTTTGGACTGACATGAGTGTGACTAAATTTTGACAGAATTTTCTTCTTTTTTTTTTCCAGTTGCTTCAGATATAAGATTTATGCATTTTGCAGACACTAAGTCACAAGAACAGCCAAAAGAGCCACGTAGGTATTATTACTATGTACATCATAAAAACAGATATCTGATGTGTGTGTACTCTTACATAGTCTTCATTCTTGTCAACCTTCTGAACTTGTAGCTGTCTTTGACTGTAGTACTCCACCCACCATAAATTCATAAACTGCTTTAAATTTTTGCTGGAATCCCTTAAAGATGACTCATTGGCAGCCTGTGGATCATACGAAAGGTGCCAGGGCTTAGTCCCACCCAAGAAGTGGACAATTTTTGCATGGTGGCCATACCTGTGTAAACCAGAATGCGTATTTGTCATACTTGTGTATGCGTGAAATGTCATATGTGATTAGTTACTAAACAGTTCACAAATACAGGAATTATTGGTATACTTAATGAGAGTTTGGAGTGAAAATGTACTGCTGAAATGCTGGTAGATACGTGTAAACGGCACCGGCCGTGAGGTTGTACACAAATGGTAAATGCTTCCTGATATCTTTTACTGCCCAGTCACTGAAGAAAGTGTTTAAAACACCCTGGTCTCCTCCTATACATGACACAACATGGCATAATAATGTCATTAATAGATGTATTGGTAGTGCTAAATTATTGTGCAAAGAAAGAAAAAAGAGAAAGAAGTAATCAAATCAATGCAGTGTTGCATAGGCCTACGCTACCATTTAAAGTTTGTGGTTGGTAAGGTTTTTTTAATGTTTATTTTATTTTTTGAAAGAAGCCTTATGCTCACCAAGAATATAGTAGAATACAGTATAAAATGTTAAAAGGATAATTCACCCAAAAATTGTCATAATTTGTATAAGTTACAATATTTGTATAAACTTATAAATCTGTATAAGTTTGTATAATTATGTTGAACACAAAAGAAGATATTTTGAATAATTTTGATGAACCAGACTGTTGTTGGTCCCCAATGACTTCCATATATATATATATATATATATATATATATATATATTCAAATGTAATTTATTCCTTTAATGCAAAGCTGGATATTCAGCAGGCATTACTCCAGTCTTCAACATCACATGATTCTTCAGAAATAATTCCAACATGCTGATTTGCTGCTTGAGAAACATTTCTGAATGTTTTCAGGATTCTTCGATAAATAGAAAGTTCAAAAGAACAGCATTTATTTGAAATCTTTTGTAATATTAGAAATGTCTTTACTGTCACTTTCAGTTGAATGCATCTTTGCTGAATAAAAGTATTCATTTCTTTCAAATAAAATCTTGCTGAAACGGTAATGTATATGCGGTGCTCTTGTTGTTTTTAAATATTAAAAAATACAAATGTGACAAAGCATTTGAGGCTAATTAAAGTTCCAACAGGCTTTGAGCGCATCTGATTTAGACTGAACTTAAAAGATCTGAATGTAATATCAGCTAAATATAACCGTGTGATTCACCATCAAAGCTGCCGTGCTGTGCAGCGTGTTCCAGTATTTGGGTATGGGTATTCAGGGAGGGCCTAAACACAAATACCCCAGAGTTGAAGCAATCCGGCCAGCCTGGATCAGGTGCAGCAGACAATTCTTCATATTCAAACAGCTCATCAACATTACACAGTACCTGCGGCACAGAGTTATATTACAGCCAAACTGTGGGACCAACACCTCATGCATTATTCTCTAAAAGTCTGTAGTTTACCTGCACTGTAACATTATGTTAATTTTATTATTGCATATTGCGAATAAAAGGCTATTAATAAGAAGCCAGTAACTTTGCTTTTGTATATATATATATATATATATATATATATATATATATATATATATGTTCCTAAAGCAATAACTTTGAACACCTTGGTGTTTAGTAGCCATCTTTACTGTCAAGTACTCACAAGTGTGTCTGCATCCAAGAACACACACTTGGTGTACTGTGTAAGGGTCCAGCAGTGGAGTTTGGTGAAGGTGACCCCCAGTTCAGGACGTCCCAGCCAGGTGAGATGAGCCTTGTCTCTACTGTCCAACACATCTACCACTACAACTTCATCAAACACATCCTCCAGAGCCAATCTAGGCAAATGCAAAAAAATCAATGAGCCAAAAAAGTCAAAGACAATCCAAGATAAAATTAATGTTGCCCTGAAAACTATTACAGACTTGCAAATGCATGGCAAAGTATAATTAATATCAGGGTTGTTTCAAAATGATGGTTACTCTCTTACCTTGATGCTCTGGAAACATTGGGGGAAACCATAGCCACTAACTTCCTCGATGTTCCATGCCTGCGCAAACTTTTGCCTACTACTAAACATCCCATGCTATAGGC
This sequence comes from Acrossocheilus fasciatus, assembly GCA_036784905.1. Lineage (NCBI taxonomy): Eukaryota > Metazoa > Chordata > Actinopteri > Cypriniformes > Cyprinidae > Acrossocheilus > Acrossocheilus fasciatus. The sequence goes on from CM071938.1 coordinate 23,807,646, forward strand.
ATCTGTGGTGGCCAGGGTCACAAAGGCCTGAGCCCCTGAGAGACAGAGACAGATGAAACAGAAACAGGAACAGACAGAAATGGTAAAAACAAGACAAGAGTGCAGTAAATGTGCTGTGGGACAACATGACGGCATTAGAGACTTCACATAATATTGCAGTCAAAATTTATAATCACATTTGACTTAACCGATGATCTTATGTTTTAACCAAACTTTGGTCTTATGCTTAAATGCATGAAATTATTATTTTTTTTTTTTTTTGACAAAATGTACCAGATAGTGAATAAATAGAAGGCATCAAATTATTTATAATAACATTCCACGGTTACACTTTATTTTAAAGTCCAGTTCTCACTAACTAACTATCTGCGACTTTTGCCTCAATAATTATAAATTGCCGCTTATTACTATTAGTTTGTTAAGGTAGTTGTTAAGTTTAGGCGTTGGGTAGGATTAGGGATGCAGAATATGGTCATGGAGAATATGTGCTTTATAAATACTAATAAACAGCCAATATGCTAGTATGCATGCTAATAAGCAACTAGTTAATATTGAGAACTGGTTCCTATACTAAAGTGTTACAGATTCCATTAACATTTGTGAACGTGAACAATTAAAAATACATCTGAAGCATTGGGAAATCTTATTAAATATTAATTTCAACATTTACTAAGACATTATTAAAATCAAAAGTTGTATCTGTTAATATTAATTAATGTGCCTGAGCTAACTTGAAATAACAATGAACCTTATATTGTGAAGTCTTACCAATACAATAATAATAATAATAATAATAATAATAAAAGTGTGTCCAACTTTTGACCCTCATTAACAAGGAAGGTTTCCAAATACATGGCACACAAGGTCTCAAGTTTCACTCACTGACCCATCACATTCAGCAGCCAGTGTTATGAGCTGGTTACTGATATACACAAGCTATCACCACTGTTGTCTTCCTGACCCCCTTTTCATTGGCAAACAAAGGAAGCAGATGGCACAATGGCACTTCACTGTATGGTCAGTGATTGAACTTCGAATGAAACAACAGGCTTGAAATGCAAATAGAGTGCTTATACTATTGGTGACATTTCAAACGCCATTTTTATTTAAATAACTAAGTTGAATAAGTCAAAACACATCGTACATCCTACCCATTCAATGATTTAAGGGTGCACAATTAGGCTATATTTTTTATTGTCTAGTGTATGACATTTGGACGAAAACGGTATAAGAAGGGTGAACTTACCCGCCATCTCAATTTTTCTATCGCTCTTCTTAGTAATGAGGGGAATCTGTCTGGAACAAGTGCTATAAAGTAAATAGCAGTGTTTAAAATAAATGGCAAGTCGATGAAACGATAGTAGTGCTGTCTTCAAATAGCAGCGCGCCTCAATCCATGCTCAGTGTTCAAGTGAAAACTATTAGCCTAACGGTCACGCGACAGGGGTCATTCAACCCCCGCTACTACGACTGAACATAGACCTACCGACATCGAATACAGACTCATTTAACTTGTTACACTAAATACTGAAAGGAAAACAACCGCTGCGCTCAATGAAAGAACACAATATTGCGTTATATTTCAGCAACATCAGAATGAACAATAATTCTTAATCCAGAAATGGACATAGACTTTATTTGGTTAAGAAACAGCAAATGCATAATTCGACATTAGACACTTTATTACACATACAATAAATCATCAATCATAGTTTCTCTGGATGGTAAAAGAGATGCATTAGCTACACACGCACTCAATACAAATGGCTTGTGATTATAAACTCATCCATCTTCAGCAGTAGGCTATTTACAGTAATAAGAGTCTTTTTACCTCGTCAAATTATTCCATTCTATTTTAAATGTATTTAAATATAAAAATGCAATAATCCCATCATTTTAAGCTCCATTTTAGTTGACATTTTGCCACTCATCAGCATACATTATCATCATCCTCTTCCTCAGAGTCATCTGTTTGATTGGTAAAGAAGGCAGTTTCTAATTCAGAGTAATGCAAGAATGAACAAAACCCTAACTGATGCATTCATCTGTAGACAGCTTGCGCTTTACAATATCAAGTCCCTTACACAACTTGCTGTACTTCTACAAAAATAGTAACAATTTGTCATTTTAAAGTGCAGTATCTTACATTGGCACTATTTAAAATACTAAAAGAACACTAAAATCCATTTAGTGACTCTACCTCCTCTAAAGATGAACAATTAGTTACACAATTAGTTACACAATTCTGAATACAAAAAAAATAAAATAAAATAAAACTTAAAACAAAGATTAGAGTCAATACAACTTAGATAATCCAATAAACAAAAACAAAAACAAAAAATAAAAAATAAAAAAATAAAAAAAACACGCTCACACTAAGATTCTTAAAACATTAGTTTTAAACCAGCCTTTCATGTAACAGATGTTTCCCATAGGGTTAGGCTCTCCATAGCTATGCTCAGTGTGCATATATACTTTCAGTGTGCAGGTCCAACGCAGTTACGATGAACGGAGCAGGTTGCTGAGAACTTTGGGAGAGAAAATAGTAAATGGTGTTATCTACTAGGTGAGACTTGTATCAGAATGCATGAAATCCATATAAAGAAAAACTGGTCAAAGAAATATAACTTCTCTCCATGGTATGCAAAGTTGGTTGGAAAAATAATAATAATAATAATATCTATCTATCTATCTATATCTATCTATATATATATATATATATATATATATATATATATATATATATATGACATTGGGTCAGAATTGCATTCTTAGATTCACATTAAGCTTAAAACATAACAAAGGAAAAATAAATTAAATAATAAATTAATTAATAAAAAAAAAAAAATAATAAAATAAAATAAAAAAAAAACTTACCTTGAGGATCAGATTGAGTACCACGGTTTTTGCCACTCTCTGGATCCTGACCTATATATAAAAAAAGGTAACTTTTAGCTTGTCCCATGAATTAATTTTGTTAAAACCATTTTCATAAATCCTGGTACTAAAGTCTAATGATGACACAACTTACACTTGGACAACTCTGTACTAATTGTACTGTTAGTACTCTTTTCAACACTCTCTCAAAAAACACGACTCTGGTGGGACTCGAACCCACAACCTTTGAATCACTTCTCTAAGTGTAGCTTAGAAGTCCAATGCGCTATCCATTGCGCCACAGAGCCACCTGTTGAGGACCCGAGGGCTTTTGTAATACAAGCAAAGCAGTTAAACTGCTTACCACGTCATACGCCCAACCCCCACTTCCTCTACAAGAGCTGCTGCCTTAGTTGAGCTACTTCAAAATAGCCCAAGTACTGTGGCTCCCACAAGTGTTAACATACAGTTGTGAAGCAAATGATTAAAAGGTTTCAAGAGTAAAAAATTTTGAAGTCTAAAGAGTGGTTTTGTTTTTGCAATCAGAACTGCTCAAAAAAGTAAGCAACTTATATAAATCAAAACCCATGTAGTGCTTATATAAGGATTCAGATTCTTTCCCTGAAGAAAAGTGCCAAACTCACCTCCTTGTATTTTGAAACACAATTTCTTTTTCTGGTAAGCAAAGTAACTTGAGGCGGCACCGAGGAGAGCAACACCCACAGAGCTGATGATGGCAGCCATGGCTCCGCCTGTGGGATACATTTAAAGGGACAGAGCACACAATAAAAGAGAACAAGGGCTGGTTTTAAAATGCTTTAAGAGTGTGCATTTTTTTTTAAATGGCTTCATCAGTTACTAATTAGAGCTTGCTAACAAAACTACAGTAACATGGAAATATTTCAGGAGGACAAGCAAACGGTACGTTTTGGCCACTAGGGGGTGCAACAGCTGTTTCCTATTCTCCACAGAAAACTTGGCAAATGTTACTGTACATATTGTTCTTCAACTAGACCTGTTTTTAATTGAAGAGATATAGCAACTAGTACAGTTTACAGCAAGCATACAGACTTACTTAGGGTTTTGCCTCATTTAAAATCATAGTCACTAAATGAAATGATTTAATTGTACTATAGATTCATAATACTACAAGTGAGTCACTACATATTTGAAATTGTGCAATTTACTAAACTAGAAATGTAGTTGTTGATTTGCTGTGACACCACTGGGGCATGTTATCCAGTGTAAACATGCTGGGCGTTGCCTGCTAAACTCATTTTGTGTACGCACACGTCACACATGCAGGAGAAGGTCAACTGACTAAGCAAACTTCTTATCTAAATGAATGACTGCAAAATTATTTCAGATCTGAAGCTATGCAGATTTGTCTCCCTAAACTTCAGGCCGCTGGATAAGAGGCAACTGCTAATTAGCTGGCAGGCCAGTGTTCTTCACACATGCTCAGTACATTCTCACTGTGCCTTTGTTGATGGTGTTTACACAGCGAGATGTGCTGACAATTAAAAGAACAGGTCACAGCCATTGGGGCGTGACTATGACATAAATCAAACAGAGGGAATTCTCACATTTCACTTTATTAAAAAGAATCACAGATACAAAAAAGCTGCTAAAATGTTTCAAGAAATCAAAGAGTGACAGAAAATAGCTACTTCTGTGGAAATGAAACCAGACAAATCGTGAGCCTGAACAAAACTGTGAACCAAGACATTAAAACAAACACCAAAGAATGCCAATGTTAAAAGGAGTCTTTCATGAAAACAAAACCAGCCAACATGGATATATGCAAAAGATTAACAACAGTACATGCAAACTACCATGTGCTTCAAAATACATGCCTGCGATGTGTGGTTAAAAAAAAAAAAAAGCTCCAAAAGGGGGTTTTCCAACAATGCCATACAGCTTTCCCCAATAAACAATAGTGTGAAGAAAATATAAAGAACCTTGTAGCACTATAAAGAACATTTTGATTAATGGAAAGGTTCTATGGCCTTATTCTGACTGTGTTTTTTTTTTTTTTTTTGCATATTCAGATGGATTTTGAATATCTAGCCACCCCCCAAACCCCCAAAAAAGAGAGATATGGAGGTGGTTTGAGATATGACTCCAATCATATTTTTACAGATGCGTCTCAGTCTGGATGCTCTGGCTGCTCAAATAGGATTTCAAATTGTCTTTTGCATCAGTCTTAACACGACACACAATGACAACATCAAAACCGGTGACAGAAATAGCAGAAGTATTCATATAGTATTCAAACATAGCCAAAGCTGCTGCATGGTATATACAATATATATACTAGTCTCCTCCATCGCATAGTTTTTCTTGTGCGACAGAGGAGTTGCACGACTGCGACTTGACAGACGTTTATTTGGAGATCAAGATGTCTGAAATCCTCATTAAAAACGTGGGTACGTGTGCGTCATAACCAAAGCAACCCATGCAGATAAGTTGGTTACGTCTGGACACACAAATCTGATTTGATCACTTGCAATTAATAATGCAGACAGTCTGCTTGAAAAGACCTGATTGGAGAAAAAAAAATCTGATCTGCCTGGAGTCTGAGCATAGCCTATGTTAAAGGTTTCTCATGAAACCACTGATAGCAATAACAAGGATTTATTTTTAAGACTGTCTGTGTAATGAATCAGCCTCTTTTTACCTTAAACATCAAAGCGTCTGGGGTTAAAAACATCCCTATTGCGCCTCTACTCTCTTTGAGATTTGGGACAGCATAATCCCTGCATGCGCTAAGCTTTTGGTTGAGACCCACACACAAACATTTGCCAACTTCAATCTTCTGGTACATTTTCGAGGTCAAGTAAGTCTAAAACCAAGTTTTAGCCAAAAGAGAATTGTGCGACGATTCAACCAGCAAAATTCATTCCCAAGAAATGATAAATAAAATGCCAGCCATGAGCTGAGAAAAAGGAAACGCAGCAATGGAATGCTCAACATGGCCTCGGGGTTAATTCACTGTACCGTAAAACCGGCTGAGATGAGAAACTCCTCATTTGAGACATGCCATGCAAAACTAGTCAATCTGTTATGTCTATTGGCAAAAATTCAGAGTGTGCCTTACACATCTAAGGGGGGGGGGGGGGGGGGAGGTGTGTGACCAGAAGTCATGAGGATGTCCTGAGGAAAAAGACCCATCCTTTGTACAACAAATGCTATGATCTTTATTTCACAGCCAGAATCATCATTCATTTGTATACTTTGGCTTCCACCTACTGCTTTTTTTAAATATACAAATATATAACTAAGTATAAGTATCAGTAATTTGGTAAGATTTAATTGCATTTATTTGGTTAAAAATACAGTAAAAACGGTACTGTATTATGAAATATTATTGTAAAATGTACAATTTAAATACATATCAATTCATTCATCATTATCATTCATATCAATTTAATTGAAGAATAAAAGTAGTTTTTTTTTTCAAAATGCTTTTTAAAAACCTTACCAACTCAAACCATTTTAACAGTAGGTGTATAGTCTTATAACCTTTACCAACACACAAAGAAACCAGTAAAACTAGTCAGTAATACAATAAGATTAATTACTCATTGCCAAATGTCTAAATCAATAATCACTTGATCGTTACCAAACATGCATCTCATCCTGAAAAGACCATAAGCACCAGCAGTCCCAGATTTAAAACCATAACATAACTTTCCAACCATGTAAACAATGTTTAAAACCATTTAAAAACCCGATACAAGCAAACAAGGTTGCTATCCAGGACAGTTAGAGCTCTGCCTTTTCCTCTGTTACATTCAGAAGTCCCCGTAACTGCTCTAGCAGGGGCTTTACTACTTGATTAAACTGGGAAATCCAAACATTGAGGCCTTCTGGTATATTATCGACTAGCATCTTGATAATCTGGAGCCAATCTGCAATGACAGGCAATCGAAGCAGAGATTTAGGGCACAGCCACTGGCAGAATAAACAGTCAAAACAATCAGTCTTCAAATATACTAAAAGTACAGCATACGACTATTCACCAACCATTTACTATTCCGACATAGAAGAAAACATCTGCTAGTGGAAAACTTCAACATGTACTGCCCACAATAATTGTTTTTGTCTGTTGAACCGCCCTGTCCTTATATAAGAACTGTGTGACAGTTAGTCATCAGACTAGTGCAGTTTTCATGGTCTTGCTCTGTAGGTTAAAATATTTTAGCTTTGTGGTCAGACTCACGAACTGTCTCATTCTTGATTAAAGAAACAATCTGAAGCAGGGAACATGCTAGCGCCACTAGGAAAGTCAACAACACTGGCAAGTAAACCAAGCTTCGGAAAGGACAAACAGCTAGAAGTGAAGTGAGGAACTGAGAGTGAGTGAGAGCTAAAGCAAAGACGCTTCCCAGAGGCACTCATTTATATATTTCATTGGACTCCTTAAGTAAACTCCATAACAACCTCCACTTTGTGGCCGACAGTTTTTCCAAAACAATTACTGATAGATGGAGTTAAAGCCATAAGTACAGTTTGAATAAAATGAATAAATGTTCAATATTTACCTTGAGGTGCAGCAGAGACATCACCTAATGAGAAACGTAAACAAATTAACTTCAAGAAAAATGAAAAAAATATCTTACTATTCAAGATTACGAAATAAAAATGAAAAGTTATAAACCAAATTGCAAGTATTTGCCATGAATTTAAGGAAATAAATACCATTGTCATTATAATCTGGAACATCTCCTCCTCGCCCTTAAAAAAAAAAAGAAAAAAGAAAGAAATCACAGTCAGTTTCACTCAAAGCACTGATGTACTTCATAGAAAGAATATGTAATAACAAATGTTTTCAGGTTTAGGTAATTATGACTGTATTTGGGGCTTGCAAATGGGTTGGACTTGAAACTTGGCTATATCCGAGTCATAGAAACCTAAGAAAACCCAAAACTAAGAAAAATAATGATGCAAACCTCCACTTTTGCCTCCATCGGGCTTGTATTCACCCCCTTCATTCACATCAAAGAGGTCTTTGTCATCAAAACTTCCACCACCTCGATAAAAAATAAATGCAATGTTGTTTATGAGAACTGCAGTGTGATAGACTTTTTAAAGTGTAAAAATACACTATTCTTAATTTACACAATTTTGTCTCTTCACTGAATTGAAAATGACTGATAAAATGTGTACACAATCCTTAATCTTCTAACAATGTGCTAGTTAGCAAGTTCCGCGACGAATGCAGCTAAAGTTAACGGTCTCAGAGAACGGCTCGTCACAACACAAAAGAGAGGGGCCGGGTGAGCAGAGCTCATTAGCATTTAAAGAGCCATGCACCGAAACGGGTCACTGTGAACAGAGCTGTTTGAATAGGAAACAAGGGTGTTGTTTTACCCAACCATTGAGAAATTTTAACCAAAGTATGTTATAGACTTTTCATTAAGACCCTAAAGAATAATATCATCTTGTGGAAACAGTGTTTCCCCTAGGTTTATAGCTTTTGAGGGGGGGGCTTTTTTGTCTGGTTTTCAGGTGGTTGACACGAGTGTGCTCACCTGTGTGTGTGTGTGTGTGTGTGTGTGTGTGTGTGTGTGTGTGTGTGTGTGTGTGTGTGTGTGTGTGTGTGCGCGCACACGCATTGGGGCGCAAAATGACATGCCGTCTTGTAAATAAGATAAATAACAAGACTATTTAGTTTGTTTAATAAAACAACAAGCTATAGACCTGTTCTATAGGAAAGGTAACCTTAAATGACTTCTGTTGTGATCTGGCACTATACAGAAAATAAAAATTAAATAAAATTAACTTGACACTGAGAAAATGGGCATCCAATGACCTCTTTAACATAAGGAAGATCTACAGTAGCAGGGTTGAAGAACCCTGGTCTTTACTGAGTAATTAAAGACAGCTTCTTAGCTCTTCGTTTTACTTCTGTTATACTTTGTCCTAGTTGCCGCTTGCAGCTATGTTTATTTATTTATTTTAATTTAACACAACTGTGGCTGTAATAAGCTGTCATGTGCGATACTGTTGGGCTGTGAGTGGAAATGATGGGGGGGCTTTGGATGTTAACAATAGGTGATAAGCCTATGTGTGAACTAATATTAGGCTAACAATGACTACGTTTACATGGACATCAGTAATCTAATTATTTGCCTTATTCTGAATAAGACAATATTATGATTAAGGTGTTTACATGACTTGCTTTTAGAATAATCCTTTCATGTTCCCGTTTTACATGTTACAGTACATAGATCGATTAATGGAACACGTCACCACACAACGCCATCTGACGTCCCCTCCAGAATTTCCCGTATAAACGTATAGTTCGTCTTCGTGATGATGCCATATATAGTTTTGGGTGTTTCATTTTTAATTTTATGAAAGCTTCAAGTGCAGTTAATTATTTGTACGTGCAAACAAACGATGGCTGTGTTGAAGCTCTTTTATTTGCTGTCAAACAGTTGACCGCTGCCGTGTGTGTATCCTGTCGCAAAATGCGGCGAAAAGTTCTGCACGACTTTACATGTCTGTACTGCACTTCAATAATGCAACTAAAACATGTCTTAATTCGATTTGTGTTTACTTCGATTATGACTTTAGTCAGATTAAGGTAATCAAAAATCTCTGTTTACATGGTAGATTCTTAATCAGAGTATTGTCTAAATAGTATTAAAATCGGAGTATTGATGTCCATGTAAACGCAGTCATTGTAGCTCTAGTAATCTCTACTTGTGTTTTGCTCAATATGATATTAAGTGGTAGATTAGTGGGCTTGCTGCAGTTGTATATCCAAGTAAGATTTTATTTGCTTCAAAATAATTTTTTTCTTTTATGTTCACTTTTTCACAATAATAGTCATTACATTTAAAGTTAAAAATTACATTGTATTTTGGTGGCTTAACTGTAAACAACTTCCAAAAAACATTGCAATAAACAAATTTATGTAACTGAAGCCATGCATTATTATTAAAAAATAGGGACAATGGGTACTCCAGATTTTTTTTTCTCTCTCTCTCGTAAACATAGTAAAAATAACTAAAAAATTATACCATTACAAGACCCTAAAGGCCTTTCCACATTGAGCGCGAAAAAGCGAAACGAATATCAGACGCGATGACACGCTGAAATAAAACATCAGATTTCTATGGATGCTTTCACATAGATCGCGAACATTCGCACACCCAAAAATGCAATTTTTTTATTTTTTTTTAACCAGTCCAACGAATCTTTTCAGTTTCACAAAACGAAAACACGGCTGTCCAATAAGCAATTTGAGCATAACATCATGTGGCCAGAGCAACTGTTGTTACCTGAAGGTTGATGCAGTAGTGCTAAAAGCTCGGAAGACTATTGAGCACGAGAATAAAACACAGAAGTAGAGGACTTTCAGAGTCAGAGCACGTTCACTCTCTAGATATTCCATATTAAAAAAAATCGAGTGAAACATTTTTCAAACACATAGAATATTAAAGCAAAAAGACATACAATTATAACAATATAATTTCTGTAGGTGTTTTGTACGCAGCTCATGGTATTTTTATAACGATAAGGATGTTTATGACGAATTTTAAGCAGTGTAGCATTATTAAAAATACAAAGAGTGCATGTCTGCCTATTATAGAATCAAAGTCAACTGACGTTATAGATCACAATCGGAAGTTATTACAAGCACTCAATGATGGTTTAAAGTGAGTTTTAAGCAAACATTAATAATTACATGCATTTTCAAGTGTAGCTTGATGCTAATTGTACCTCTATTTATATTTTAGGTTGTATTCTTGTAAGCATTATAGATAGTTTGTGTTTCTGGGGTAGAACCAAACTTCATTTATCTAAATTTAATATCTTAAATTTAATGTATATTGAGCAGTGGACGATGTTAAATCCATATACGATATACGAGATACATATCTGAGGAAAAATGCATTGCTGGCCGGCGCCACCTAGCGTGCAGGCGTGAATTAACAGAAGGCAATCAATCGTTTTGCGCTTGGCGTGAAAGCACCATCGCGCTCGGTGTAAAACGGCCTTAACAAACAGATGTTGGCAGAAACATACCAGTTCCTCTCTCTTTGGGTGGGACCACAGGCTTTTTGGGCTCAGTGTCTGGAAATAGTGTGAAAAATACAAAGAAAACTTATGGAATAATCTATTAGTCTTTCAAATCATTCTAAATAGCACCTTTAAAACAAGAAAAACAGGAAAACTAATAGCACTGGTAATAGCCATGAATAAGAGCTAATTGTAGCTTAACATGACTATTTAATGAAACACATTAATACCCAATATATTTTTTTTTCTTAAAGAAAGAAAGAAAGAGTAAACATAACAAAAATGCACACTACACACAGCCTGAAAGTTCCAGAGAAAATGCAAAAACACTAATTTTTACCTGGACCAAATGCATCAGACAGATCGAAGTCACCTGAGAATGAAAGCATCATGTTAATTTAAAAAAAATGAAGTAACACCTGATTTGAAGTAGAAACAGAATTGACCTACAATGACATGTATGCATATGTATATTTTACCTCCAGATGGTTTCTTTTTATCTGCAAATAAAATAAAAAAGGAACAATGCAATACGTTAATTATATTAAAGCACTTATTTACAAACAAAACAAAAAACATCAATAAATTACCTTAAATGAGCTTTCAAATAAATGCACTTTGGATCACTTAAACATTACTATATAATCTGGTAGCATTTCATTTAACAGCGTCCTTGTTGCATATACTTATTTTCAACTAACCCTAAACTTTAGCAACATGTTACTAATTAATATTACTTTAATATATGATAACACTACAATAAGGGCACCTTAAAATAAAAGTGCAACCCACAAACTTTACACTTAAACAGTACAAAACCCAAATAAAAGATGCAAATTGCACTCAAGTGATTACAAACACCTCAGTATAAAGTTATCTTACCATCTTCTGATTTGGGGGGCACCACTACAGGTTTTTTAGGGTCTGTGTACAAAAACAATGGTCATAAAGTTTTTCCATTTTGAATCTAGGGTAATTGAAGTTTAGTTATTAAACTGAAAACCAAGGGATGGTGGAATTTCAAATGGCATAAGAGGAATTTACTGACAAGCAATGTAAAAAAATAAATAAAATTCAACTGCATGCAGCTGCAGATTTTGATAAGTCCAATTTTTCCACAAAACCATTACTTTGAGTAATTACAAAATTAAATTAATTTTACTAATTCATTTATGAACTAGTTCATTAGCAATCCAAATTGTTAAATTTGATCAAACAGAAACCAATTATCCTGATTTGAGCTGCATTGTGCAATTTACATGTGGCTCCATACCACAGTACAAAACCCAAATAAAGGATGCAAATTGCACTCAAGTGATTACATAAACACCTCAGTATAAAGTTATCTTACCCTCGCCTGATTTGGGGGGAACCACTGCAGGTTTTTTAGGGTCTGTGTACAAAAACAATGGTCATAAAGTTTTTCCATTTTGAATCTAGGGTAATTCAAGTTTAGTTATTAAACTGAAAACCAAGGGATGGTGGAATTTCAAATGGTATAAGAGGAATTTACTGACCTACAATTTAAAAAAACAAAAAAACTCAAATGCATGCAGCTGCAGATTTTGATAAGTCCAAGTTTTCCAAAAAAACATTACTTTTTTGAGTAATTACAAAATTAAATAAAAAATAAAAAAAAAACAGCAATTAAAATATCAAAAGGTAGTGTTCATTTTGCCATTAAGTGCCACAAAATGTCCATCATGTTACATAGGGAAGAGAGAAAGCTTATACAAGACATTTCAAATTAAAATATATAAACAAATGAGGACATGAATAAACAAGGAGTTTAATCAATGCACTGATCATCATATAATCAGCAGGCCCTAATAAAGGAAACCACCAAAGTGTGATAAAAATTAAAAACTAAAATTACCACAAAAACTCTTTTTGTGAATATTTCTGAGCCCAAACAGTCTTACCCAAATCGAAGGCATCTGAAAGATCAAATCCTACAAGAGCAAGGCAAAACTATGTTAAATAAGTCTCTGCATATACTTCAATGTGCCTAACTTAATCAATACAATTCTGAAATATAGCAACTAAAACATGTTTGAGCATAATGTTAAAGGTTACCTGAATCTGGGTTTTTTGGTGGGGCTGGTTTCACTGTTGGCTTCGCAGGGGCTTAAGATCATAACAATATCGTTAATTGTTTGAAACGACGATATAAATAATGATATACTAGAACCGTTTACACAGAAACAAGGTTGGGAGTATGGTGATCCACATTTGCTTGCAAACTACTACATTATATTTAATAAGCATTAATTTACATTTAAACATATAACATTAAATCGTAACCCATCAACATAAAGAGAGGACCGTACAAATTAAATAGAAAGTCCTCTTTACTTACGCAAGTCATCATCAAAAGCATCAGCGAGGTCAAAATCTGCAAGAAAACAGTTATTTTAATATTTTGCATTTCTCTAGTACTTTTATGGCCAGTTTAATCCCAATTAAAAACTCAAACTTAAATCTAATCTCTTTTAACTAAATCAAAACTGTGCATGTCTAGAAAACTGGCATTTACAAATTTCCATGTCCTATAAAAACTGTAAAAAAAAACAAAACAACAACTGTAAAAAATGCATCCAACCACTTCAAAAGCGCTCATTGGATTTACTAAGGCCAATATTTCCACTGCAAGCAACAAATTTATGCATTTCTAAGCAATACGCAGTCACACTCCAAATACAACTGATATGTAAAATATTAATTACAATAAACAGCCCATAAATGCTTAATGGAATTTGACTAATTAATTCATGATCTAGTTCATTAGCAATCCAAATTGTTAAATTTGATCAAATGGAAACCAATTAGCCTGATTTGAGCTGCATTATGCAATCTACATGTGGCTCCACACCACAGTACAAAACCCAAATAAAGGATGCAAATCGCACCCAAGTGAAGCAACTCAAATGACACTGAAAGTAATTGTTTTCTTGAAATCATTTCCAAATATAAAGGCTATTAGCATTGCAGCTAACTTCAAAGTGTTCTAAATTAGTAACAAGATAGCATCTAGTGCTTTTCCTTTTGCAAAGTTACTACTGCATGACCCCCAAATAGGAAGACTCAAAAAAAGTAAAACCATCTGTGTCACCACCTCAAAATAAACCAGCCTACTTCCCAGAGGGTAAAAGCCTTGACTAGGCTAAATGATTAAAATTTGACAGTTTGCTTTCACATGAAAACCCCACCCAGCTATACACTGTATGTATCTATTGTATGTCGTATTAAGATTCACATTGTGACCAAACCCTCCCAACCCTCAAGGTGACATAAAGCAAAACTTGAAACAAAGGTTTTCGGACGTACACTACACGCGACACACGTGATGTTAAGCAACTTTGCCTGCACACGAAACACCCTGGCAGAGGCCACATCCTGTGGCTTACGTTGCCAGGGCAATGGACTGTTTTCATTATGCTCCATGCAAAAACCCATGATGATGACTGGTGGTTGAGTCACAACTGAAACCAGAGCAATCCTTTTATCTGGGTGCATGTTTATGCAATCGTCTTGCATTGCATAAAAAATACATTTGGGAAGAACTACATTTAGAGTTTGGGAAAAGTGAAGATTCAGGCAAACTTGAGTGATGCAAGTATTACTTGTAAAACATTAAAATTTGGGTGCGTCTGATTTTGCTTGTGACAAAATCACTATGCATGTTGTGCTGCTCTCTGAGCATTTCTCACCATTAAAACCCTAAACCAGCTAGCAGAATCTAATCTCAGATTGTGCCAAAACATCAATATCCAATTCAAAATAAAAGATAGTAGCTTTGGTTTACTTTGAGACTCAATGCAGGAACACAGGAAGTATGGGTCAACATCACGGGATTAAGTATATTTAGTACACTGTCCAAGGCAACTTAGCTGATAATGCAGAGCAAAATTTTATGTTTTTATAAAAACTCTTTTTTCTGTGACCTTCAAAGTCTAACGTGAGATTTGAGTTGCTTCCCAAGCTAGCAAAGATTCCAAACAATGGCAAAGTTGTTATCATTGGTTCCTTCACGATGTTGTGTTAGCGTTTGCCAAAACTATTTATTGTCACTCATAGAACAGTGCAACATTATAACATGCCACCCATGCATCTGCTAGCATCATGCATTGTTAATGCAAGATTTACAATATTTCAAGTTGAACAAAAGCCTCAAACAACAGGCAAAGACAGTGTACTATTTATGGTTTGTTTTATAATTATAATTCTCTGTGAGGAAAAGAGGAACCAATAACAGCTAAATTACGCATATTAACATGTAAAGTCCATATTTTTAGTTGGGAATAAAAACAAAGGGAATATGTAGAAGGATCACTAATCTCAGTTTCAGCTCTGCTTTATTTGTATGTCATAACTTTTGGTCATGCTTTTAAAAATATCCCTTACGAAAATCAACCATGGTTTTATTGTAGTAAAAGTGTAGTAACCATGTTTTTTGGGGGGGGCGTATCGATTACCATTCGTATAACCACAGTTTTAATATAAATACCATGGTTAAACTATTATTAGTGTAGCAAAACCATTGTTTATCTGGTTACTATAGTTTTATTTGTAGCACAACCATGGTTAATTTTCGTAAGGGATTACGTGATGTTACCAATACCATGTTACAGAAACAAACACGCTTGGTGCTACAATTCTCTTGCCATTCTTCCCATGGGTTGATGAGTCATGCATCTTGTATGTGGAAAGATTTCATTTCAAAGAGTCAAACCAAGGCACCAAACCAAAGTTTTCTGGTCATTCAAACATTCAACTTTTTCTGTAATACACAACTCTAAATAACCGGCATAGTAGGCAAATATTTTTTCTTCATAGCTTAAATTAGGCTACCGCTTATTTACAATTAAAACAAGCGTTTATATCGTGTGTAGCCTACGGAGCACGGTTAGCAGTCGCAATCGTCAAAAAGTGACTCCTGCGTGTTTGTTGCGTTATTTTGGGCACGAAACTTCCCAGTGCTACAACTATAACAAGCCCTGTTACCAAAACAAAACGTCAACAGTTTAGAGAGGAAACCATACCTTGCGCTCTTGTTGCCACAAGACTTGCCAGAATAAGTAAAATCCACATACATGAAGTCATCTTGCTGTGAAAATATATAAGATGAAAACAAACTTAATGCAATTTCAATAATTCGCAAAGACGTAAGAACTTTACGAGCCTTGAAACCAACAACCACAAGTATCTTGAAGGTAAAGTTGAGCAGTAACTTCAGTCACCCACCCCTCTGAGTGATCCAAGCGTGGCCCAATGCTGTTCCTCAGTTCTGCTGTCTGTATAGGCTAATTAGATTGATGATTCAAAACACTGAGCAGGAAAAAGACGCGCCTCGCCTCGCCACGCCACGCCCTACCTGAGCTTTTTTGAGCTCGCTTTGAGTTTAGTGGCTTATGTAGTGGATGAATTATTAAAAACATTCTTCATATAGGCTATACATAGCAAATTAAGGGAAAATATATAACTCTTATATTTGTTACGGTGGAGAGAGGATGTCTTAATCTTTAGGTAAAACCAATAATTACAAGGTAACGTTGTAACAGATTCAGCAACGTTCAGATTGTGATTTCTGCCACAGCATTTTGTACAAACAGCGTGTTTACTTAATAGACTAACAGTGCCATTGTGTTTCAAGATGAAGTTTTAATTTGTTTGTTGCGTTTTGTTTTGTTTGTTTTTTTTCTGCTCAAAAATCACTGAACGTGCGCGTGCCGCAATTTTGGATTCGCTTCTAATTTTAACACATTTTTTGGCATTAGGGGTGGCATGGCAATGGCGCCCCCTATAGCAGACAGCAAAAAGACTGGTTTCTTACGCCATCTAGTGTTAAACGAACGCGTTGCAACAAGCGTCCAAGCAGTTCTACAGGATGAATTTAACTATGGTAAATATTTCTGATCTGACTCACTGTGAATCACCATTATAGGCTACATGATTTGACTAGCGCAGTTGGGATTAAATTTGAAATAAAACACAACCCATTGCCATCTTTGTCAACGGATCTGGTAACAATATAAATCAAGGACACCTCATTTACAAAACCCTTAATTTTTTACCCTACGATTTGCTTTTTTAAAAA
The DNA here is from genome assembly GCA_036784905.1 of Acrossocheilus fasciatus. NCBI lineage: Eukaryota > Metazoa > Chordata > Actinopteri > Cypriniformes > Cyprinidae > Acrossocheilus > Acrossocheilus fasciatus. Next base: position 23,824,657 of record CM071938.1, read on the forward strand.
GCACTTTGCAACCTAATTATTTATTTTTTTCCTTTTCTTTTTCTTTTTTTAAGATCTTTCACGTTTAACATTAAGATCCGTATCATTTAAGATTGAATTAATTTAATCTATCTTTTGAGCAAGCAGTATTGGATGATGGGTACCCTGAAGGGACCTCAGAGTATCGTGCCCCCTTGCGCAAATGGTGTGAGAGATCATCAGTGGATGAGGCAGCGCTCTTTCGCGTGTCATGTTTTTGAAGAGCCCACGCGTTTTACTCTAGGTTCCCCACTCGGCACGCACCAATGCAGATACGGACCGGATCGGACGCTGCTGGCGCCTGAACGTGTATCCATCTTCATTGCGCTCACGGTGTCTGCTTTCTCCAGCTCGCCGGTATCATGCAGTCTTTAATATCCCCAGTCACCAAAGCAATACTGGTTGCACTGTTTATTTTTGCGATCCTGCTCATTTTGTACGTGATATTATGGTATATATGTCGAGATGTGGATTGTGATCACGGAATTTGATTGACATTATTGGATGCGTCTTTAAGGACATGCACCGGGTGTCCCAGCTTTGGCACTGATCAACAAGGGAGCAAAGGGTGACTCTGGTAAGTGCCCTGTTACTAACCTGTTAAACTCCAGGAATGAGAATTAAGAGTGGACAGCACTGATTCGGGTTTTCATTTAATTTTTTTTTAATATACTGACATTGATTGGGGTGTCCTTTTCCACTAACGTGTTGCGCTTCACTGGCTGTCGGTAACCATTGAAAAGATCTGCTTTCATTCCACCTGTTAATGTAGACGCATACCAATTCAAATCATCCCATATGTCCGATTCTGAGTTTTTTTAAACTAATTTGAATTTGAAATCGGGGACTCAGATAGGCTAAGGAACGACATTGCACCTTATTCTCGTTTAAATTAAATTTAGTGGACGTATTGCTGCCATTTATGATAAAATAACTTGCTTTCTCATTAAGTTTATATGCAAGTACTGTATCCATTTCATAGATTCAATTCTTACCTTCCCAAATAAACAACAGTGAGCAAAAACAGCTGCGCTATGAGCAAAAATGAACAATAAAAGTTGAGATATGATATCGAGGGCTGTCAGTGGTTTTTAAGGATGGCAATATCTGAGTGCCGCCTGCTTGTGGTGTACAGTTTATGGATGTCTTATTTTTCTGCTGTCAGATACACTAAAGCAAATATCTTACAGGCTACCAGTTAATCGCACTGGAAGTTTATGGAAACCTATGGCAAGCCTATTTAACATTTATTCCTTTAAATTAAATAGCATCTATTTTCTTCAGGCTGTATGTATAATTACTAAGGAGTAATCCGAAACTTAGGCTAGCCTACATTTTTCAATTTCCACTTGTAACTATTCAATGGATACTAGTATTTATATTCCATATTACATTAGTCACTAGTAGAGCTGTCAATTAGTACTTATTTATGTTCTAGAACTTATCCCATTGCTCAACAGTTACATCAACTAGGCTATTCCATTGTAAGTGGCAACAAATTGAACGCAGTTTTTCCATTAATTTCTTTATATTTTATAATATCACAGAAAATTGTATTTCAGTTTTTGCTGCCTCCTTTTTCAGTTTTCAGCTAGTACAGGATTGTCCAATCCTGCAGTCCCATCGTCCTGCAGAGTTTAGCTCAAGCTTGTCCCAGTTTACCTACCTGGATGATTTTAGTAATCCCGAAGACAGTGATTACTTTAGTTCAGGTGAGTTTGATTGGAATTGAAGCTAAACTCCAATCCCTCCAAACCCAGGATTACTGGAACTAGTAAATCTCATTAGTTAATAGTTATACATTTCAGTTATATTAGAGCTTATTTATAAATGGATACTCATGAATCTGTCACCAGCTAGTCGGCAGCATTCATCTCAAGCTAGAATTTATTTTATAGGGTACAACAGGGTTAAAGGCGCCTTTGATTCATCTAAACCACTAGATGGCACAGAACATGGCTTAGCACTTTCCAAAACATTCCTTTTCAAGATGCGTGTAGGCTATATCTGATCTTTGACGCTATAGCGCGCAGCAGTGCAAAGTTGATTCTGTGCTTACCTGATCTAATATTTTACGTTTTTTTAAAATGTTGTAGATTTAAGTAGCAAACGAGAATCGCTAAACTTAAGGCATATATTTTGAGACAAAGGTCTTCTTTATGTTTTTCAGTTTTGTTTAAGATAATTAAAGCAACAGTTTTAAAATAATGAAAGAATATGTAAAAATATGGTATTTGGGGTAAAAAGCACCCTGCTGTTGGGGCTAAAGGCGCACAGTATTTAACATGACTTTTCCATTTGTTGACATGACATGTTTAAATTTAGATGGTAAATATCATATATTATGTTGGGTGTCCACATTAGAGATAATCACCATGTTTAGAATAAAACCATCATATTTAAAAACATGATATTAATCATATAATAAAATATCATTTGTTGTTGATACTGTAAATATATATTAAATTATTATTGGATCTCCTTCAGTACTTTCAGAATCTTTACTTATTAAAATGATTTTGTTTCTATATTTTAAAATAGGCTATATATTTTTTATATTAACATATTTTAATGACAGTATATTTGAAGAGCTCAGATTCAAAAGCCTCTATGTGCCTTTTGAAATTTTCTTATAAATTAAGCATTTTTTTCAGGCTCCATGTGAAGGTTCAGTAATTACGCTTTAATGGCAATGAATAGGTTCTTTTCTTTGCCATTAAAGTGAAATAACAGAACATAAACATAGGAGCCTGAGAAAAATGCTAATTTCAGAAGAAAATTTCAAATGGCACTTAGAGGCTTTTGCATCTGAACTCTTCATTTATTGAACAAAAATTAGGCTAAGTATTTTATTTTTCAAAATAAGCAGAAAATAGTACCAACTTTGCTAAAGTGATTGTTTTGAACAAGTATTAACATTATTTTTTTTTAAAATGATTTTAGCTTTAGTATTTGTATCAATACCGTGTGCCTTTTACCCCGTGTGTGGGGTAAAAGGCCCCTCTTGCCACCTCATACGTTTATAAGATTTTTAAACAACTTGAATGATTTATGTTTATGTTATTTGTAATATTGAATATATGATGAAAATACAGAAACGTAAAAAATAGGCTACGCGATAAAACGGCTTGCCATAGAAACCTGTGGTTCGCCTGTTGTGCGCTTAAGATGTGAAAGCGTTTGGAATTTGGTTCATGCCTTCAGCCATTCCTTATGGAGCGATTCAGTAAGAACTCGTTGCTACAGCTTCGCATGTCTTTATATTTGTTCCTTTTGTTTTCATTTACCAACGTATAGCCCATAACCAGCGCAGATGTCCCATAGTCGGCAAAGCTTCGATTATGCGTTATCGTTTCCATTGTTTAGAGTAGCCTATATATTTATCTATTTCTTCTTTTGCAAAACGGCTACAGTTTCACGCCACGAGCATTGTGACTCACCGATTAATACTCCGCTCTGAACGTGAGAGGAATCTCAAGTGTCAGCACAGTCACCATAGCGCATCATGAGCGCGTCCAGCTGCCAAATTGCCCTCGAACCTGGGCCACCTATGCAAGTGAGCTTGAGAAAGAACCGCTAGACCCAGATCAGTGACAATGAAGTGCTATACCGACAGAACCCAATGAAGCGCTTACATTTCCTATCTGAAGGACAAATAAAGGGCAGATGGGTTGTAGTTAACCCAGATTTCATTGTGCTTGTTGAAGATGTATTATTCCTCAGCTGAATATAAAAAATCATTAAAGATGAATTGAAAAAAAAGAATAAAATTATGATAATAAAAACAATTTGATATGTAATGTTTCTATAGTGTATATTATTTGTGTGTGTGTGTGTGTGTGTGTGTGTGTGTAAGAGATAATATGTATATTGGCATGTGTGTGTGTGTGTGTGTGTGTGTGTGTTCTCCTATCATTGTATTCTTTATAAAATGACCAGCTCCATTCATATAACTGTTTTAAATAAATAAATAAATAAATACATGAATACATACATACTGTACATATTTTGCAATGACTGTCATGGGCAGAAAAATAAATGATATATTAAATTGTAACACAGCTACCCATTATATTCATGTCTTAAAACCACTTTCAATAACAGTATGAAGCTGAGAGGGTTACATTAAATAAGTCCAAATGCCACATTGATTGATTTCATTACTATTATTAATGTAAGTAAAAACAAATGGAAATTCTGTCATCGTTTACTCACCCTTATGTTGTTCCGAAACCAAAAGACTTTGGTTAATCTTCAAAACACAAATTACAATATTTGAAATAAAACCTGAGAGGTTTCTGTCGCTCCATTAAAAGTCCATGTAACCAAAACTTGGAAGATCCAAAATTATCATAAAGGCATTGTAAAATGAATCCACTCACATTTGAGCTTCCGTGTTTACAGTATGTGATGTGCTCTATGTATGTTTTTAGATCATTGTTTAGATGTAAATAAAAGCCTAAATTAAATCTGGTCATCAAAGCAATCATAGAACTTCACAAAATGTAAACCCCCTGATTCATGTGGATTCATTTTATGATGCCTTTATGATCTTTTTGGGTCTTCTAAGTTTTGGTTACCATGAATTTCAAACGAGGGACAGAAATCTCTCAGGTTTCATTAAAGATTTCTTAATTTGTGTTTGAAAGAAGATGAACAAAAGTCTTGTGTTTGGATGACATGACGGTGAGTAAATAATGACAGAATTTTCACTCATGCTCTGAATGGCAACTACACTCCATGTGCACATATGTAACAAATTACACAACTGTTCTTGGAAAAGTGGAACTGGAGAGAGAGAGAGAAAATAAGTAGCGGTAGAGTGAGAGATGGGGGAGGGTTGAAGCTCCCAGGTTAAAAGTGCTGTTGTTCTGAATGCATTCTGACAAGGAGTCTGTAGATACAAACAAACTCTGAAGGGGGAAATACAACAGCTGTTTTGCTATCCAGCATCCAGAGTACGAGGAAGAGAGGGAGAGAGAAGATCGAGTTTATGCGTGAGTGCTTGTTTGTCTGGAGGCTTAGCACTTCTGGAAAGAACGAGTGAGAGTAGGGATTCAGGTCAGTGTTAGAACATGCTCAGGGGAAGCATCCTCCCTGGCCCTGAAAGGATAAAGCAACATGCCTGCTAAAAGAGATGAAGACAAGAAGAGGAAGCAAGGCAGAAGCTCCTCAGGTCACAATGGCACGATGATTTAAATGATTTAAACTTCGAGGAAAAATCCTGAGTGCTGATGTGGAAAGTTGTCATTTTGTCACACCTTAGCCTCTTTGACCCATGTCCAACATTTTCCCGTTTTTTCCCCCCTGAATTCTCAAACATTATAAAAATTCAGTAACAGGTCCATGTTTTAAATATAAACAAAATTAGAAAGAATTGTCTGGTGCTCATTTTCCACAATCTAAGACATTCAGCCTCTTTTCTCAGACCAAATCCCTACTTATAAGGCCTGAGAGCACTTCCAGTAGAAAATGTCTGTTTACATAGTACTAGTCAAACATCAAGGATTCTCCACAACCTGCTGTCACTGCACCAAAGCTGAGCTCCAGGTTTGCGTTTCTCTCTCTTGAGGGGTTTTCATGGCACACATTTCCCTTGTATGACAGTAGGCTACATAAATGCCTGTTTGCTCCCAACAGAAAAAAAAACTGATTGTGCCAAGAATATAGAGTGAAACAGCCAGAGATCATTCACAAATTATATATATATATATATATATATATATATATATATATATATATATATATATATATATATATATATATATATATATATATATTTAGTATAAACTAAAACTTAGAAGATCTTCGGTGTATCGCTAATATCACTATTTTCATGACAAATTATTATCAGCATAACAATTCAAGTGACAATTTTAACTGCAAAATGAACATGAATTTTAAAATGTCTGGTAATTGACAGCAGCACTTAAGCTGGTGATCTGGCATCTCCACAAGTAAAACCTGATGATCCATGTTATCCAGCAAGATTTGAGAATGTTCCAAAAGCACATCTTGTGTTGTGTAATTCAGTGGTGCAAGAACATCTGACGCATCTATATCCCAGCTCCAGTTTTCCCAGAATGTTTTAGAGGTCTCGTTAATTAACACATTAAAAAGCAGATGAGTTGAATCAGGTGTTTTAATTAGTGAGACATCTAAAACATTCAGGTAGGTGGGTCCTCAGTACTGTAGTTTTACTTATTTAGAGAAGAATCTAATGTAAAGTGCTAAATTTGAGGGTCTCCCCAGTTTACAAAATGTAAGGGAAAAAATGTATAATAAATAAAATAAACTGGAATTTACAGGGGGGAATTGGGTTGGAAGGTGATCAAAAGCATACTCGTACAGTCGCCTCTATCTCGCCTATATCACCCATTTGCATCATACATCATAAAATAACATTGCATAACATATAAGAGATTTTGATCGATCAGTCTATCGATATTTAATCTGCAGCGGCTGATAAGTGATGACTGTACCCAACTGGCTGATTAAGGTCATCATAAAATCAAAACTGACAATGTTTTTGTTTGTTTGTTTGTTTGTTTTTTTTACTATGGAAGGGGAAAGTTATTCCACCTTGTGGCACTTAAAAATAGTGCAAATAGTAAATTGTGAACTTTGAGTAAATACTGTTAAAAAAAAAAAGTTGAGTTAAATTTAACAATTTTATCTTATTTCCTATCATGAAATTTTATTACAGGGTATCTATCTGCATTATGTTGGCTAGCTCTCTAGTTATTAGATCTGCACTTGCCACTAATAGCTCCCTTTTTACTCTTAAAGGGACAGTTCGCCTAAAAATGGACATGTTTGTCATCATTCACTCATTTTTAAGTTGTGAATTTCTTCACAATATTTTGAAAAATGGGTATATTGTCTGGTACCCATTGACTGTCATAGTATTTATTTATTTAGCCTATGTTATGCTATGCTATGTGAGTCAATGGGAACCAGCAACTGTTTACCCACATTCCTCACTGTTTAGTTGCCCACATTCATCAAAATACATTCGTTTATGTTCAACAGAAGAAGGAAACTTATACAGGTCATACTCAATATTTGGCAATATTGTCGACTTTATAGAAATCTGGACGCTGACGTCCTTGAATCAAAGATGAACTGACTTTATCAGGATTTTTTATTTATTTTTTTCATTTTTGGGTGAACTAAGCCTTTAAGTAGGCTGTATTAAACCCATTTCCACCACAGAATAAAAAAAAAAGAAAAAAAGCCTATTGCAACTTTTTATCTAACAATTCGGACTTTAATTGTTTCTCGCAGTTTTGAGGAAAAAATGTTAGCGATATAAACTTGCAATTCTGATTATGTCTCGCAATTCCGACGTTTTTTTTTTTTTTTTTTTTTTTTTCTCAGAACTGCCAGAAAAGAAAAAAAAGACGGAACTGTGATATTAAAGCCGCAATTACATTAGTTGTTCCGTGGTGGAAATGGGCTTCCGTAGACTGCGCTGTTTACTTTTCTTAAGCGTTTGTTGGTCATCTTCACCAGCTACTTTTTTTTTTTTTTTTCTTTCCTCCTTTCTTGGTAGTTACTGCCCATAAATCGGCATCCAGACTCTGGTGTGTCTACAGTGACAGACGTAGAAAGCGGAACTATCGAACACACAGCTGATACCATCCTGCTGTACTTCAGCACGGAGCGTAAATACTGAGACACTCGCTGTCATCTTCTAACATGTGGTGGCTTTTGCCTTGTATCCTCGGCTTCATCAGACTCTACTTAGACGGCGTCAAAGTCCTTCTATACCAGCTTTTCAACAGATCCTTCACACTGCCAGGTTAGAGGGTTTTATGGTCACGGATTTGTAGTGATCTGACGGGCGCTTGTTTTATTGTCAAACAGCTGTCAAACAGTTATTCAGTAGTTAGGAGCTGCCAGGTGTAGATTGGGAGCGTTTAGAATCGCTTTGTGAGAAGTGCGCTTAAAGGGACAGTTCATCCGAAAACTAAAATTTGGCATTTATTTGTTCACGTTCATGTTGTTCAGAAGCAGTATGATTTCCTTTCTTTCTTTTTTTCTCCTCCCGATAAACACAAAATTAGTTAGCCTATACGGCTGAATGACAGAACAGTCCCCATTCACTTCTATAGTATGGTAAAAAGTGTAATGAAAGATGGTGATTGAGATTGTTCCAATGAGTAAAAAAAAATAAATAAATAAATAAAAAATGAAGGTCAGTAAATGAGAGATTAGATATAAATGATTGCAGTTTACAGTTTTTTTTTTTTTTTTTTTTTTTTTTTTTTTTTACTCTACTATTATTTTAACATTTCCTTATACGTTCTGATATTGAAACAGTTTATGAGTTTGGCTGCTAACTTGGCTGCGATTTTGCATAAATCTAAAAAAAAATGGGCCTCGTTTAAACATGTTTCTCATTTGTTATCTAAACATGGCCAACTGTAACCTTTGACCTATTTACTCCAAAGCTTAGGTCTTTTTCTAGAGACACTTTATAATACATTTCATTAAAAATTATTACATAATATGGATTAATGTTGATGTTCACTTAAATAGTTAGACATGTACTGTATAATGTTTTTGTTTTAAATGTCTTATACGTTTATTTGCCTCTGGCTGAAATGCTGGCTTTAAATTAAATTATAGTCTACATACTTATGCTCATTTATTAAGGAATATGTCATTTAATATATAGCAGATAGTGTTGCCAGAGATTCAGTGATTTCTGCATTATCACAATCTAATCACATGTTTCTACTTAAGATTGTTCCTTTGCAATTTTAGACGGCTCTTTATTTAAATATAAATCACTGTTAAAGGGCAACCATGTCCTAGTGCAAAGCAAAAGGATTAGACTCAAATCCATCCTCACAATGGTCTTTTGTATCAGAAATATTTAAATCTTCTGAAGCCTGACAGGATTAGCTAAAAAAAGAGAGATGATTAAGAAACACTGATTTTAAGACTTGTTTGCATTATTGGACTATGTTCTTGTGAAAAATGTAAGCTTTGCAAAAAAACTAATTGTAACTGGATATTTTAACATGGAGATGGCAACAAAAAGTAACGTTGTTTGTCAGTGATGATGATTGTCATAATTTATCTGCTTAAATGCACAAGTGCACTTGTTTTTCATTATTATTAATACTAACAAGTACCCATAAAGCAAAAGAATGAAGGAATGGCATAATTAGCAGGCTTATCACAAAAGCAGGTCATGCTGTTCTTAGTACATCAGTGAAGGATGCAGTTTCTACATTTAATGATCCCTTAGACCACAGCACATCCAAGAACACTCAAAGAGGGACGACAGGATATGTTCCAAACAAAGACAGTCCGTGTCAGTGTAAAACATTTTTTTTTTTAGATATTTAGTTTTCTAATTTCTTCATAATTTCCTGTCTTGCCCAGATTTGCCCAAGCAGAATGGAAAGGTTGCCATAGTTACAGGGGGAACCAGAGGAATGGGATATGAGATTTCCAGATATCTGGTCAGCCTGGACATGCATGTGGTCATTGGTATAGTATCATCTCATAACTGATTACAAATCATTGAACCAAATCATTCCATTGGTGTCTTGACTCCAGCTTACAGATCAGTTCTTATAGTTATGCAGCCTCTTATTTGGTTTTCTGCTACTTGTGATTGATTTTTGTATTTCTTTTATATTTTCCATACCATGTACAGTCAGTTATAAGAATGACTGGTGCTAACAGAGCACCAACCCAATGTTTCCCCCCTTTTTTTCCTCCCTGTCAGTCTGCATTATCAATAAGAGCTCTCTCCTGAAGTATGGTGTCACATAAAAGGCAATAAGAAGGACTTATACAAGAATAACTCTCCTCACATGTTCATTTAAATGCAGGACAGGTTTATTGTATGTGTAGGAAGAGAACTTGGCAGAATTTTTATATGTACTATTTTTGGTTAAAGTCTGTTGGTAAAAGTTCATGCTAAAACTGTTGTTACTTATATTGAGACTTAATATGCTACCATGTAATACTGTATTAAAAATACTTTATTTTTCTGATAATGTGCCCTGAAACATCCACATTATATATGAATTTATACATAAATTTATACATATTTTACATTCCTTGAAATAATTTTTTTGAAAAATTTGATTGAAGGTGCATTCAGTAATTTTTTTTTAGCTAGCATTAACATTACTGTGTTTTGTGTAATTTCAGTCGACATGGTTCAGCATGATTGTCTCTGAGTTAGGTTAGGTTATACAGTCTATAGAATAATTAATTCCCTTTTAGCTGTCCAACAAAAAAGAAGCAAATTTTTCATCACTAATACTCAGGATTTTCTCCTTCATCATATCTTTCCACCTTGTGTTTGCCTTGCCAGTGTTGTCTTTGCTGGTAAATCCTGGTAATAAGTGTGTTCCACTGTCTAATTTCTTTGCAAAAAAAAAAAAAAAAACCTACACTAAACTACTACAGAGGCAGCAGGATTCTCTCCAGCGTTTAACGTCAATTCAACATGCCGAAATACATCCAATTAAAAAATTAAAACAAACAAACAAACAAAAAACATATGGAGTACAGTCTTCATCTCATGTGACAGTAAACCATTCAGGTGATTCTTCACAAAAACACAATTTATTTCTTAAAGGGATAGTTAAGTTAAGTTAAGTCGTTACGTATTGTCAAGTATGGTGACCCATACTCGAAATGGTGCTCTGCATTTAACCCATCCAAGTGCACACACACAGCAGTGAGTAGTGAACACACACACACACACAGTGAACACACACCCGGAGCAGTGGGCAGCCTTACTCCAGCACCCGGGGAGCAATTAGGGGTTCGGTGCCTTGCTCAAGGGCACCTTAGTCATGGTATCAAAGGTGGAGAGAGTGCTGTTCATTCACAATCCCCACCTTCAATTCCTGCAGGTGCGGGTTCACCTAAAAATGAAAATTATGTCATTAATCACTCACCCTCATGGTGTTCCAAACCCTTAAGACCTTTGTTCATCTTCAGACCACAAATTAAAGTGTGTTTGATGAAATCCGAGAGCTTTCTGAACCTGCAACAACTGAAAAGTGTTTGGCCCAGAAAAGTAGTAAGACTGTTAAAATAGTCCATGTGACATCAGTGGTTCAACTGCAATGTTGTGAAGCTAAGAAAATACTTTTTGTGCACAAAGAAAACTAAAATAATTCAACTATTTTAGGGCTGTCGCGATTCGTCGATTTTAGTGGACTAGTAACGTTAGATTTTTAAAAATCATCGACTTCATTTGACTGGTATCGACTAACAGGCAAAACACCGGAAGTGGCACATTTCACAGACGAGAATCCATAAAAGACTTAGAATTAGACTATTTTCCAAGGCTGCATGATATATTAAACCCATTTAAAAATCATAATTAAGCATAATTGTGAATTCACAAACGCTATGATTTAATAAAATAATTATATGCGATGCAGTTCTAATACAGTATATGCGCTTTAATTATTTCCATGCCTGTAGGTTACGTTCGTGCATCTCACAGTGGCTCCGTTCACAGTAGCTCCACAGAAACTGTTATCATTTACATGTGTGGAGCGTCTCAAACTCCATCTCTGCATGATGTTGTGAGTTTGGGTTTATTATAATGTTCATCTGGGAACGCAATGTGCGCCATTTCACCAGATTTGTAAGGTAAATCATTTATAAATCTACACAAACACAGGAGAATACATCGCGATTTCAAAATAAAAGCTCAAACCCTCACTCAGAGTTTACAGGTTTTGATGTCCACATATTCACTTAATTACAGTGGCTATAGCATTTCTGTCCTAAAGAAATGTCCAAATATTAAAGATTAAGTGGACATTTAAATTAAATGGTTCTTGGTCAATATTAAACAAGGATTAGATCAGTATTTAGCGCAGTAATGTGTAAAAACAATCGTCAGGCCGTTGGCGCCCCCTGCAGGCCTTTGTTGTTATGCGTAATGTACATTAGCTCTATTGTTTATAATACTTTATGTATTTTAACAGTTTTGTTCAATAAAACCATATGATTTCTTGCTTTTTATACTTGATTTGAACTACTTATTATTGCATCATTGCTATTATATATGTATTTTAAGTCATTTTAAAAGCTATTGTTCACTTAAATCTATTTTTATTACCACAAAAAAAAAAAAAAAAAATATATATATATATATATATATATATATACATACGTTGAACTAAGAGAGATGGACGTTCTACGTCGTGAACTTGTCCAATCCGTTGCTGTCTATGCAGGGTCGGAAAACTCTTGAATTGCATAAAAAATATCTTCATTTGTGTTCCGAAGGTGAACGAAGGTTTTACGGGTTTGGAACGTCTTGAGGGTGAGTAATTAATGACAGAATTCTCATTTTTGGGTGAACCAACCCTTTAATGTTTCAAACTTTTTAAATTAACACCGAACTACTAAATGCAAATCCTTGAGCAAATAAAGGTGAATCCACTTAGAAAGCAGATTTATCTTGATATTTTGTTTTTACTGATTTGCTTATATACAGTACATTTTACAATGGCCATTTTTTATTTTTATTTTTTTTTAATGCAAACAGATATACTATTTACTGGTGACAAATCAAATACAAAATAACCAAGGTCAACAAAACATACATAACAGCCAACGTGTGTGTGTGTGTGTGTGTGTGTGTGTGCTGTGCAAGTGTAACTGGATGTAGGAGGTGGAAGGAACAAAGGAACATGTAGAAAAGTACCACAGACATAACAATAATAGCAATAATAATGATGACAATAATAATGATGATGATGATAGTAGATATTAATAATAACAAAAATTGGAGGATGAGGAAGGTGATAAGTAATAATAGTAATAGTAGTAGCAATAATAATAATGAACTCAATTCATCAGAAATGAGGGGAAAGTTGTAGGATGAGGAAGATGACAAATAGCAATAATAATAGTATTAATTAGTAATAGTAGCTGTAATAACAATATTAACAATAAACTCATTCATCAGGAACAAGGGGGAGGTTGGAGGATCAAGAAGATGACAAATAGTAATAATAATAATAATAATGCTAGTAGTAGTAATAATAACACCAAAACAATATTAATAATAAAGCTATAAATGGTAAGGTATTGTAAGGCTGCCTCTGGGCCCTCTGTGAGCATGGCATAAGTTAGACCCTCGCCCATGTCACACTACAACGGGCCATTAAGGAGAGGTGCTGCGGGGCACAGGGCCCAAAGTCCCACCCCCGGCCGCTACACGCATGCCATGCTTACCCTATTTGTTTTTTTGTTGTTGTTGTTTTTCCTTTTCCTTTCCCTTTTCCTACATTTATTGTTAAATTCATGATAGACATATATGTATGTCAACTAGTGTGTGATGCATTAAAAAAGAGTGACGTGCAGCGTGGAACCAGCCAAGTGCAAAGCCCAGGCCTCCATGCCCACGTCACACTTACCCTGTGCATGTGTGATAGATGTATGCATGTATATTTCTTGCTTGTTTCTCCCATTTCCCTCTTTTCTTCCCCCTCTTTCCCTTGTTTATGTTCCAGTAAATGTATGTATATCATCTAATATGTGAAGCATTAATTTGTTTTTTTTAATGTTGATATATATGATGAGAGCATAATATTAATTAGTATGCTTAAAGGGATAGTTCACCTAAAAAGGAAAATTCTATCATTAATTACTCACTCTCATGTCGTTCCAAACCTGTAAGACCTTTGTTCATCTTCGGAACACAAATTAAGATATTTTGGATGAAATCGGAGAGCTCTCGGACCCTTCATAGACAGCAATGCAACTGAAATGTTCCCAGACCCAGAAACGTAGTAAGGACATCAGTAAAACAGTCCATGTGACATCAGTGGCTCAACTTCAATTTTGCAAACCTACGAGAATACTTTTTGTGTGCAATGAAAATAAAAATAATGACTTTATTCAACAATTCTTCTCCCCTGAGTTACTGTGTTCCGTAATTATTAATGACAGAATTTTTATTTATTTTCTTTAATACAGTCCTTTTCTATCTTTTTTTTTCTCTTCTTCAGCTGGGAATGAGGAACAGGAGGGTCTGGAAGCAGTGAAGAAGATTCGAGAAGAGTTAAACCAGGGAAAAGGTAAAATTAATTCAAATCAAGTTAAATGCCTTCGAAGGGCCTGAGGGTTTTAAGTGGTCGTTTGTGTAAGAAAGGCTCTGTAAGCTGAGTTCCCAAGCATCATGTACCCTCCTCCATTGGTGATCCTGACCTTTACAGTCTCCTTGAGGTGATGATTTACTCCGCAATGACCTGATGCTACTTAATGTGCAGCTAAACATGATCATTTTTCTTGCCATGTTTGGATTGGTGTGTTTACTGGAAGAATGTGTGAGAGCAAGCAGAAGAATACCAAGAGAGAGATGTTTGATGATTGTGTTCACTGAAGAACCATAACCTCATTGTAATGCAGATGGGATATTGGGAGCCGCAGTTCGGATGAAGGCACGCTCACTTCCCTGCGGTATCCACCCCTCCCCCATGTGGATTTTCAACTGCTAGGCGAGAACAGGCCCGTCGGTTTTCACTTCTAGCTTTCATCATAGGGCTATTGAAGTTGAGAAATAATGCACTGGAGGGAAGCTGTCCTTCTGCCCTCATCTAGGGTCAGTTTGTCTAAAACCATAACCTTAAATACCAGTTTTGAAATTGGTCTTGGTTCAGGGAGGGGGGGAATGGGGGGAGGGGGGGAATGATGCTGCGAAGATGACAGATGTGCTAACAAGAAATGAGTCTTTCAAAACAAGCAAAGGCCTGGCTGGAGGTCTGTTTGTGTGTGAGGCTTTTTGCTCAGCATGATCTGTCACTGTACTTCTCTAAGCTGGTCTAATAATGACACATGATCGCTCTTTATACGGCTACAATCACCTAATGAGGGTTAGACATCACATCCAGTTAAACGGAGGAGGTGTTTTAGGAAAACAAGATAGACTGAGCTGACAAAGATAAGACATGTAATTATAATGGGCTCAGACTGCTGTAAAGGAACTTTAAAGTCAAGCAGCCGTCTTATTCAAGATGTTTACTGCTGTTTAATTGGACAGTCTAAATGTTGCCGTGGCTGGTTATTAAAAAACGAATGCTGTTCCAGGATGCTGATGCTGGTTTAAAACCAATTGGTGGGGTCAAAGAGGTCACACTTGAAAATGTTTACTTAAACGTTTAGCTATTTCTTATAATCGTTAGTTCACTTTTAAATAACAGTAAATTACACTACGTTTGCCAGAGGTGTGTTGCTTCAACACACGCATCTTTGACACATGCTGCTGACATACATTATTAGGAAGTGAGCTAGATTAAACCTAATTGAACTCAAATGAAGTGAAGGAAATTTACCTAGGGATTCACATTTAATTGAAAAGTAATCAAGATTGCGGTTATTGTTACAGCGGTTTAAATTTGTCACTGTTAACAACAACATATCCTGTGTGTTTCACTAACCTGCAGCATTAGTTTCAATTATTATTGTATTGCTCACAACACATGCATAATTTATTAAAGATCTGAATAATAGTTTTGTTTATCATGCTGCTATGAGTGTGAGGTTATAGGCACTGTTACAGTAATAAAATTGATTCAGGAGCGTTCTTGCATAACAGCCTGACTTTTATGATTTTCTCATCATGGTACAGTTTTCTAGATGGCTCATGTAAAGTTTTTGTCAGAATTGATACCCAGGCTCCACCTACATTTCTGCAAAACATATATGTATGTACATATTGAAATGAACACTAGAAGGAGTCAAACAACTTGTATTCCTTTTCACACAAAGTATTATTTACAGGGCCAGAGTTTTGATTAAGAAACCTTAATTTTTGCACAAAATTGAAGAATATTATGCTATGGGCCAGGTTCGCTAAACGGGGCAAATTAGTGTTAGAGCGCAATTCCATAAACGGGAGGGGAAAATTCTGCGGGTGATTTACTGACAGGGTGCACATTAAAGAACACAGACACAACATCTCATTTCCATAATGACCAGCATAATCTACCAAGAGCAGTGCAAAGTACCGCCTGCTTTAAGGCACGCTTTTTTAGGGCGTTAAATAATGCCGCAAACACCAGCGAAAATCTTAGTAAATCGCGTTGCGTGATTCATTTCAGTATTCTCCTCTCATAAATTTACCGATCAAAAGGAAACTCCTACAAATGCATATTCGCAAGAGTGCTAATTTCCCACTGCGTGTCTTTAGTAAATCCTGACAGAAGATATTGTTTCTAACTCGGTAGATTTTCCCGGTAGCTCACGCTATATGGCACTTGGTGAAAAGCTCTGGTACGAAACCCATGATACTACAGTTTGACAAAACGGTTAAAACTCACGTATAAAAGAGTTTTTATATCACTTTCGCCTTCGTTAACACTATCAGGTAGGTTTAGTTTGGTTTAGGGAGTATTTCTGACACGATTAGTGACACTCTCCGGACATTTCAACCAACATACTATAATATTATAGTATGTTTAATATTATAAACATGCCTAATGCTTTACATAGCCTAACTTTTTTTTTCATTCCTCGCACTTCAAATACTTAAAATGATACTGTTCAAAAAATGTTGTTCTTTTAAAGAATTAGTTCTTTTATTTAACAAGGATGCAGAAATTGGTCAAAAGTGTCAGTTTTCTATTTTAAAAAAATGCTGTGCTTAGGCGTATATCCGATTTTCCACCAAAATATGAAGCAGCACAACTGTTTTCAACAGTTATGGTAAAAAGAAATGTCTATTGAGCAGCAAGCTATAGTAGAATGATTAAGGATCATGTGAAACTGAAGACTGGACAGTTATTTCTATCAAATACAGTAAATGTAGCCTTAGTATGCGCATAAAAGACCTTTCTTTCTGGCACCAAACTTTTGAACGGTAGTATACCAATCTCAACTTGGGCACTAGGGAAAAAAATTGTTTACTGTGTAGCCCCTAAATGAATTGAATTTCGATAACTTTGAATGTACCCAAGCTCAATTGAACTGAACCACCCAAAATGGCACCGGCCAAGCTCATCACGGGGTCACGCTGACCCTTTACTCTGCGGCTCCAGAGATAGTGTCCGTCTTAGACAGATAGTGCTGAGTGACTGATTCAGGGCAGAGCGCTGCTGGCAGACACACTCGTCCCACGCTGATCCGCTCTCCTCTCTCTTGCCCTGACAACACAAGGCGGACGTGCAGAGCTGAGCCATGGCAGGCGGCAATACACCCTGTCAACGCGTTATGGATTCAGTCACTCTGGATGGGCGGACAGTTATGTTCCCAAGGCTGTTTTCCACCCATCCTCTGCTTGTCATATTTCTCCGCACAGCTGCCGCAGCTCCGGATCTGTGGTGTGATTTGTGAGTGACGAGGCCTTTGTAGCGGTTTTCAGAAAGTGTCTGTGTCAGATGTTAGATATGGTCTTGGAGTCTATCATAATGACACACAATTTCAGGGTTTAATGTATTAGTTTGACCAAGATCTGCTGAAATGTGACATATTGAATGGCCATCAAATGTCTGTTTAAATATCTGCGTCTCAATTCATATACTGTCTGTTTTACATAGTATGTAAGATTATAATTAGTGCTGCCTTAATCCTAGTTCTTTAAAAAGTATTCCAAAGGTGCTTGGATAGTATACTTTACCCAGCAGATTGTTCACTTTTTGGGCTAATATTGTCCATAAACTTTACATTTGTGCTCTATGCGATTTGATTTTTCCAGTTATTGAAATGTCAAAGAATGTGGTTCTTCTTATGAAATACAAGTTTTCGCCAGACATAACAGGGCCCAAAGTTCCACTTTTGATAAATCTCTCTGTAATAACCTATTTCAGGTTCTTGAGGATCATCCAAGTGCTTCTTAAGCAAACATGAGGCGAGCTTTCATGTACTTCTTGGTGAGGAAATGTTTCTGCCTTGCTGTACTGCAATGGATCTATTTTTGACCAGTGTCTTCTGATGTTAGTCATGCTGAGCAATCATTGGATGTTGTTCTGGTGTTCTTTGTGACTTCTTGGATTGGCAACTATTTCAAAATGTTCTCCATTTGGATGACATTGCTCTCATTGTGGTTTGTTGATCTGACCACTTGTGGTGGGAATTTTGATTACACCCAGTGACTCAGATCTTTTGAATATTTCTTTCAGAGTCATTCACTTATTCGATTATTGTCGCCTGATTCTACTCTGTCCTTGTTGTCAGTGACTTGCATGCTAAATTGAGTAATCAATATATGCCCCTTCGTGCATTTGTCCAGCAGATTCTTCTTCACGAATGAGATGCCTGATTCATCTGGCTTTGATCATGAAAAAAAATCTCTTTCAGACTAAAATTAGTAAATACTTCAGTGAAAGTGCACACTCCTTCATTGGATCAATTCTGTACTTTTCACTAGAAATGTAGTACTAGTTGTGTTCTTTGATTAAATAGAAAGTTCAAAAGAATAACATTTTATTTTTTTTGTAACATTATAAATATCTTTACTGTCACTTTTGATCAATTAATGTGACCTTACTGAATTAAAATATTAATTTCTTTAAAAAAAACTTTATTTTATAAAACTTTTGAACAATATCTAATGTAAACATATGAAAATAATTGTTATAATCAAAAAGTTATAATTTAGAACATTAAAAAGGAACTGTGGTATCAAGATTTGAAGTGTTAGTTAACCAAAACTAAAAACATAAAGTTATGGAAAATAAAAGATATATTTACAATGGTGGCCAAAATTATTAGAACACTAGTATTTTCAGCAGCTAAAAATGGTTTTAAGTCCGTTATTTCTATCTTTTGCTGTAGTGTGTCAGTAGGAAATTGTCCTTCCAGACAGACTGGATGATGATCAGATCAGATCTCTGTGTGGAGCACTGGCTGTTGTCAGACTCCTTGTGAAAAATGTCACTGGATTATTACATTTAATGGCAAAATGAATGTTTGGAAATGTAAACTGATATTTCCTACTAACACACTACAGCAAAAGATAGAAATAACTGACTTAAAACCATTTTTAGCTGCTGAAAATACTAGTGTTCTACAAGCTCATTTTATTTCAGCTAATTGGCAAGAAAACATTTCTCATTTTATTAACTTGATGTGCTAAAATATCCCCCCCCCCCATTTTAAAATGGAAAATTCAATCTATAACAGTATCTCAATGATACTAAAATAACACTGACTCTCAGTGCTGGTCTTATGTACTCAAACTGAATTGTTCATTGTAAGCTTCCTATTAACCTGTATGTAATTCTCAGTAGGTCATGTTGAGCGTTTATTGTGGTGCCTGTTGACAGCCAGCTGGCAGCTGATATGAAAAGCAGACGTCTGCACTGTCAGAATCTGCGCAGAACCTTCTGGATCCTCACCAGTGGAGTCAGCGTTTGGTAAAAATGTCTGCTCATTGAGGGCTCATTGCAGGGGTGACGGCACCCTACTGCCTGATGTAATTAGACAGACGCCCCAACATATGCCCAAAACACACACTGTGTGTCAAAGGTTCACAACAGTTGTTTACAACATGTAAAAAAAAATTGTATTAATATAGAGACACGGGTGGGTATGCACCAAACAGGAGGCTCATACATCTGTGAGGTGTCAAAGACAGAGCACTTGATAGTGTTTGTGCGTGTCACTGTGTGTTATCATCTGTTTTGCATTTTTATAATATACCACTCATACATTTTTATCTTCTGTGGCATCATTATAATAGTGACACTGCAATCATGACATCAGTGGAAAAAAACAGCCCGTTCCTTTCTTTATCTCTGTCCTTTATTGATCTACACCGTCTCTTCCTGACTTGATATGGAGAGATAAATCTTATCATCCGTTCTAAGATTTACTGTCCAATCTCTATGTGCCATCTACCTTTCGTAGACCTGTTGGAGACCGACCCGACTGACAAAACCTTGCGTCTCAGCCAGAGCTGTCACTTATCCAGAATTTATTCTCTATCAGTCTTCCTCTCTCAGGAGTGTGTGTCTGATTTACTGGCAGCCTTTGAAGATGGAGAAGGAGGGAAATGTCTTTGTTGGTACTTGAAAATGGCGGTATGCCAGTCACTGTGTCCTCCAGCTGGCACTGTACCTCTGGTGCCAAGATTACCTCATTACCACACTCTTTGGCACATCCAAACTGAAAATTATGAGAGAAAGAGCAAATAAGGATGAGACGGGTATATTCCGTGGCGGGCCGTATCCCCAGATTAACTCACCTCTTATAAGGCAGACCTGTTGGTCTGGTGCCATCAGGAAACAGCACTCATGAGTTGTGCATGGGCTCTTGTGCTCATTACTGCAGCTCAGATTCTTAATCAGAACAGAACATCTGCAGGCTTCCCTGTCCAGCAGTGCTCCGAGAGACACGCCAGCGATCAATCATGCCAGAACAGCCACCGACTGAAGGGCTTTGAGGAAGTCTGGAATTAAAAACACAGAGTGGAAATACGTGAACAGAACTTGCCATTGTAGGGTTTCTGTAGGTTGTGGTTTTGGGAGAATAGCATGATTGTTGGCTGTGGCTTGCTGCTGCCAGTACATCCACAACATGCTGCTGTGAGCATGTAAGAAATACTGCTGCTGCATATAATATATTTGAAATAACCCCCATATAGTATACATGAATCACCCCGTAGCAGATCTATACAGGTGGAGCTGGGGAAGGTGGAGGGTTTCTTAAAGGAACACTCCACTTTTTTTGGAAATAGGCTCATTCTCCAACTCCCCCAGAGTTAATAAGTTGAGCAGGCGCAGTGATATTACGCAGCGCCTGAAAGTAGTCCCTAGCTATATTATAACTAGTTACCTAGCTGGGGACTACTTTCAGGCGCTGCGTAATATCACTGCACCTGCTGCGGCCATGTTACGGCAGCAAAGTTCCTTGATTATTACGCTGGAATGAGAGTATAGTTCCTAATCATATCAGCCTAGAAAATCGCAAATTTTCATTTTCTGCCGGTCTTAGTACACGATATAACTACAGAAGAGTCGAGTTTTAAATAGGACAAATATCGAAACTCTTTGGTCATTTTAGAACGCGATGCTACTGGTCTTAATCGGATTCAATGATCTATGCTAAGCTATGCTAAAAGTGCTATCGCCAGATCCGGAGATCGGCTGAATGGATTCAAAAACGGTAAAACTCAACTTAATAACTCTGGGGGAGTTGGAGAATGAGCCTATTTCCAAAAAAAGTGGAGTGTTCCTTTAAGCACGCTGCAACTGCTGCAGCAAGCACTAGCCGAATATTTGAATGTTGAGCAGCGAGTTCATTGGCTACTGATACAGGAGAGAACCAATCAGCTGTGCCGTGTGATAATGATGTCATTTATGTCAGATTGAGTTTGACCTATCGGACTGCGCCATCTAGAGTTTCATGCCAGAACTTTAGATTTAATTATTTTAGATTAATTGTTAACTAAAAAAATATATAATAATTATAAAAGACTAATTGTGATTTATTTTTGTTTAGTTAATGAGATAGTTCACCCAAAATGCATAATTTTTTTCACCATTATGTCATTCCAAACTTGTATAATGAAGTAAATGATGATGCAAATTTCATATTTGGCTAAACTTTCTCTTTAATTTACCTTAACCCAGCATTAAAGGCAGTCTGGTCAAATCTTTGATGATTTATGTAGAGTACATTCATTCATGAAACATGAGCAGAACAAATTTTTGTGTAAGTCGTTCGTAAAGCCGACTCTGATGTAAACTTTTGAATTTATGAAAATGTTTGTATTTTTAAAATGTTAGTTGGTACTAATATATATATATATATATATATATATACACCTGCTCTCTACCACGTATAAATGGTGCGTAAAACGTTCTGCCTTCCTTTTTTGGCAAACTGATAACACCTTTGGCTACCATAATATTTTGCCCCTTTTTTCTAGTTGAGAGTTGAAACTGTTCAGCTTTGGGTAAAATGCAATGGTTGTCACTGTCCTTGTTTTCCCAGCCGTCCAATCAATAGAGGAGGGATTGGATAAATACACCGACCACCCATCCTAATTGTACAATGACTAAACAACATCGGAGAAGTCAATATTGCTGGTTACTGCATTTTTATATTCAGTAATATTCTTCGAAATAAATAAGATACTAGCAATACAGTACTGCCGTGGATATAACAAATCATAGCAAACAAAGTGTTGCATGCAGCTGGAAAAAAACTGTGCCACCAAAGCGTTCTCAAGCGCCACCTGCTGGCCATTTTCATAAAAGCGTGTGGCATTTTTTTCAGCTAGTTAAACTCGAGCCAAATCTGAGAAGGGATTCGAGAAGATTCCACTGCGTTCCTGGACACGTAATGGGGATTATGCTAATTGTGAATGAGCTTGCACGTGCCCTATTTTCAAATGATTGGAAATTATTAACATACACGTTTTTAACAATCAAATCTAATGTTTACGACACATTTGTGAATCCCAAGGAGAGTTTTCGGGAATGTCTGTTTAACAGGCAAATTACTCAAATTACGCAAATTAAAATTTCTCATGTATTTACGCAAGTTTCATGAATAAGGCCCAATGGGCGCTTTGTATTGGGAATGCACATACTTTGCATATTAATTTAGACCAACCGTTCTTAGACCTCTGAAACTAGCCAAATGTAAAAACACCCTAGGAAGTGCATGTTTAATAGATCCTTGTTGACAGTATTGTAGTGGAAATGGCCTGAAGCCTGAAAAACAGTAGCTTTTTCAAGACAATATAAAACTGTCACAGACGGGACTGCTACGCAAGCTTTAGTCATCTCTTTTGCCTCACACCATAAACTGCCTCTTATAGATGCACAACACCGAGAGAGAAACCTAAGGGAGGGCACAATACATCATTAGGGATCTGCCCCATGAGCATGTCCTGATATATCACACGCACAGACTCATACACACTCAGCTGTATCTCACCCCCTGCCCTTTCATTTCTATGAGTCATGATACACAATGTCACCACAGAGAGACATCACTCTTCCTGGTTATATCCCCCTCTGTTTAATACTCTCGTCATAGATTCAAATCATTTAATGTGTGTGAAGGGTGAAACTAGGAGACTCGATGACTTTTATTGCGTTCTTATGAAACTAGACTAAGTAAGGCTATACTTACTATGCGTTTCATTAAAGTTTAATATTTAAAGTAATATTTTGACATAATTCTGAGTGAAAAACATCGAAAAATGTTGGAGGGGCTGTCAATTCAGTTTGCCTTTTCTGACTGGATGGAGGCAGAGGGGGGGGTGTGGTTTAAGCACATAAAATGATTGGAGAATTCTGTCATTTCGCAATATTGCTATGATCTATTGATTTAAAAATTATGCAAAAAAATGGTACAAAAAAATGTATGCATAAATGAGTCATTAAGTCCTTTTAAAATCAATAAGATCAATATTTAGAAAATAGAAAAGGGAGCACTTTAACTATAGTCAGGAGTGAAACTGGTCTATCATAGGTTGTCACTTTTGAGCTTGATAAGCTGTCTAAGAACATTCTGTTATTTGGGGATGAATGAATGGTTTTTGTAATGATGGGTTGCCGGTCAGAATGGCATTTCACACTCTAAACTGGGGTAGCGTCGGACGATTAATGTAATGTAGTGGGTAATTGCTGTAATTGTGTAACTATAATTAGTTTAATTATGCGGTTGAGTACTCAGCACTCGAAAGGTGCACGCTGTGCCAAAGAGCTGAAAGGAATAGACACTCACATTTTATCACTGGTTTGAGAGCTTTGCTTCTAAGTCACCATTGAAATAGTATGTAATTGTTAGTCTTAATGGGAGGGCCAGACAGACAATATTTTTCTGTTTGTATGGTAAGTAGATCTGATGCAGCAAGGTCCTATTATCAGCCGTTTCCATACGCCTCTGCTGCTATCCGAATCTCTGTTCATTGCACCTGTTTTCTCATCTGTCCTGCCATCCCTTTCTCCCCCTTCCCTTCTTTATTTTATTCTGGGCTGATCTCATGGATTGATAGCATTCATGTCAAGAGCACTGTAAGGGGCCCAGAGGTCTTTCCATCCATACAACAAATTTCAATCAGCCAGAGATGGGCTATAAACCTTAAGGGAGTGGTGGTGTTTATCACAGTAAATCTCAGAAATGAGGACGCCTTGAGGATCAGCGAGGTATTCAGCTAACTGCATTACTTTCTGTTAAATTGAATAATACCCTCTAGGTAGTTCTATGAACTTTGTTTGCAGTATCTGGATATACATTGATAGAGACTGAAACAGAGCATTGAGAAATTGATAGATTTTTCCATTTTAATGGTTTAATTCAATTTGAACAATCAAAAAACGTGGCTAATATTTACAGGGATTTACTGTTTAAATTAAAAACCGAACCTGAAAACTGTGTGATATATCCTGATATTCCTTAAAGAATAAGGTTTTAATAATGTGTATTATTATTTTGTAATTAGTACATTGATAAGAACCTTCCATACAATAGTAATATATTTCTGTCATAATTGCTTACATTTATTTTACTGGTTTCTAGTGTAAAGACCCTTGAGTTTATGTGTGTTGGGTTTTATGGGTTTTATGAACTGAGCAATGCGAATATAACACATCAGATTTGGTGAATGTAATCTTTGCTGTGTATGAGGATGAGTACATGATGACACTTTTCATTTTTAAACTATTAAAGTAAAATAATTTATTTTATTTTTTTATTATTACTATTATTGATTAGTTGAACATTGGCCAAAAATTTTAAAAATATGAAAAAAAAAAAAATTAAAAAAATTATTAATAATTTCAGTGCTGTGTTAAAGTAGAGTGACAAAGTGCACATGGTCAGATATGAAGCATGAATGGTAGCAAAATTTGAAATCCATAGTCCTTTAATTGGAAATTTATTTAAATGTAGGTTCATACAAGACCAAAACAGATTTATTCAAACTAATTACTTTTTGGTGAAATGGCTCAATTAACTAATTTAATGGAATTTCAGCTGGAATGTAATTTTTTTCATTAAATGTTTTTACAAACTAATGAAATCATAAACGGATGATCTTGAATGTAATAAGGAGCTAATTGGAGAAACCTTATTACTGTTTTTGCACACGTCAGCTAGACAACCATGGGCCACATCTAGCCTAACTCTTGATGACTCGGTTTTGATGAGATAGTAAAGGTGAACGTTTTGTCATATTGACCTTGCCTCACTTCACTCTTATGCAGGGAGGGGAAAAAATGAACAAAATACCAGGATTTGCATAACATGACAACTAAAACTGATTGAAGCAATGATGTGCATATGACTGGAATATTTTAATGTAGTGTCTCATTTTCATAAGCTGAAAGCCCAAAGGGCTTATTGAGGTAAACACAACAGCATTCTGATTCACGTTAGAGCAACTTGCAGATGCTGCGGTTTTAAAAGCTTGGGTTTGGGCTTATAGGTTTGCCCCTGTCTGAGAATGAGAAACGAAACACTGACTTCGTCATATCAAATTTCTACCCATACTTGGGCATGTTCTGACAAGCTCATCAACAATTCCGCTAAACATTTCATTTAAAAGACATCCTTGAAGTATCACTGCTCTTTTATTGGGCCTCCTGTGTACATTTCTTGCTGTCCACCCCGGCAGGCGTGTAATGGTCTAATTCTCACTTGGGAGCCATTATTAGCTCAAAGGTTAGTCCCGTCAGACTGAATGAATGATAAGCCTAATTAAAGTTGATGGAGAACAAGAACAGAAAGGATGAGTGGGCAAAACTCCAGCTTCTGTTTCCACGATTGGGATTGTGACCCCCGTTAAATAGAGATATAAAGACCCATCATATTATTCAGATTAGGTTTTAGAGACCAATCAAATCCATATATGGTCTGTTGATTCTAAATGAAGCAGATATCAAATTTAAAGAATTGTTTATTAGTGTTACATCAAAGAAACATGACAGACTGATAGTTTGACACTTTTCAAGAATACTGTATTAACATATACATAAAATAAAATGGACCTAACTTCAAATTACGTTTTTAAAATGTACAATATATTGAGCTGTATTGACGTAACAGTAGCATTTAAATTGAGCTACACTACCTGGTGGACATTATTGTTTTGTAAGTAATCTTGAAGCAGATTTTTAGGGGTGATTTTGTTGGTTTCAGATGTTTATCTAAAAAGAAGTGATCATTGAAACACTGATAGGTCATTTGGGATGATGGAAGAAATGTCCTTTTGACTTTACGTGAGCGTTAGCGAGTGGAATAATTTGCATGCTTTGAAATGAGACTAATTGGCTGTGCTTTGATGTACAGACCAACAGAATAAGGTTATTAAATGAACTACGGCATGAGAACGCTGGATGAATCAACAGACATTTAGCCTGCAACTACTGTTTAAAACCAGGCCCTGTAAAACAAGCTGACAAGCTGAGTTTACTTGTTTTATTTGAGGAGGGCAAGTGCTTTGACTGTTATGAGCTGCATATGAAAATATACTGTGCATTCAGTATATGTCATCTTTATTGTGGAATAATTCTGTGGTTATATTGAATACTTATTGCTGTGATCATGCAAGTGTGTGAACTGATTTGAATCCTGAAAAGACTTGTTTATCTGGTCAAAGGAAGACCTTTTGCAAAGGCCTCATTTTATTGGATTATTTGGTATTACTGTCGTTCACATGCTTGTGTTGTCCTTGGGCAATTCATTATGTGTGCTTACCAGGGTTGTGTGCCATTCGGAATTGAATTGAGAACGCTTTTTAAATTCTAATTCAGTTCCTGAGTTTGCATTGGTGGCAAACAGGATGCATACGTGCAATTCAGATTTTAATGTAAGGCAGTAGAATTGAAGTGAATTGAAGGTAGTTTTGAAGGAATCAAAGGAACAAACTTTAAAGGGATAGTTCACCCAAAAATGAAAATTCTGTCATTATTTACTCGCTCTCATGCCATTCCAAACCTTTCAGTCTTCTGTGGAACTTAAGAAGATATTTTGAGAAATATCTCTTCTTTTATGTTCCACATAAGAAAGACAAGCATACATGTCACTTGAGGGTGAGTAAATTTATATAGTTTTCATTTTTGAAGTTTATATTGTTGAATTGTCTACATTCATTTTCAGCATGTGTTCTTATAGGTGCTGCTGTAGTACTAATTTTGTAATCTCTTTGCTTTCAGTGGAATTCATGTACCTGGATTTGGCCTCTTTGACATCTGTACGACACTTTGTCCAGAGATATAAAGCCAAAGGTTTGCCACTACACGTCCTTGTCAATAATGGTACGTAAATTCCTTAATTTCTCTATAAAAAAAAAAATAAATAAAAATATGTATCATTAGCCCACAGCAGTTGTGCTGAAATAGTTTAAATTGTCATATTTGCAGTGTCTAACATTTGTTATTTGTTGAAAGCATTACTGTAACAATAAATCAATACTGATAATGCAATACTTGTTACAGCATTTATTTTAGGTCCATATTAATTTATCCATAGACATTTTAATATTTCACATTGTATATATTCCATCTTTATTTGACCCTCTAACTCTAGCGCTCTCTATTCTATTTTATCTATCTGTCTTCTTTGTATCTATCTGACCCTCTGACACTAGCTTTCTTTTTTTCCTTTTCTATTCTATCTACATGTTTTCTTTAAAAAAAAAAAAAACCTAGCTTTTTTTTCTTTTCTTTTCTTTTTTTTTCTATATTCTGCTTATTTTCTTTAATTAAAATAAATAAATAAAAAAAAAAACTTGCTATGTGTACTGCGTTAGGCTAACCGAGACTTGTCATGGCGTTTGCATATCGTTGCTCTTTTGTTGGTTTTGATTACTTCTATTGTCCACTATTAGTCTGCTAAATGACTAAGTGTAATGTAATGTATATCTGAAAATGTAAAATGAACAAATGCAATGAATAATAGTGTTTTTTACATTAACCTAGATTAATTAATGCTGCAAAATTGCTATTCATTGTTAGTTCATGATACTTAATACATTCATGTAAATGAATTGAACCTTACTGTGAAGTGTTAGCTATTTATCATTTTTAAGAGCCGTACATCTTGCCTCTCAACCTGAAATCTCTTGCGTCCTCCTAAGCTCGCTCTGTTGGACATGTCTGGTCTGTGTCCTGAGGGCCTTAGGGGTTGTTTGTTTTAACTGAGTGACTTTTATTTAGAAGCCTACCCCAGGGAATGTCTCAAAATGACAGGAGCAGTCACACACTGTCCTCTCCCTAACAGAGAGAATTAATAATTCACGCTCCCCTTTTCCCGTTTGTTCTCTGTGGCACACACCCCTCCCGTCTGATGCCGGTTGATGGGCAAATGCATTTGTGCCACCCCATTGAGGGTCTAATGATGCAGAAAGGTCAACTGTTGACCCCTCTAGTGACCTGGCTGGACAGGACACTGCATGTGTCGGAGGGAGAGTCAGGGGACATTGATTGTCTCTTCAGAGAGCCTTCAATCGTGGATCAATAACATTAGGATGCATTAGGTTTAACTTTCCAGTAGGGTTGGACAATAAATGATGACATATTGGGTTTGTGGTAAAATTCATGTTGATAAAGATGATAAGCTCTGGACATTTTTACTTTATGGATTAATCTAACAACCTATTAAACACAGCAAAAATAAACATAAACTTTTAGCGTGGAAAAACTGCTATCCAATATTATCCAAATCTCAAAGATCTTTATGACAACCAGCTAAAAGAGTTGGGTTTAACTTGAAGAAATTATGACAGAAACACATTACCTTAGAGATGATGTACAGACTTGCATCGCCCTGAAGGGGTTTATTCTGCGATAACAACTGGCTGGATGTACATTATACCACTTATTACATGGTTCTTTTAAATGCAAAGCTCCCGCAAAGGAAAAACCGTTTCTAACAAACGGCTTTGAGCCTAGTCAAAGTTCAGACAAGACTGACATTTAAGGCATAATGTACAGTCGTATCATTATAGAGAGGGCGTGGCGTTGTGACTTGAGAGATGTGAAAGAAGCACTGGCCTCAAATACCCAGATGAGTGTATGTTATTTGGCATTGCTAATGGTAACATTGTTATCTGGTAATAAAGACTGGGACACACCAAGTGACCATTGACTAACGTTGGGCCACCGTCAAGTGTCTGTCAGACAAGTTTTGCACATGTCGGGCTCATGTTGATGGCAGTTTGCCCGATTAAACATGTTGAATCAGTGTTGGGGCCATCGGTGAGTGTGAGAACTCTGATTGGATGTTCAGTTTAGTGAATCGAGATTTAAAGCAAAAATGAAAACAAGCAAGCAAGTCAAGATGGCACAGACTGTTCTGAAGTAACGTTATGTTACCCAAGCATTCCAATACGCAAATATTTTCATAACAACATGAGCTGCTTAAAATGAAGAAAGATATCAACATAACTGATATACAAAATGGTAAGCAAGCACTGCTTTGTTTACGTTTTGTATATCTGCGTAAATCTCCATTTATCCTTTTGAATGATGAATATATATTGATACCTGCTGCTGATATACAGTTAATTCCGTGAGGCGGCAACACTGTTGACTTCCGTCGCTGCTAGTTCTTTGAAGTTGGTGACTGACCAATCAGAACCAAGTATTCCAGAGAGCTGTGTATAATATTCTGTAAACTTATTATTTTTAAGGAATATCATGCTAAGCTTTTTTTCCACTCATTTTAATTTATACAGTTCTCTAAATTAAAAGGTATCTTACTCTGTGGAGTTTAATTGTGAACAAACAATGTACTGTATGTTTAAATTTCATTCTTTGGGCCTACCAAACATTTGGAAAGCATTTCCTTCTCCATGGTAAATGGTTAATGATAAATATCAGTATGTATGATGTGGAAAGAAATATCATGATAATATTTTTGGCATATTGCCCAGCCCTACTTTCCAGCATGAGTTTAATTAAAGAAAACATATCGTTTCATGTTGATTTAATATGCTGAGGACATTTTTATAATCCTGATTACTGTTTTCTCCTGCAAACTGAGCTGTAATTCTGTTAAAAGCAAAATAATGATGAAACATGTTTTCAAGAGCACAAGCTTATTCCCGCATGAATGCTGGTGCTCAGTCTCGGTCAGGGTTTTAAACTAGATTACATCCATTTAATATTGGGATCCACCAACTTTAATTATCTTGTGGCGCTCCTTTTAAAGACATAGAAATGCATTTCTGTAGAGGGATATTTTTATGTGTGAATGTGACGCATGATTCTTCACATCTTTTTATCAAAAACATTACTACTTCTCAGCGAGACCATGAATTGAGCAGAAAGAGACGCATTAAGAACATTAGTTTAGGAAATGGTTATTCGCTAGTTCAGTTTCATGTGAAGACATCTCTGATATCCTTCTGTGTGTACTAAAAGCCATTTAAAAAGACGCAAATCAATAAACCAGCAATACCTAATCCACAGTATTCAGAGAGCTGCATGCGGTACGATCTTCTCCGAGTGTGTGAAGTTCATCGCTTTTCAAACCAGAGGAAAGAGTGACTCAGAAGTGACTCATGAGTCATTTTCAAGGTGTGAATACTTGATCAAGCCTAGTAGGACTCTTCCTGATGGCCTGCATATTCTGTCTGTTCATAATATATCAGCAGTGATGTTCCTTTATGTCTGCAGCTGGTGTTATGCTTGTTCCGGAGAGGAGAACAGAGGATGGATTTGAGCTACACTTTGGGCTAAACTACCTGGGCCATTTCCTGCTGACAAACCTGTTGCTGGATGTGCTGAAGAAGTCAGGCAAACCTGGGAAATGTTCCCGAATAGTCATTATGTCTTCAGCTACCCACTATGGAGGAAGATTAACTCTGGATGACTTGCAGGGAAGGTTAGAAGCTTTTTTGAATTATAATTGAGATGCTTTTCTTGCCTCAAGCCTTTTTGTGAATGGAAAGGACAAGCTGAATCTTAAAGACAAAGATTTAATCTTCCTACTTATATTTAAAATTAAAATATATTAGATTGTGCCCAAGGCCACTGCTGAATGTATAATTTTAGACAAAAAAGACAATTTTGTGTTTTCTGTGTTTGCGGTCAGAATTTAGATTTCAGTCTGAACAAATTATATATTCTTTATTAAAGGGGCCTTTTTTTTTTTTCTCTCATCATTTTGTACTCTTCTCTGATATCCATTTATATTCTTATAAAGATGTTTACATAAAAAAAAAAAAAACATAATTTAGAAGTAATAGGCCATTTTCTGTCCTGTTTTGACCCCCTCATCAGAATGCTCTGTTTGAATAGGCATGGCAGATTGTAGACTCGTAAGTAAATGTCCACTGCTATGATTGGCTAACACTTGTGTATGTTTGACAACCTAAATCACAGCAGCGTCCATCTTTGAAGGACGTAGGCTAAAAAAACGCATAAATACTCTGTACATATCAAAAGGCGATAGTGATCACGTAATAAAAACTTGTGTGGTGTGACATTACTGTCAGATCCAATATAGTCAGCACAGCACCGTCTTTTAGTTTCAATCCTTCATCGAATTGGGCCTTGTTTGTAAATGAATCTGGTGGACAGGGCTAAACGGGCAGTGACGTAGAAGCAGGTGTTGATCATCATCTGCAGAGGCAGTGTTTAGCCACAATATTACGTCATAAATCGGCACATTCCACAACCTGCCCTTTTGGCAAATTGGCTTCAATATAAGCTGTTTTCAGACCAGCAGTTTTCAATTCCAGTCCTCGCGCCCCCCGCTTTGCATATTTTGTATGTATCTCTTATCAGTTCTCTCATCAATTGAAGGACTGGAATTGAAAACCGCTGTTTTAGACTATCCTGAAAGTTTTGAGTTCTGAAACTTGCAGAATGTTTTTATAGTACAATAATCTCTTATATATTAACGGATCAAGAAAATTTTGATTTCTCAGTTCGTGAACTGCATAAAAAAATGTAATAAAAGTTGCCTTTTCTGATAGTTTCATGGGCGTCGGAGGCAAAAAAAAAATCGAGTGGGTCCTCACTCAAAAACATTTTTACTGGAGTAGATGCAATTTCCTGTATTCTGGTGCCTTTCAATTAAACAATTGCTTTTGTATCCCAAAACGGTTTCCACATACCTGACAAGGTTTCCCAAGAAATTAACACTGCATTTAAAAGTCTAGTAACTTGTTTTAAACAACAACAAAAAAAATGTACTGTAGCTAGCTAGCCTAGGAAAAACGTCAGATAACTGCATTATAACAAAATAGTGTAAGTGTTGCAGTGTTTAGTGCTGCAACATAGACTACACGATGCCTTTAAATGCAACAGGTCAGGTGAACTAATGATGAACATTCACTTTAATGCCAGCTTGTTCAGTTTGCTTTATCTACCTGTGTTCACCTTGCTGTGTCGCAGGAGTGCACCAGGTGCAAATAGTGAAAACATGGAATGGAGTTTAATTCAGATGTACTCTGAATGAGCCAAGTGGAATGGATTTAAAGGTGCTATATGTAGGATTGACACCCAGCGGTTGAACTAGGTATTGCAGTCTAAATTCAAAATATTGGAGACGGTTTTTTTCACCCGGCCCCTCCTCCTCAGACTTGACACACACGCAGGTTGCCAGAATAACGACACCAACAGGAACGAGCGCACATGCCGACGAATGAAATTAAATACGCTGTGTTTTCCGCCAACTGGCAACCCTCGGTGCCGAAATACAATTGAGTAAACTGGCAGTGGGCGGGTTTCACAAACCATAACAAACACAGTCATTCCGGGCCGGAATGCACATTTTCAAAGGAGAATAACTGACTGTAGCATTGTTTTTCAGATAAACAAGTATGTTAAATTAGCATGTTTCTTAAATATCTACAAACATATTATGGTATTTTTATGCTTTAGTATAGTCAAAATCCTACATACAGCACCTTTAAGGAAGCAGCAGCATGGAAGTCAAGGCTTTAGCTAAAATGTGGAATGGAGTTTAATTTACTAGGGCATTCCTCAAGTGGAATGGATGTGACTGATGGCACTCTGAAGAGTGAACAGACATATGTGCTGAATTAGAGACAGTAAAGTGAGTGTGTCCAATATCATTGGACTTATAAAGTGGGTGGTCTTGTCACCTACACGAAAAGTTTCTAACGCCCACGGATAGTTTTGTAATCTAATATCCATATTGTTCAGTTAGCTTAAGAGTAGATTGCAGCGACTCGCAACATTGAGACTTGCATGAGTAAATGTAAACATTTATGACCATAAAAAAAAAAATATATATATATATATATATATATATATATATATATATATATCATACCATATATATGACCTTGGGTTTCAGTAAAGTTTCAGAAATTAATTTAGTCATAATTTCATAATTGCTTAAATAATAACTCTTTAGCTTAGGGACTCACTATTAACTAGTTGCTTATTCGTATGCATATTACTAGTATATTGGCTGTTTACTAATAAAGCACATATTAAGTCCTCATTCTGCATAACCATATTTTAGATCCCTTACTCCTACCACATATTTTACAACTACCTTACTAACTATTAATAAGGAGATTATTAAGAAGTCATAGTTAATGGTTAATAGTGAAAACTGGTCCCCAAACTAAAGTGTGACCAATATTGGTAAAGATACTACGATAAATTAAATTTTAATCAACACTTAAACAAAATAATTTTGAAAATGGAAAAAAAGGTAATTTTTTAGCACTCACTTTAAGTAAATATTTAAACACACTGATAATTTTCTGTTATTAAACAGTTAATTGTTCTTCAATTCTAGCAGATGAATATGCATTCATATCCATTCATACACTATAATAGTGTGATGTCTGAATTCCAGTGTAGCATTTGAAGTGATTGCCTTTTAGTTTTTATATTTTCAGTCATTTTGACAAAAAAATGAAAAGTATTGGATTTTAATATTAGCCATTTATCAGTTGTCATCATGAAAATAATATTGTCTTATCGGTATTAGCCAGAATTGTAATATTAGTGCACCTCTAATATTCTTAAAGGCGAAAATGTCTCCCTTTTTCATATTAAACACAGATCTTCCTGTAGTGCAGATCTGTCCATCCTGTTTGCATCTGCTTTATTCCTCAAAATATTACCGCCATTCAATTTTTCTTCAGGTCTGCTTTATTGCTTTTCAGTCTTGAGAGTCCTCATCGTTTACTGCAGTCGTGTACTGCAGAGACTCAACGGCTCAAGGACACTATCGCTATAGCATGCAGCGTGATTCAGAGCACCATGTGTCTATTGATTGACTGAATGCACCAAAGTCACTTGGGAGGCAGAAAGGGGTGGTTATGAGTGTTACAATAAATACTGACAAACAACAAATCTAATACAGCAAACAAGGTGCCCGGCTGCAACTGGCGATGACTTCTTGTCATGCTGTATGTTAAATGTGTGGGGGGGCTCATGCTGTGGGTTGGCACAGAAGATTCCTAATAAATATGTCCTTCAAGGTGAGAGAGGGAGAGAGGCAGTGGTGGACGCAAAGACATCTGCTGGTATAAATAACGGATAAATGAGTCAGCTGAAAGATTAGACATGGATTCTTTATTCTAGGGCATTCTAGGACTTCGAAACTTGCATAGAAATGCAAGATTTTTGGTTTGTTAATGTGAGGGTCACTGTCTCCTCTAGATGCCTGTGAGTTTATCTTGTGCTCAGACATTCATAAAGCATATAGCATTGTCATGCTAGTGAAATACCACAGCTAAAACTAATATAATTTTTTTATTATTATTATTATTATTTGGTAACACTTTATTTGAAAGTGTCCTTGTTACACGTTACATGCACTTACTATTGTAATAACAATTTATTATGCATAATTACATGCAAGTAACTCTAAGCCAAACCCTAAAGGTAATTGCACACGGAGTCCAAAATTTTCGAATGTGTTTTTTTCGTATTCGTCATACATTCCTATCAAAATGCTTGCTACAGATACAAAAACGCCGATCCTAATTTTTTTATGATGGATGAAAGTTTTCGGAGGCAGTGTGTAAACGTGATTGATACAATGTGAAGTCGTATTTATTTTTTAACGTGTGAAAAATTTCAGATGAGAATTTCGGACTCGTTGTGCAAAGACCTTAACCCTTACCATATAGTAAGTACATGTAGTTAATTAATATTACTCAGTACTTAAATGTATAATTACACCGTAACAAGGACACCTTAAAATAAAGTGTAACCAATTATTTTATAAGTTGAATATTAATATACAACTTTAATAGATTAAATTTAAATGGACATGTTGAAATCAAGCATTTTGTAATCGAACAATCAATCATTCAATCAAACATTTCAAGTTGACAAGTAAATTGTTTAAGTAAATAGTCGGTAATAAAATTAAAAGATTAAAATTTGTTTTTTTATTTGTTTTTAATATGTATATATAAATGACTGGGTATTATGTCAGGCATTATTGTTGCATTGGTCTTGAATATTTAAAATACATGTCTTCATGGGCAATCTCAGGGTGTGTAAAAGACCTCTAATCATGTCAGGTGTTATTTCAAATATATAAAAATGTCTGCAGAATCATTCATAACAATGTAATAATTTTGAAACAACTTTCCTTTTCACCTGCCGTCACCAAGCCTTCTCATTTTTCAGCTCTCTTTCAACTGCCTGTTGTACAGAGATCACGTCCTCCTTTGATCCCATTCTATTATGAAAAGCTCATATTTAATTATCCAATCAATTCCTGGTGCATAAAATCAAGTTTTTTTTCTCTCATTGAATATCCTGTTTCATTCAGAAATGCATAATAAAATGAGTTGCAAATTCTGTTTAAAACTGCAATTATTAAAATTAAATGTATATGCTAAAATATTCTAGTTGCAATGAAAAATATTAAAGCTGTAAATACTGTGTGTATGAAAATGATCAGACTTGAAGCAACAACACATCAGCAAGCACATTCTTGTCATAATGGCTTTACAAATGCAAATTACAGTAAACAACACATTAATGATCATTGCCCCCAAAATAGCTGTTTAACCACACTGTGTCTCTTTTTTTTATTCTCTCTCTTGCTCAGGATGTGTTATAGTGCTCATGGTGCATATGCCCAGAGTAAACTGGCCCTGCTGCTGTTCTCCTACCACCTGCAGGACCAGTTGTGGGTCAGAGGTGACCCTGTAACAGTTAACGCAGTGGACCCAGGCATGGTGGATACAGCACTGTATGACAATCTGTCCAGCCCAGCCCAGCTGGCCAAGAAACCTTTCGCAAAACTGCTCTTCAGGGTAAGGCAAATCATATTGCCCTCTGTAAAACCTCATTAGTCAAGTTTACTGGAGGATAATAATTGCCTGGACATATTTGGAATGCTTTATTTCACTTAAATAACTTGCCAAACTTTGGAAAGTCAGTCAAACTAGGCCTGAGTCACCGGTGTGATGGTTTATTCAGACATCTGTCTGTGCTTGGCAAAGAATTCTTGAGGTGTTGAGCTTCAGTTTCACTCATGCTTGGGTTCATTTTTTTGCTTTTTTGACACTTTTATTGACGGGACAGAGAGAGGACAGGAAATGAGGTGGAATTGGACTAGTATATACAGTAGTGTGAATGTACCGCTTTTAAGTGGTTGTAAACAAAAATGCAAAATTTCAATAACAATAGGACAATAATTGTTTTCATATTATAGATATTCATATTATAGTTTTCATATTATAGATATATTATAAACTGTTAAATTAAAAATATTTCAAATCTGTACTATTTATGATAAATAAATTAAGGAATGAATGGATGGATGGATGAATAAATAAGTAAATAGAAAATATATTAATTAATTTTGTGAGGCTTGCATGATAATGCAAAAGACTATAGGTAACTATTATTTAGAAATTAGTAGTTGAGAAAGTTTGGTCACACTTTATTTTAAGGTCCAATTCTCACTATTAACAAACCATTAACTATGACTTTTGCCTCAATAAACTCCTAATTTTCTGCTTATTAATAGTTAGTAAGGTAGCTGTTAAGTTTAGGTATTAGGGATATAGAATATGGTCATGCAGAATATGTGCTTTATAAGTACTAATAAACACCCAAGATGTTAATAATAGGGTGAGAATTGTGCCCTATATTAAAGTGTAACAGAAAGTTTTATCTGCAATGAAATAAGTTTTAAGGTTTTTATATTGTGTATGTATATTTATATTTGTATTTAGTTTTATTATTGTTTTTAATAACCCTTATTGGGACCCCTACTATTTAAAAGCTCTCTTAAATTTTGTTACATTTTTAATGTAAATTTTTAATTTAAAAAATAACTAATATCCCTGATAACTGTATAATATAGAATTCCCAGCTTTCGTAACTAAAACGCATTAAATTTAGCGAGTTCATGAATATTCTCCCTCAGATACATTGTCTACATCTGTGTGTAACATGCTTTAGAGTTACTGACAAAGGCCATTGTTGAAAGGTGCACTGTTGAATGACAACACTTTATGACAAACCCACCTGCCCCAATATGTTGCAATAAGGCATTGTGACAGTGCGGTGTATCCTGGGAGACACTGTTTTCACTCTTTCTTTTCTTTTTCTCCATCTGTCTGTCTCACCCAATCTCTTGGAATTCATCTTGAAATCTAAAGGTTTGGAGCCGCTATGTCAGGGTGAACAATAATTGGATTTATCTTGTCTCTTTGCTTCAAAGGTGTGTGTGTGTATTTGTGTGTGACTGTGTGTGTTAATCAGACCTGATTCTTTCATCTTCCTTAAGAATATTTGTTACACCTCTTGAATTCCTGATCAGTGTAAGAAAATGAATACAAGAAAAGAGAAAAGAAAAAGAAAATATACAATTACACATTCGCACACATAAACGTGTATAGTATCTCCAGATTTTTAAATGTGATTTTTATACTTGTGGATCTCACTGTTTACAGTATACACTGTTAGACATTTCAAAGGGTTTTTACAGTAACCTACTGGCAACATTGTTGCCAGTAAGTTACTGTAATTAAGATTTACAGTAGCAAACTGTATTTGATTTACGGTTGCAAACTTTTACAAAATTACTGTAAAAAATCAAATTAATCAGTATACTACTGTAATTCATTCATTTTAATATACATTTCATTAGATTTGATTATTTTTATATAGAATTCATTTTATTTTTACTCTACATAGATACTACTGCCATTTAATTAAAACAGACACAATAATTACAAATATCAAATTCTTTATTTAAAGCATTGCATGTATAACACTTAAAAATACAGTCTTCCAATGCTGGAACAGTGCATCTTCACCATTTCTCCTGTCTTAGGACGTTTTTCAGTGCATTATGTTGTATCCTCTGGACTTATCCTCACAAAGAATCTTTAGGCAACAGAAACATAATGGGGAAAAAGACAAACAGCCAAAGAATACATAGCCATCTGCAAAACCCAGGTGCTGCTCCAAAACATGGCCACCACCTTTGCTCTCCATCCACTTTGTTAGTAACAGAAATGTCTTCTCTGAAAAACAGGAAGTAGAAATGGCACACTTTTAAAAGGCAAACCCCATATAGAATACACAAATCTCTCAAAACCATAGTTGTTCTCTTACCATGAATTATCCGTCTCAGGGTGACTGGCCTGCTCGTGTCTTCTTGATGCTTCATTACAGTTGCCTTTAAAACACAAATGCAAAAAAATGCAGTAAATCTTACATTCCGTTAAAAACTATAACCAACTAATTCTAAAACTAGAAAAGGCAGCTAGCCATAAAATTTGTTTAACTTAGCTAACATACGATTTTAATCTCTCAATAGGCCACTGGCCAACATTAACTATTAACTAACCTGAACAAAATTTCACATTAGTTAACCTAATGTTAATATAAGATAAGCGTTACAAGTCAAAAAATAATTTTAATCCGGTAACTTAATTCAATAAGCTGACAAAAGTCGTTTGAAACGACAGCGCAGTTTACCATAGTAAAGTCTGTTACCACCATGTTTACGGGTAAATGTTACTAACGTTAGGTAATCTGGTGTGCAAAACTCTAACACAAATACACAGACAAACGTACACAATTTGTACCTTGCATTCAGGTCTTATTCTCTCGTAAGGTGAATCGACACACAGCGCAGATGTTCTCCGGAACTCTTCCACTCGCGGTGCGACTCGATAAAAAAACAATATAGAACCCATTATATACCATATACAGTGGATGCGGACCGTAAAGTGATGCCTTGCATAATGATGCATTTCAAAGTTAATGACCAAACGTATCATTATAAAAGTTCACAGTGCTGCTGAAGATGAAATATAACATGGATAACATTAAATAAATCTTTTTTCATCAGGTTAGACACTGATTATTTATCAATCAAATCTCTTTATCTACCTGTCCAAAGGTCGCGCATATCCGCCATATTTTTTTTTTTTACTTTTTATGCGTGTTTGTAGTTATAATCTAATCCTTGTCCACCACGCAATGTGTTGTGGGCAATGTAGCTGTTAGAGTGTGCATCGATCTGCACTTCGAATTCTAACTGGAAGTAGTAGACCATCCGGGAATCTTTGGCATACTTTTTTAAACATACTATGATTTGGGACATACTAATTCTATTTTCGAATACTATTTAGGACGGATAGTATGAGAATTGGGATGCAGCAACGGTGTAGGGCAAATCGTGTCAATTCAAATGTAAGAAATGAGGAAAATAAAACAACCTCAATAGAATGGCGCGAAAGAGGCCATTACAGTAAAAACAGTAGTATACAGCAATTAAAAAAAAAATACAGTAAGTCTCTGTATGCGGGGTCTGATGTCACATAAAATTCCCATGATGCAAAGGGTATTATAGTTATTTACTGTAAAGGGAATTTTCAGTATTATACTGGGTGATATACAGTAAATAACTGCAGAAATTACAGAAATGTCTAACAGTGTATGTTACATGCCACCTATACAGTAACTACCCGTCTATGAGCTCACTGATGTTCTGGCTCAAAATGATCAAAATTGCTACCATTTTCGCAGGCTGTTTTACTGTCATCCCTCATCCAATCATAGAGTTTCTTTCTGCTCCATTAAATTCAGCTGAGTTTGTGCTAAAAGAGCTTCAGAGATGATCAGAATAGCAAACAGCAGCACATGATAGTGTTGCATTCTCTGTCAGAACAGTATATAATTCATTTTTATGTGTGAACAACTCTCTTTGGTTATGCGCAATAGACCGGGTAAAGTAGCATACGAAAACCGCAACAATGGGCAGTGACCTTCGCCTCTTCCCAAGGGGAATTATTTGTACTACAAAAGATAATTCAATGTGTAATCTGGTGAATACAAATGTAATTTCCGTGAAACTCGTTCCCTTGTTGAGGTGAGGTGTTTTGATATTGATTTATTGTGATCGTTATCAGCAAGGCAATATCCTTTTTCAGGGTGCTTATTTACGAGTTGGGTTGAGTCACGGTTCATGGCGTCCATTATGTATGTGGAACAGGAATTGCTGTAAAAAACTCAGAAATTACGAGGCTCAGTGAGGACAGTGTGCTCTACGGGTTTAAAAGAAAAGTTGACAAATTATGAATGTCTTGAGGGGAAATATTGTTATGACTAAAAGGGCAAAGGCTTTCAAAATAGAAAAGCACACCAACTGTAGAGAATACAATTTTTTGGCACTTGGCGGAAATAAAAACGGGAAGGTTTATCCAAGAGCAAAAAATTTCGTTGAGGAAAAAAATGTCAACGATAATGGTGTTTTAATAGGTTTTTTTGTTTCCTGAAAAAGAGTTTCCTTGCTGTGCATGATGTGAATACTGAATGCGTTTACACTTTCTGAAGTTTATTTCTGGAACCGTTTGTGTTCAGAGAAGGAGAGCGATATGACATCCTATAAATCAAATGTGCTCTCGCAGCTGAAGTATACTCACTTTTAAACACTACTTTTACATTTACACAGCTTTTCCACCAGTGTTTTATTTCTCACCTGACAGCTTTTCCAATTGTCAGAACCTAAACTGAGGAATAAAAAATGCTTGGCTATAAAACATTAGGGGAGGGTGGTATGGCTAACATCTTCACAGTATCTGCCTTTTATCACAGTGTAGTTCATCTTCACTTAATATTCAACAAAATAATGCTTTAGAAATTAAATAGCCATGTGGTATTGTCTATTTTTACATAACCCATTGAATTTATATGTACAAATACAAGCTACTTCATCTCTTGATTATCTTCTCTTTTTATTTGGCACTTGATGTTACTTACTAAGAAACAATTAAGTTTATTATCATTAGGTATTGTGAACTAAGAGTGAACAACATTTATGGTTACACTTTATTTTGAGGTGTCCTTGTTACAGTGTAGTTATACATTTACTGAGTAATATTAATTAACTACATGTACTTACGATATGGTTAGGGTTTTGAATAAGGTTTGGCTTAGGGTTACTTGTATGTAATTATGCAGAATTTATTGTTATTATAATAGTAAGACCACATAAAAGAAGGGTCAAAGTACGCACATCCAAAAACGTCTTGGCCAGGTGCAAGATCAAAGGTTATCATCAAATAATAGAAAAAAAGATCTGCACACTGTTAATCACTGACGAAGTTTTTGCCGAAACGTTACCGAAACGTTGCCTGTCACTCACATAAAAATAATGTAAAGCAATCCTATTAACTGATAGCCATGCAAATATATGTTTATACAACCCAGCAAAATCTCTATTTGTTGACACATTTGTGCAGTATATAGTGTCTGTAAATGTTGTGCTCCGCCTTATAAAACAGTATATAAAGGTGTTGAGTCTTTCTGTGCCGCAGCTGTTGCTCCATTTCCCCTTAAGTACACAGGCCCCGTATGGCCCAACACTAACAGCTTTAAGAGAGAAGCTTTTCTCACACTCTTTGTGCTGTATTGATTCAGCTCAGTATTGAGAAACCTTGTGGCTCCTGTAGTTTAATCCAAATTCCCTCAGACGAAAGAGATCTAGAAAAGGGAAAAACAGTGCTCAGCCCCAATTGCCCGGCCTCAAAGAGAGCCGTTTGAAGTGCAGAATCTGGCAGCGGTTTTAGAGAAGATCGGCTGTCCTGTGTAATTGATCCGTCTGGAGGTCATAGTCCAACTGACCGTCTGTATATCAATCTCACCAACTGTGCTGCCCAACTTTTAGATCTTCTGATGTGGAAGCGAGCCATAACTTTTGCAATTAGAAGGATAATTTGAATAATTAACCATGGCAGCTGGAAAGCATCATGTGTAAACATGAGGCAAGTGTCACATGAGGAAGTGAATTAGGACTGACAATAATCAAATGAATCACATATATGAATATTTGGGGGGGAAAGCCCCAAAATAAAGATAATTTTAGACATTACAGTGTTTTGGCAGATTAGTAAGGCATTCAATAGACATTACAAAAAATCTGAGCTTTTCATTTGAGTTGCATTTTGCATGCAGAGCACAGGATTTTGAGATGTCATGTCAAAACAGCTAAAGGGATTCACCCAAAAAAAGGAAAATTCTGCCATCATTTACTCGCCCTAATGTTTATCTAATATTCTAATATAC
Source organism: Acrossocheilus fasciatus (assembly GCA_036784905.1). Lineage (NCBI taxonomy): Eukaryota > Metazoa > Chordata > Actinopteri > Cypriniformes > Cyprinidae > Acrossocheilus > Acrossocheilus fasciatus. The sequence goes on from CM071938.1 coordinate 23,867,130, forward strand.
TGAACTCAAAGAACCCTAGTGAAAAATAAATATACTAAAATGCTAAGCATATAAACATTTATATACTTATGTACTTAATAAAAATACCCAGCACTTGTATTTTTGGTATACTTAAAGTCTGCTAATGTTGTGCTTAATGCACTTTAATTGTGCAGAAGTAGTGCTGAAGTCCAACTATCTATCTATCTATCTATCTATCTATCTATCTATCTATCTATCTATCTATCTATCTATCTATCTATCTATCTATCTATCTATCTATCTATCTATCTATCTATCTATCTATCTATCTATCTATCTATCTATCTATCTATCTATCTATCTATCTATCTATCTATCTATCTATCTATCTATCTATCTATCTATCTATCTATCTATCTATCTATCTATCTATCTATCTATCTATCTATCTATCTATCTATCTATCTATCTATCTATCTATCTATCTATCTATATATATATATAATACATACTGAAGTTTATGTAATTATATTAAAGTGGAACTATTGCAAGTATACATTAGGTACACTTTAAATATCTTTCATTTAAAGAATCATATTATTCAAAGATCATTCAATCCTCATCAATAGTGACATTTAAAACACATTTTAGGCTTAATATTGGGAAATGTGCATTGTGAACAAGTGATTAATAATTTAAACATCCAAATTGTTTAAAGCTGCAGTCTGTCACTTTTTGGTGCTCTAGTGGTTAATAAACAGAACTGCGTGCGTCTTGTAGAAAAACGTTGTTGCCGGAACTACTTCTCTCTGTTTATCTCTATGAAGAGTCACGCAGGTACTGGGCTACTCCGCAGCGCTACCCACCCGAACCAGTCTAAAATAGTCCGAATATAAACACTTATTATGTGTACCGTAGTGATTCAGGACAAGCCAAAAACACGGTTTGGAAAAGGGATTCATGTTCGCTTATTATATAAATTTTAGTTACGGACTGCAGCTTTAAATAAGCATCTAGTTAATGTGTATATGTTTTTATATTAGTGAATATAATTCTGTGTAAAAAAAAAAAAAACATGATACCAAATGCTTTAACTAATGTTAATAGTTTAAACCTTATTGTAAAGTGTAACCAAATTATAAATTGACAGTCCTGATACAGATATAATCCTAGTATTTTGCCGCAGGTTTATTTACCAAAGCAACTTACAAGAAAGTGCACATGTAAGTGGCAATTACCAGAGCTAGCAGCTAAGGATATATGTCAAGTACTGGGGTTAGACTTCAAGTGCTAAGAAGAACACTACAGCACAAATGCACTGTAACATTGCGATGGCTGTCACGTACGAGGATCATGAAGTCATTGACATTGGCAGAAATGACAAATTTATATTTTTACTCCAGGAATCAGAAATGTCCTTCTAAGATATTTAATATCAGTCTCTGATGAAATATGTTTAACGTGCCCACAGCTGTGTTGACTTCATTTCTGATTCCTGTCCATCCACAGACGCCTGCAGAAGGAGCATCCACGGCCATCTACTCTGCAGCTGCCTCCGAGCTGGAGGGGATCGGAGGACTGTATCTGTACAACGGACGCAAGACGGAGTCTTCAGCACTTTCTTATGACCAACGGCTGCAAACCAAGTTGTGGAAAGAAAGCTGTGCTCTAGTGGGTCTCCAATAGACCTGAGAAAAAAATCAAATCGGCACTGAGCTCCTGATCACTGAAACCTTGGCCCTCATCTTACAGTACATATAACATCCACCTGAAAAATTCAACCTCATGCCTTATTAAGTTAGTATCCCTATTTGCCAAATTATCCCTTGGTCTTTAAATCATCTTATTACCTTTATAGTGTTCACACAAGCCATCCTTTAACCTCTTGAGAACGTGTACCTCAACGAAACGTGACAAGTGCGCTGTTTTCCGTCCTGAAACAGCTCACTTCCTCCTCACTTGGGAACTCTCTGAACACTTTTTCCCTGAGCTAAGCAAATAAAACAGTGATTTTGACTAATAATCTAGTATCTTGTTCTCTGCTAAGCCTTTTTGGGTGCTTAATGAATCAGGACCGTCGCAATGGCTGTTCTACTGATTTTCCTTTGGATTTTGTCAACAGACTATAAAGACAATCGAAGGATAAAAGGATTACATGTGAAATCTCCAGCTCTCTAAACTGGGCAAATACCATCCTGTGTCTGTTGATTCTCTTAAGTTTCCATGCTAGGATTTTGCGTCTTTCTTTGTTAGTATAGTTGAATATCTTCAGTGGCGCCTACGTTGGGTTATTCCGCACATCAGTCAGTGTCATTCCTCCCTCTGCCTACCGCATCTAATTGTCTAAACACAAACTGCTGAAGGGCTAAGGGGGAAAAACATTTGTCTGGCTAAGCCCTTCATTTCTCATTCCCTCACTGTGCAATTTGCAATGCTGTGTTTTAAATTTAACCACAAAAGAGACGGCTGCCCTCATGCCAGGTGCCTCACCTTCATTCACCTTCTTTCTCCCAGAGGAGGAAATTTCGTCCAACTGTTCTGTTTGTGACTGTGACGTGCTCAGAATTTGTGATTCCAATGTGTAATAATGTAGTTGGGTTTTTTTTTGACAGACCTTGAAACAGAAACATTTAAAATGTGCACATATTTTATAAATCAAGATTTTCCTTTGAGATGTTGAGACTTAACTTTTAAATATATTCAGGCATCCTTTTTTTAAATATGCATTTATCCAAGGTTGATGTACAATAGCAAACCAGCTAATTGAGTCTTGAAATAATGGAAAATTTGAACGTTTTCCAACAGGAGATGTCGCTTAATAAATACCAATATATATAAAAGTACTGTAAAATGAGTTACTTTCTACCAACTGGTGTCTGTGACAACTTGGAGGTGTCGTCTCAAGTTTGGCTGCTTTGTTAAAATGCTACTTTGACCTGTTAAATTCTAATTTAAATGTACTATTGTCAAAATGTGCCTGTTATTTGTGTGTTTTATGTGGCGTCAATCACTTTTAAACCTCTCCCAACTAATTCAATTCATTTTCTGTATCGTGAAGTGAATGGGATATGAAGCTTTTGAGAGATGAAGATATTCCTCAATTTGCATTGCTTTTGAAAATTTGCTTTTGTTATCGCCTAGTTTTGCTTATTGTACTGTAATTATGCACTAATGGAAGTGCTGCTGTATTATAATGTATCTAGCATTATAGGAAGGGTAAATAACTTCCATGCACATAATGATCCAATAGATTAATTATATGGTTGTGATACTGAGAAATAAATTAATAATAGTGTTTGGAGGCACCAAATGGTTGATGATAAATGAATCAAAACAGTCTCAGTACAAAATGTGCAAAGAGGATTTTGCGTACTTGGCTCCTCAGCCATATGCACTGTGAATAAGCTCAATGTTTCTGTCATTTGTGTGTGTGAAAGAGAGGGATGAAGACGGAGAAAAGAGTGCAGCATTATCTTGCCAGTAGAAAACGGAGTGAATGAGTTGCTCTTGTCTAAATAAAAACACCGATTTCGCTATTGCAGTAGCTGTTTTTCTGCTAATGGTGAAGTGTAAATGAAAATATGGGATGTAAAAGCCAATTTATGTTGTTTCAGTTTTAGAAATTGTTCAGGGCTGGTCATTTGCTGTTTCTAGGGCACCAAGCAGAAGTCATATGATCCACATGCTCTGTTAAATTGAATAGAATAAAATGGTTTCATTCATCCTTTGTTCCAGACATTTCATTTGAAAATTATTTAGTTCTCACTAGTACTTCACAACAAGTTCAGTCACGCATAGTCACATGTAACTTTTTTTTTTTTTTCACTGTATTGAAGTAGTAGTTGTACATTTTGCTTTAAGCAGATGGTACATTTCAAGAGATGGCTGTTGCAGGCTGTGTGTGTGGGTGGGTGTGTGTGTGTGTGTGTGTGTGATGTGACCTGAAATCCTCTACAGGAGCAGATGACTCATTTTAGGTCATGAATGCCTTTGGCAGTTTGTGGGACATCCATCTCAAACACATCCTAGCGCCCACTCTCAAACACATGCAATGCCATGCAAGACTCACCTCGCTCACATATTTAAATACTAATACATTTGATTGCTTTTTAAGTGACACTCTTGATCGCAAATCCTTGCTGATCAGATGTGGCCTTCTAAATGTTCACCTGTTTTTGCAGTTGTCTTCAGATGTCGATGATTCAGTGGATTACTTCTGCTAGACACAAGATATTTTGAAGAATGTTGGTTTTGTTTATCGTTGACTTCCATTCTGTGAAAAAGAAAAAAAAAAAAAAATAGAGCCATTTCTCAAAATATATTCTTATGTTCCACAGAAAAAGGAACGTCATACAGTTTTAGAGTGTCACTTTTTAGTCTGATTTATTTTAATGTTTATAACAGGAACTCAGCCCTTGTTATGAGATGACTAGGTTTGTGTTATATGCAGCAGCTTGACAAAGTTTAGTATTAAAGTTTAATGCACACATCTCATCTCTGAAGTTATATTCAGTTTGGATTTGGATTTGCTCCTGATGAAATCAAGAGCACTGAAACTTGCATAATCCTATTTCTAAGAATATTTTAAGCAAAAGTGAAGCTGCATATTTAATATATAGCCTATAGTCATAATTAGGCTCTTGAAAATAAAAGAAAACATTTAAAAAAATGTAAGAGGATTCCTAGAAATGTCCTAAAGCCCTATAAGCATATAATGTGTTCCCATGTAGGGTTACATGTATAAGCTACCTTCTTAACATAGGACTCCATCCAGACAACAGAATCCCCCCAAAACTGAAAGGGATAGTTCACCCAAAAATGAAAATTGTGTTGTGAATTATGCACCCTAATATTGTTCCAAACCTGTAAAACCTTTGTTAATCATCAGAACACACATTAAGAATTTTTTTACGAAATCCCTCCATAGACAGCAATGCAACTACCACGTTCAAGGCCCAAAAAGGTAGGTAAGGAAATCGATAAAATAATCCATGTGACAGCAGTGGTTCAACCTTAATTTAAAACCTTAAAAGTCCATATATGTGACTTTTGAGCTGTAGTAAACTTGCTCTGTAGGCCACCTAGTACAGCACTGCACTTATGATGCAGAGTGCTCAGGTTCGAATGCCATGAAACACAAGTCACGAATCATTCCACAAAAGAGCTCAAAGTCTTGCAGAAACAACTGTTGGTTATGTTTAGGGTATGGTTTAGTGCAGGTGGTATATTATTTTCGAACACAATATGGTAAACATACCTATTAAGCTCACCAAAATCTACACTGAGACAATTTTAGTGCACAAGATATTGGTTTTGGTACAAGAAGTTATGTTAAAATAAAATAATAATCTTTCACGCAAAAATATAAAATTTTATTTTAAATGACAAAAGCATTTTGATTAAGATATACATCATTAAATGCAAAAAGTCTGGCTGTGCTTAATGGGTACTTTTGTTTTTTGGGTACTCAGTTGTTTAGTGTATGATGTCCAGTTTTTCTTTGTGACTATTTACAAAGTTTGTAAGTGTATGATGCCTGGTGTTTTAAAAATCTGTTGAAATTTTAAAAGTCATATAGTGTATTCCAGCCTTTTTATTTGCTTTTTTCCTGGACAGATTCAACAGGTTTCTAATGGCTCCTTCTTTGTACGAACGACATGCCTCTTTCATCTTTGGGCATAAACAATAGTTACGTCTAGATTTTGTCACTTTAAAGATGTGAAAATAAGTTATTAACCATTTTATAAAGATTAACTTAAAGTGACAACCATCAGGTAATATTTAAAGTCTGTTTATGAAGTATTTACATAGACGTTCAAAGTGAAGAGCTTAAAGAGAGCACACTGAGCTTAATTGGAGCAGCAACAATTTTTAATAAATTTAATGTAATATTTATAAAAATGACAGGATTTTGCTAAATAAGTACTCTAGGTCCTGTAATAAGGTCATGCATATTTTAATATAAACAACTATTATTAACAATATCTATGAAATTATACTTTTTCTTATTGATGTCACACTGAAGCTGTGTGATTTTCATAGTCGTGTACCCTTTAAACTCACCTTTTTAAGCTCACCAAAATTACAGCACTGTAAAACGACAGACCAGCAATAAACTGTCAATTTAAGTCGTGGCCTAATGGTTAGAGAGTCGGACTCATAATCCAAAGGTTGCGAGTTCGAGTCTCCGGCCGGCAGGGATTGTAGGTGGGGGGAGTGACTGTTCAGCGCTTGAGCAAGGCACCGAACCCCCAACTGCTCCCCGGGCGCCGCAGCATAAATGGCTGCCCACTGCTCCAGGTGTGTGTTCACAGTGTGTGTGTGTGTGTGTGTGTGTTCACTGCTGTGTGTGTGCACGTTGGATGGGTTAAATGCAGAGCACAAATTCCGAGTATGGGTCACCATACTTGGCCGTATGTCACTTCACTTTCACTTTCACTTATAATATTATGGATGCAAAAGTACAAGCCAGTAATGTCTGTGAAGTAATATATTAGTGTAGCACACAATCTTATACAGCTAGTCAGCTAACTGTGTTCTGAAGCATGTGCACCATTTGCTAAAACTATCTTTTGGATCTAACTGTAATTATTTGCAACATCCAAGTTCCAGGTTATAATATACAAAAGTCTAAACATTAATCTCTTAATTTTACAGTAAGTAGTGAAACTTACCCAAAATAAAGGCTTAAACATCTAAAAAAGGCACATTTAAAGGGCTCCTCTTTTGGTGAAAGTTTTCAGACAGCTTTCAAAATGGCCACCAGACACATGGAGACGCATACCTCAGTGTGCAATGATCTGATTGACTTGAAAGTACAGGAGGTATATAGTAACAAACACATCAATTGGTTAAGACATCAAGCAGGATAATAAATTATTTTTTCTTTTTATAATCTGAGCTCAAAAATGGAAGTGTGCTTAATAGGTACGTGAGCTTAATAGGTACGTTTACCCTAGAGTTTTAGGGTAATTTGTCAATATCATTTTGGATTTGCCATGATTCATACAACAAACAACATAATAGAACATTGCCAAAGTCACGTTTAACTGTTTCAGAGGAAATTTAACACGCTATTTAGCAACTGGATATTTTATTTTGAAACTGCCATGAAACATACAAGCAATGCAGTATCAGTTTGCAACCATTTTGTCTCCACAGGCACTTTTTTTTTTCATGCCATAATCCTGCATCTGTGATAGAGAAATAATGATATACCTTATAGTGCCTATTGGTTGTAGAGGTGACCAGCAGGCTCATCAGCATGCCTTTCACTCTATCAGTTATCTATCAGATTTGCCCATGATCAATCCTCCCACTCTCAATGGGGTGGGAAGGAAGGTGTGTGCATAGAGCTGTTGTCTTATCCATAAATCTCTGATTAGTGTCCACGGGCCACATTAGTGTGTGAAGGAGTGTGTGTCTGTATATGCACTTGACTTGATCCATGTTCCCCTGTAGTTTATTTTCCTGGAAAGGATGGCTATCTCTAATTTATCACTGTCACAAGGCTTGTCACAATTTGCCCATCACTCTATGGCCTCTGTGGCGCTCCGGTTGTTCCCCCACCGTGTCTGGAATCCAGCTTTTTAGATCCTTATCTGACCCTAATTTGTGCATCAGACTTGTTCGCTTTGTCTACTCGATAAAAGACATACACGTGGGCATGTAACTGGCTGCCGCCGAATCGAATCAATTGGTGGACCGTCACCTTGTCAACATGTGATCAACTAGTTTATAGACCTCTGTCCACCAAATTGAGTTAACTGACTGCTGGCGTTTTGAAGGCAAACACCAGTTCTAAACAACAGTTGTTGTTTTTTGTTGTTGTTGTTGTTGTTTTTCCCACAACAACCCAATGATTTCACTGTTCTCTCTATACATAAAAAATATGATTTGTGAAATAAGATACCTGGACTCCTGAACCAATAGGGGCCACATGCTGTCCATGATGTCATAAGCAGCCTAGTACTGCTGACGTTTCTTGTCATGCAAACAATGATTAAAAATGGTATAAATAGTATTCTGAAGTATAAATGTTAACTGGGTAACCCTTTAGTAGAGCGAACAATTCTTGCTATTAACTAGTTGCTTATTAGCATGCCTATTATTACCATATTGCCTATTTATTACTTATAAAGCACATATTCTGTATGACCATATTCAACTACCTTACTAACTATCAATAAGCAGCAAACTAGGAGTTTGAGGAAAAAGTTAATGTTTGTAGTTAATGGTTTGTTAATTGCCAGAACTGGACCTTAAAATAAAGTGTGACCATTAACAGTAGAAATCATATATAATAACTAAATAAACATATTTAAATACTAAATATTATAAAATATACTATTTAAAACTGGATAATTCTCCATTTCTCAAATAAATTAAAAAAAATAATATGTACAAACGAATATCCACAATATACAAGAGGTCTGGTTTTGCTTACGGCACCGCAGTAGCACATCCGCTGACTTTGTAAACAAGCAACTTGATGTGAGCCTGGCCTCCCTTCTTATAGGCCAGGCTCCACCCCCTACCCAGAGGGTACCATTAGCAGGTAAGTTTTTAATCTTATAATCTCATTTTAACTCATAAATTTAGCATAAAACATCAACCACATTATAAAACACAAAAAACAAACCATTATTAAAACATATATTAATAACACAAATCATTAACATTTAGCATCTTTTCTCAGTGTGTCTGTGTGGTTTATCCAGGGTATGTATACTGTAAAGGGGGTGAAGAGTGTTGGAAATGTCCGTGTGCCATCAAGATTACGTGTGCACCCACCCTCTGATGCCTAAACAGCAGGGGTAGGAATGAGGTAAGTGTGTGTATGTATATGTAATATGTAATATGTATATATATATATATATATATATATATATGTATGTGTGTGTGTGTGTGTGTGTGTGTGTGTGTGTGCGTGCCAGTACTGCCGTTCCCAGCGGTGAAGATCAACTCTTCACATCACCTCCCCCCTCTCCAAGCCGTGTACTGTCCGGGTACCAGGACAGGTAGTCGGCAACTAGGTTAAGCCTCCCAGGCCGATGTCAGGGTGGTGAATCTCATAGGTTACTGGTCCCATCTTCCTTCCCACAGTGTATGGCCCTTGCCACTTTGCCAGGAGCTTGTTAGTGGAGGTGGGGAACAGTAACGGCACCTTTTGCCCCGGCTGATCATGTCAAAATCATGTCAGCAGGCAGATTGTCCACTACTGCAACATTTAGCATGTACACCTGGTCCTGCACACCAACTAACACTGCTGCCCGGGGATACCTCTTTACATCCCCGTGTACACATTGTACTGCTGTTGTAGAAGCATAGTGGACGTTAGAGACATGACAAGACTTAAGAGACAATGAACTACCAGTGTCCAGAAAAGCTTTCAGAGAATGTCCGTTAACAGAAATGTCCAAAACCATTTGACTAGTTTGTCCCTCCCCACCAAAGTCAGTGACATTGTCATCTTCTCTAGGGTCAGAACAAAATCCAGTCCATTTGGACTTCCTTACCAGGCACACTGAAGCCTTGTGCCCTGGCTGCTGACATGAAAAACAAATGAGTCATTGACCAGTTGTAAATTTAAGCCCTTGTGTACCTGCTGTAATCTCTTGGGGTTGGTGGCTCAGTTCAGAACCATGACCACTAGCATGTTGGGTGTAGCGTGCTTTACCTTTAGGTGTTTGAGAACGAGGAACAGTTCTGTGAGTGTTCATGTACTGCTGGGCCAACTTGGCGGCTGCCAGTCCTGATGTCGAAAGGGAGAACTCGAAGTAACTGTCCCAAGATCACGAGGTCTCCAACCTCCTCTTTGGTATGCAGATCCGGTCTTACCCAGCGCTGGTAGAGATTCCGCAGACAATGATAAGTTTCTGTTGGAGCTTCCCTGTCCGGCACTCTCGCTGCCCAGAACCGTTGACGGTAAGTCTCTGGTGAAATGTTGAATTTCTGCAGAAGCGTATCTTTCAAGTGGTCATAATCGTCTGCTTGATCCTCATCCACCGCAAGGCATGCCTCCAACACCTGTCCAGTCAACAGTGGCACCAACCGACAGCTCCACTCCTCTCTTGGCCATCGCCAGGCCCTGGCCAGTCGCTCAAATCGCCAAAGGTAGCTCTTGATGTCATCCCCCTACTGTAGAACTGGCACCGGTTTCTCCATTCGACGAGGCAGCAAACTCTGCTGAGCTGAAGCTCTTGGTGGTTGACCTGGTGCGTTATCTGTGGATACTCTCCATGGTTCAGGAATCGGGAGTTCCATCCACATGCTCCTGGTATCACTTGGAGTCACTGGAGCAGGCCTGACTGTCTGCAGAATGGATTCTTGTAACCCCAGGAGCTCCAGAAGGTACCTGTCCTCTCTTAGCTGCTGCGCATTGAGAAACTCTCTCATGAGGCTCACCATGCCCTCACTGGAACGGGATGGGCCTGGCTTGCTCTGGGCACCTGGAAGCCCCACTGATGCTTCCTATTCCGATGATGTCCCCAGCGTGTCCCATGCAACATCCTCTTTAACAGCATCCTTTGCTTGGGAACGCAAACCAAGTCTTTTTCCTTTTGGCGCTTTCTTACGGGTAGCCATCTCACCGCTGCCACTAAATGTGATGCAGTAGACCCTTGCAGATCTACTGCGGGATGTTTTAGGTCTGGGGAAAAAATAAATAAATGATGGCTCGACCCCTCAGAAGTAAATGAAAGGTGACTTTTATTTATAGTGTGCCGTAAAAATGTCCAGTGGTGAGAGTATATATATAGTATTTCCACAAGTGCTCAGTCCAAAACACAAATAGCAAAGTACCAAAAAAACTAAACAAAATAAACAACAAATAATATGTACAAACGAGTATCCACAATATACAAGAGGTCTGGTTTTGCTTACGGCACTGCAGTAGCACATTCGCTGACTTGGTAAACAAGCAACTTGATGTGAGCCAGGCTCCACCCCCTACCCAGAGGGTACCATTAGCCGGTAAGTTTTTAACCTTATAATCTCATTTTAACTCATAAACTTAACATAAAACATCAATCACATTATAAAACACAAAAACCAATAAACCATTATTAAAACATATATTAATAACACAAATCATTATCATTTAGTATCTTTTCCCTCCACAGAAAAGATGACACAGTTCCCCACACAAAAACAACAATGGTTTCATCGGACTACGATCGCATTGCGCATTGGCAGTGACGTCATAAGCGGGCACCACTCGATCGTTTGGTTTGGCTGGTGCAACATGGGAGTCCGACTACTCCCCACACACACAAGACAAAACGAACTAAAAATAAAACTTCAAACTAACAACAGTGTGTCTGTGTGGTTTATCCGAGGTATGTATACTGTAAAGGGGTTGAAGAGTGTGTGAAATGTCCGTGTGCCATCGAGATTATGCACCCGCTCTCCGATGACTAAACAGCAGCGGTAGGAATAAGGTAAGTGTGTGTGTATGTATATATATGTGTGTGCTAGTACTGCCATCACTCTTCATACACTAGCAAAATTTACTTTTGTTTCTGAGTGAAAATTTTTCAAAGTAATTTTTACAATGAAATTATGCATTTTTTAAAATGGAATTTAGGTTATTTAGATCTTATTTACCCATCCTAAGCTGCCTTCCACTGAGGGCCATTTTTAACCTAGAAGAGTTTAAAAGTGGTACATCCCTAAACACTAACATTCCTTGGAATTAACTCACTGTATATATATATATATATATATATAATTTTATTTTTTTATAGTGAAACTGCTCTGAGGCCTCAGGGTGGTGGAAATGTTTTGAAGGTTATAAACACATTGACGGGCGGGTTTGCTTAGGGCCCCCAAAATGCTAGAAGCTAGGATAATTTGTAGTTAAAAAATAGCAATTTGGCCTGTCAAGACAGATCGTCAGCCTCTAATGGGCTCTCTAAATAGGTCTTACTGATTATGTCCACGAGAAAGCTTTCTGTGCACCAGCCGCTGAACTTTGCGTGGGTAATCATACAAATCCTCTGCCAGCTCTCCACTACTTATCCCTCATAGCCTGAGAAACTCACTGACCGAGGATGTTGCCAGAAATGCCCCTTTTCACCCCTGATCTAAGATCAGCTTTTCCTGGTTTCTGGTTAGAATTGAGGTAAGGGGGATTGGCCCTAGATCCATATAAAAGAGAAATTTTAGGAGCTGTTAGCTGACTGCTAATAGCTCCAGTGCCCCCTTAGCAGGCTCGGTGGAAAGGCCTTATCTCCACAAAACAGCAGGCCTGCTTAAACCTGGGTAATGCTGTCTCGATAAGCCTCTACATTCAGACTTGCACTCTTTCCCTCTACCGTCCCAACCAAAGCACAGCCATCATCCATATTTAACAACTCTTAAGAGTTTGACTCTGATCTCACAAGTGGAGATACAGTGGCAATACCAGTTTTTCTCTCATTTCAATGAAGAACAAATCCCATACTGACCTTTTGTTCTCTGTGATATTTTTAGCATAAAGCACTCAAACTAATAATTATTCTAACATGACACTGTTTCAGTTTAATTTTCAGTTTCAGCAGTTCTAAATACAATTTAGTAAAATGAGAGAACTGCACTGTACATGCAATATTCACCTTATTTTTAATATATAAGCGTGTGTGACCATTTGTAATTCAAATGTGTGAAGTATCCAGTGTCATTCGCTATTATTTTACCTGGACAAAAACTGTCCATTATGCTGCTTTTTATTGCAAACTGGCATTTGTTATCATATTATTTTAATTTAATACCATAATGATAAATACACTGGTTTGTAGTGAAAATAATTTTATTGTTAATTGCACTTTATTGTTCTTCAAATTATTCTTCCTATAGTGGCTAATGAATCAGAAGTCTTGCACATTCACAGAAAATAGCTTAAATTGAAAAACAGCTAATGTTAATACTACGGGTTTTTCATTTGCAGTTCAACATGCTGCAAATGAAAAAAAACACATGCAAATAGAAAAAAACACCTGCAAATTAAGAAATCATCAGTTTGAAAACACACACACAAACAAATATAGAAACATGCTGCAAATACTCACAACACAAATAAAGAAACACTGCAAATACTCAACACATACAAATACAGAAACGCTGCAAATACAACAAACAAATATAGAAACACGCTGAAAATACTCACAACACAAATACAAAACGTGCTGCAAATACTCACAACACAAACAAATACAGTAACATGCTGCTAATACTCACAACACAAACAAATACAGAAACACACTAAATATAACACAAACAAATATAGAAACACGCTGCAAATACTCATAACACAAACAAATACAGAAACGCTGCGAATACTCACAACACAAATACAGAACGTGCTGCAAATACTCACAACACAAATATAGAAACGCACTGCAAATACTCATAACACAAACAAATACAGAAACGCTGCAAATACTCACAACACAAATACAGAACGTGCTGCAAATACTCATAACACAAACAAATACAGAAACGCTGCAAATACTCACAACACAAATACAGAACGTGCTGCAAATACTCACAACACAAATACAGAACGTGCTGCAAATACTCACAACACAAATATAGAAACGCACTGCAAATACTCATAACACAAACAAATACAGAAACGCTGCAAATACTCACAACACAAATACAGAACGTGCTGCAAATACTCATAACACAAATAAATACAGAAACGCTGCAAATACTCACAACACAAATACAGAACGTGCTGCAAATACTCACAACACAAACAAATACAGAAACGTGCTGCAAATACTCACAACACAAATAAATACAGAAACGTGCTGCAAATACTCAAACATTAACAAATACAAAAACGCACTGCAAATACTCGCAACACAAACAAATACAGAAACGTGCTGCAAATATGCACAGACCACAGTGGAAATGTTTAATGGAACCACAACAAGTGACGAAAATTGCTGAGTCATGTTTATTAATGTCTACTCTGAAAGGTGAGATTTTTATTTATTTTAACATTCTGACATATGATACCTTAGTTTTTTGGATATCATTAGCCTAAATAAGCTGACGAAAAACACAATTACTGTAACTGTGAAACGTTATGTATTCTGGCTAGTTTTAAAGGGGTCATCGGATGCCCATTTTCCACAAGTTGATATTGATTCTTTAGGGTCTTAATGAAAAGTCTATTACATTGGTTAAAATTTCTCAATGGTACTGTAAAAAACACCTTCTTTACCCTGTCAAAATCAGCTCTGTTTTCATCAAGCCATTTTAGACCATGTTGCTTTAAATGCTAATGAGCTCTGCTGACCCCACCCCCTCCGTGGGGTGATGAACAGACTTTAAACTTCAGCCGCGAAACTGGCTAACTGGCACATTATTAGGAAAGGTAATTTGCAAAGATTAATAAAAAAACGCTTATACTCACTTCTTCTGTATGAAGCTGGATCACGAATGATTCGCGTGAACATAGATGCAGGCAGATCGGGGATCGGCTCATTCCCTTCAAAACGAAAGTACCTATAATCCTCTGCGTCTTCAGCGGGCTCAGTCGGGAGTAAATGACAACTACTATATTCATTATTGCATCAGCAAAAAGCCTCAATCTCTTAATTGTAGATATCTTGTCTTCCCCTGCACTGGAGTCGATGCAATGATGGACTGATGACAGCTCACTCAGGGCGGGTCTAAGGTAAGACGTCTTGTCAATCAACTATCGTGGGAGCGCCTGTACAGAACTACGTCATTCTGACAGGAATCTCAGAACAGCCTGATTTGAGAAAGGAGATTTTAAAATAGGGTTTAAAAAAAAAAAAAAAAAAAAAAAAAAAACACTGGGTGGATTTTTACCATTATAGGATGGATGTGTACACACATTTCCAACACACATTTATGTTCAAACAACTTGTAAAGTGCATCTGATTCTGCATCTGATGACCCTTTAATTAAATATAAACTAACTAATTAATAAAAAAATGGTTACCATTTAAACCTTTGTAACCACAATTTAATCATGGTTTTGCTACACTAACCATAGTTTAACCATGATATTTGTACAACTGTGGTTATACAAATGGTATATGCCAAAAAAAATACATGGTTACTGCACATTTCCTATAATAAAACCATGGTTATTGACAGCACGTTTTCTTAATTTGCTGGTGCTTTTTCTATTTGTATGTGTTTTCTCAGAGCTCTCTCTACCACGGTATAAAACCCTTTTTCTATACGAGCTGAATCTTCAGAAACTGCTACAAGCCATTTTAATCTTCATTTAAATGTTCACTCTGTTTTCTCAATGCATGTTATTGATCTTGTTGTGATTGTTTCACCTATTCTTTTCATTTCACTGTTATGAATATCACAATACCGAAGAAAAGAGCTGTTGCTTACCTTTCATCATGACATTGATTTCCCTAAAGATTGTAAATACTTGCTCTGTGGTGTTTTTTTTTTTGTTTGTTTGTTTGTTTGAGGTGTCAAGATTTGGCTGGTTAGCATGGTTTAGCTATTGGCTAAGTTCACAAGAGTTCATACACTCTGTCACTGGGGCGGTACCTTTTCAAAAGGTACGTTTGTACCTAAATGGTCCATTTTGGTACCTTAAAGGTACATATTAGTTCTTAATATTTAATATTTGAACATAATTTTGAAAGGGTACCGCCCCAGTGACAGCTTTTGTACCTTTATTTCTGAGAAAGTTCACAAGCAATTAGCTTTTCAATCTTTAGCCTTTGCTTGAGCATATTTGACAGGTACCCAACTACTAGGCTCAGGCAGAAGACATGTTTCCTGGTCCAAGATTGGCTTCCACAAACCCTTTGTATCAGCTTTATTAGAGAACAGGCAACACTGGTAAGTGACCTTCTGGTATAATCAGTAACATTTCTGCAGCTAATACAGAGGGATCTTTCAAGAAATCTCTCTTTTGCCTCCAAGGATGGAAAGATTCTCTCTCTCTCTCTCTTCAAAAATATGCCTATTCAAAAAATGAAAATGCTGTCATTATTAGGTAGCCTTGTCACATGCCAAACTCCTATGCAGTTTTCAATGGAAAAAAAAAATGTTTTCCATACAACAATTCAGAATAACCACGTTAATCTCCAAAAAAAAAAAAAAAAAAAAGCTCCATTAAAGTCCATTTGGCATTGACTGTGCTGCATATTGATTTTTTTTTTTGTGGTTACTCCGAATTGTTGTATGGAAAACATTTTTGTTCCATTTAATTCAGTAAATAATGAAATTTAATTAATTATTTATTCATATATATATTTTTTTTTAAATACAACTTTAATAACTTCGCAATTTAATTTCGCAATTTGTCAGAGGAGCTGAAGTTATGGAAAGGCAGACATTTTATTCTGTTGCCAGCTAAAAAAAACAAAACAAAAAAAAACACTTTCTGTGCTTTGCATTTTTTGAATGTGAATATGTGAATTCCTTTTTTACTCTATCAAGCTGGTTTATGGCAATAGAATTAAAAAAAAAAAAATTCAAGGTCTCTGGTAGCCTATGTCTTGAAGAAATGATTTAAGGCGTAAGTCATTTAGACTGTTCCAGTGGTTGTTTACCCTTTGTGTGAGCATTCAGATTAGTGATATTGTAGTAATAAGCAGTTTTCATAATGAAAATACAATGAGACAAGGTAGCCTCAGTGGAACAGTATCTTGCCCCCTCTGGGCTTTTTTGTTTCTTTATAGGAAGGGGGTGGAACAAAGAGAGACACATGCTTGGAATTTTTATTAGCTTGCTTTCCCTCGGGTATGTTGCACTCCATGTCAGAGGTCAAATACATACTACAGTTCTCAGATAAAATCCATTCCATTTACTATGCATAGTCTTAAAACATAGTGGTATATTTAGTAACACTTTACAATAAGGTTACATTTGTTAGCATCACTTTACATCAATTAACAAAATGAATATTTTAAAAATGAAATAAAAAATACTTCCAAAGTGTTCATTAACCTTTTGAATGGTACGGTCCCGCATATGGGATTTTTATTTCCGTGCCCCTGGGAGTACGGTCCCACATAAGGGATTTAGAACATTCGGTGACATATCGCATAACTGCCAATTTCAAATTGTGGTTTCGCGCGTTGACTGGCGCTGAGCGAGAGAGAGACGTGCACTGTGATTGTCATATTATCACTATGCAGTGTTCTTAACCGCATAATGCATATTTTAGGTTTCAGACATTTAAATACACATAAGTACTAGTAAAACAATACATTTAGAGCTTTTAAAATACACACAGATGTCTATGGAAGCAACAATTACAATCCATTCAAATTTAATTTGCCGATGTGTTTTATTCATATTAGATACACATAGTGTAAGTAACTATAAAGTTCACTCTATTCTTCACCCAGTTCACCAGCCACTTGCATGTATTTCGGGAGAAATTGATGAATTCACATGCTGTAACAGACTGACAGGACTCTCTGAACTGCGGCGCGAACAAACATGGCGGCGCCCATCTCACGTTACAGATCACGATCAAGATCATTTATAAAGGTGTTTAAATGACAAAACACACTCATTTACGCATATTTGTGAATCGGAATATCAGATTGTTCATGGCATGGTAAGCAAGTTTGTGAATATATTAAATAAAAAAGGAAAATCAAAATAAAAGCGATCCATCTGTCATACAGTGTTATTGTGGCCGCGGCTTGTCACGTGTCAATCATGACGCGTTGCCATGGAAACAGTAAGGGCAAACGTTGAAAATAAAAATCGCCTTAAAACTCACTCTGGGGGGACCGCTAGAATATTTTAAACTCACCACTGAAAGGGTTAAATGTCAGTTTCAACATTTACAGTAGCAAGTCATTATTAAAATCAGTTTTATCTGTTAATTTTATTTAATAGACCTGAGCTAACATTGTAACAGAAGTGGCTGGACACAGATGGTAAGTAAAAGTATATGATTCTTTATTGCACAGAAGAGTCAATGGAGAAACAGGCAGGAGGATGAACGGGTGAGTATAACAGTCCTTAGAGATCTTCCTTGAGATTCAGAGCAGAGAATAACTGAGAATCTTGTCTTACAGAGATCCAGGAGAACAGGAGACACGTAGGAGGAGCACACGCCTCAGTATGCTGGAGACTGAGGAGAACTAGGAGACTAGTAGAACTACGGAAGAACACAGGAAGTAAGTCACACAGATAAGTATCATAGAATGCTGTTCTAAGACAGAGAGCCCACTTCGTGAGTACGAGACCGGACAAATGTGCTGACTGAGGTGTGCGCTTTTGTACTGGCTGATAATGAGATGATGGAATGCGTGACAGGTGCAGGTGGTCAGAACTCAGGTGATAATGATCGTTGTGATTGGGTGGCGGTGGAGCCTGGGCATTCTGTGACAGTACCCCCTCCTCAGAGGCCCGCTCCTGAGGGCCGAATACCTCGACGTCATGGTGGTCCACCTCTGCCACGAGGTGCAGGACGATCAGGATGAGCAGCGTGGAATTCCTCCATTAAGGACGGGTCTAAGATGTCGTTTCTGGGTACCCATGAACGTTCCTCTGGTCCATAGCCTTCCCAATCCATGAGGTATTCCAGTTGACCACCACGACTTCGGGACTCCAAGATCTCCTTCACCTTGTAGACGGTACCCTCATCAAGGATCAAAGAGGGGGTTCCTCTGTCTGGCCAGGCTCTGTGGAAACAGGAACAATGTCACAGTGAGGTTTCAACAGTGATACGTGAAAAGTGGGGTGAATCTTGTATTGAGGAGGAAGCTGAAGCCTGTATGTGACCGGGTTAACCTGTTCCAGGATGGTGAAGGGGCCAACAAATCTGGGACTGAGTTTCTTGCTGGGCAGGTGCAGTCTCATGTCCCTTCTGGCCTGGTTGAAAGGTATGTGTTTCTGCTCGTCAAAGGTCAGCTGCCATCTTCTGCCTGCGCACTGCCCACTGAAGCTGATGGTGAGCCACGTCCCAAACCCTCTCGCTCTCTCGGAACCAGTGATCGATGGTCGGGACATCAGAGGGTTCCACAGACCAAGGGAACAGAGGGGGCTGGTAACCGAGCATGCACTGGAAGGGAGTGAGACCAGTAGATGGATGCCGCAGGGAGTTTTGGGCGTACTCAGCCCAGCCCAGGAACTGGTTCCAAGAATCCTGGTGGCCATGGCAGAAGTTACGTAGGAAGCGCCCTACTTCCTGCACCTTCCTTTCCATTTGCCCATTGGACTGCGGGTGGTATCCTGAGGACAGGCTTACGGTCACACCTAGGAGGATGAAGAATGCGTGCCAGGCCCGAGAGATGAACTGTGGGCCATGGTCTGACACAATGTCTTCGGGGATGCCATAAGTTCTGAAGACACTATTGAAGAGCATTTCAACTGTCTCCATTGCCGTGGGCAGACCTTAGAGAGGCAGAAGTCAACAAAACTTAGAGAAACGATCAATAATCACTAGAATGCATGTGTTACCTCCAGAGGGTGGCAGATCTGTAATGAAATCTACTCTTAGGTGTGACCATGGGCGATTGGGCACAGGTAACGAAGGAGCTTGCCTGATGGGTGATGGCGAGGGCTCTTTGATATGGCACAGTCTGGATATTCCTGTACGAACCCTCTCACATCCCTTGCCATATTGGGCCACCAGAAGCGTTCTTGTAGCAGCAAGAGGGTGTTGTTGGCCCCTGGGTGGCCTGTGGCCAAGGAAGTGTGAGCGGAAAGGATGAGTGGAGTGCGTTGTGATCGTGGCACATACTGACATCCATCTGGACAGCCCAGATTGTTAGGGGCTGCATTTGAGGTGACTGGAGGAGAATTTCATTGGATGGGGCTTACGATTAACTTGGAGGGAATAATGCTTTCTGGCTCTTCCAGTCTCTCTGAAGGGCAGTAGATTTGAGACAAAGCATTGGCCTTGACGTTCTTCAGACCTTGATGATAGGAAATCGTAAAGTTAAATCTGGTGAAGAAGAGCGCCCATCTCGCTTGTCTGGGGTTCAGACGTTTGGCATCACGAAGATATTGCAAGTTCTCGTGATAGGTTAATACGGTGAATGGACAAGCCACTCCCTCCAGCCAATGCCTCGACTCCTCCAGTGCTAGCTTGATGGCTAACAGCTCCCGGTTGCCAATGTCATAGTTTACCTCCGCCAGGCTGGGCTTCCGAGAAAAGGCACATGGATGTAATCGAGCTGGATTCCCCTGCTGCTGTGACAAAACCGCCCCAACTCCGGTGGTTGAAGCGTCAACTTCCACGACGAAGGGTAGATCAGGGTCTGGGTGACCAAGGAGTGGGGCACTGGTGAAGGCTCCCTTCAGTGTGGTGAAGGCTTCAGAGGCTGCTGGTGACCAGGACAGAGACTTGGGCTTTCCTCGTAGTAGGTCTGTTAATGGACTGACAATGCTACTGTAGTTCTGAATGAAGCGACGATAAAAGTTGGCAAATCCAAGGAATCGTTGGAGCTCCTTTATGGTTGTGGGTTCTGGCCAGGTGGTGATAGCCTCTACCTTCCTCTCGTCCATTTGAATACCACTGCTGTCAATGTTGTACCCCAGGAATTGGACGGATGGTTGGTGGAAAGTGCATTTCTCTGCCTTGAGGTCAGGCCCGGATTAACACAGTGTAGTGCCCTAGGGTGTCATTGTCAAATTTAAAAATGTATATTTTTTCCAAAATTTCTAAAAAAAAAAAAACCCCAAAAAACAGGAAGAACAGGTAGAATACGAAGAATAAGTTACAAATCAAACTAAATCAATATTAACAAAATTAGTTTTCCACTACAAAGGTGGCACAGAAGAACACAAAAGTGGCATGTAGGTAAATTTACAGACATTTACAGAGGCTCAGAGGTGGGATGAATGTTTTAAATTCATAACACTGTTGTGAGATTAATGTTTTAAATATAACATTTTGAATATAGAACTATTGTTTGATTGAAATTATTTAAATAACTGAAATGAAACTTTAAACATAAAAATAAAACTGCCAGTAGATGGCGGCAAGTCACTGATTTTTTCAATGAATCGTTCATTCAATTGATTTGTTTGAACGGCTGATTCATTCAGGAACGAAGCAAGTGACTGTCTTTATGAATAGGTAATTGAATCACTGACTCACTAGATTCATTTAAAAACGCAGGTTCATTCATAAATGAAACAACGCTGTGTTTGAATGGAAATGCGCTCAATTGTGACAGTTTGAAACCATTTTCCTTGACTAAATAGAGCAAAATTAGCCAATGTTGTTAAATTCATACAATGTACATCACTTTATATTAACTCATTGTTTATTGAACTGTTGTATTAATTTAATATCACATTTACAAACTCCTTTAGTAATCTTTAAAAGCTGTCACTCACTTCAGTTCATCGCAATCTCACAAAGCTTCATTATAATCAATAAGAAAAGTAGAAATCTTTGAAGCTCCTCTCAGCGCAAACACAAATAGCCTATGCTGAACGGGTTGGTCGCACAGGTGCTCCTAAATATTATTTTGATAGTCGCACGTAGTAGCTACTTATCAGTCGCATTGTATAGCCCTGGCTATGTGTCATGATATTTTCTCCTTTTTTTTAAATTTACGTTTCGCACAACCACCAAGTCGATGCTGCCTATCCATTTGTGAATAAATATGCTCGACTCTGACTGGGGGGAGGGGGCAATTACACTGTGACCTGACCCAATCGCAATTCTTTATATGCATGCATCTATTTGATATTCTCTCTGTATATATTGTATCATTAACTGTTAATTTTCTATGCATCTGTATCTCTTCCAGTAAAATAATATATACAAATCATGAAAAAAATATTTTAAAGGTCTTGTCATTATCGTAAATCACTTGGTGCCCCCCTATTGGCTGGTGCCCCAGGGCACTCGCCCAATCCCGTCTATGGATAATCCGGCCCTGCTTGAGGTACAACTGGTATTATCTGAACTTTTGAAGGACCTCCACAACATGGTGGCGATGTTTGACCAGGCCCCGGGAGTAGATCAAGATGTCATCTATGTAGACGATAACTGAGCGATGGAGAAACTCCCGGAGCACTTTGTGCATAAAATCTTGGAAGACGGAGGGGGCGTTGACAAGTCCATACAGCATTACCAAGTACTCTTAGTGGCCAGTAGGTGTCACAAATGCGGTCTTCCATTTGTCCCCCTCATGTATTCGGATTAGATTATATGCACTGTGGAGGTTCAACTTGGTGAAGATGGAGGCACCACGGAAATGTTCCAGGGATGATGGGACGAGAGGAAGTCGGTAGCGGAACCTGATGGTGATCTTGTTCAAGGAGCGGTAATCAATGCAGGGCCTCAAGCCTCCGTCCTTTTTGGCCATGAAGAAGAAGCTGGAAGCAGCAGGGGAAGTAGATGATCGAATGTAACCTTGCTCCAGTGCCCTGATGTATTCTTCCGTGGCCTTCTGTTCTGGAAGCGAGAGTGGATATACTTTTCCACGGGGCACTGGCTCACCCGGAAGGAGATCAATGGCACAGTCCCATGGCCGATGTGGTGGTAGTTGCGAGGCGTTCTTGGGGCAAAACACGTCTCTGAAGCAGGATGGAATCTCGACAGACTGCTTCTCTACTGGACTTTCTATGGAGGTAGTGTTTACAGGTAACCCTTCCACAGGAGGTGATGGCCTGTGCGGGTGATGGAGTTATGGGAAAACATCCGGGGAAGCAGTCCTTACCTTACCTCTTCCACGAGAGGATGGGATCGTGTTTTACCAGCCACGGGTGCCCCAAGATGACATCGGCGGTGGACCCCTCCAGAGCTAGCAGATGGATGGATTCGGAGTGAAGTTGTCCTATGTCCTAAAATTCTAAAATATTACCATTTCATATCAGTAGGTTATTTCATGACCATGCACACCATTCCATTTATGTATTTGGTGAGTAGTTGTGTAATAAGCAGGATAGTGTACTGGTCATTATGGCAAAATAATCCTCAGAGTGATATGATCATATTGTTTTCAATAATGGACTTTTAATAAAGTGTTTAGTGTATGTTGTATTTGATGGTTTTGTAATGCCAATTGTGCAACTGAGTTTGTAAGATTCTGCTTATTGTTTTGAAAAATATGTTACAGGGATATTGTTTTGGAATTGTGTCTTAGCAAATAAGGAAAAACAGTAAAACTCTTGAGACACCACTGTGATGGTTTCAGGTTTGGCTGCTTGCCAGCAGCATTATTAAGAATATAACAAGAAAATAACATGGTTACATAGTTACATCTCTGTCAAATTAGCTGATGCATTATGTCAGTACTCATAAATCCCAAACAAGCATTGAGAACAGATGCCACAACAAACATGAAAATGCTTTTTGTTGCCACTTTGCTAATATCTCTTCCATATTGTCCTCATTTTGTGCATTTGTTAGGTAAACGCTATTAGCCTTAGGCTGAATAAAATATTATATTTTGCACATTCCTGATTTGGTTGTGATCACTTAAGTGCCTCTCTCCACAAATTAACAATTTTAATAACATTTTTGAGCACTAATATTTCACATGCATATGTATGAATGAAAAATATAACAGGCTGCAAGGGATTATGGAAGAAATGTGCATTGGGATTGAAATTAGGTGAGTGGAGGGCACACATCTGAACATCTCCAGCTTCAGGGTATTGGTAGATCAAAACATCTAACCATTCAAGCAGGAAGTACTCTCATTAGTTACACTGTGAACATATCCTTCAGCTGTATGTGTAATCTGTATTTCCGCTGGATACTTGAGAACGTAAAGGGATAGTTCACCCAAAAATTTCAAAATGTCATCATTCTGGTATCAAATCTGTCATCATCAAACTCAAACCTGTATGAGTTTCTTTATTCTGTTGAGCACAAAAGAAGATTTTGAAGAATGTTGGCAACCAGAGTTGACGGTACCCATTGACTTCCAAAGTATTTTTTTATGCTATGGAAGCCAGTGGCTACCGTCAACTGTTCCTTGGAATTCACTTTCTCAGGTTCTGTAGTAACAAATACAATTTTCAGGCTGAAACAAATAAATCAACCAAACGGAGAAGTATGCAGATAACTCTGGATGTGTGTATGAGATTCATATTTCTTCATTTTCTCATGACACATTTATGTGCTGAGATTTTAATTTGATGGACACTGAATTTCATGGTTTCAGCATTCATTTTCATCAAAGTCTTGGAACGATTGCATACATAGCAAGTTTTTTCGCTCAGCAATATACCATCATCCTTCTTTCAACCTTCTGACAAATCCAAATGTACTGAATTTATCCATTAATGTCATCAACAAATCCCTATAGGCCGATGCTCAGATATGTTTGTAGCTGAATGACAGGTGACAGAAGGAGCTCTGAATTTAATCAATATGGCCCCTTTTGTGGTAAGACTGTTTTCAATTACATCCCAGATGAGATCTGTCAGGGTCCTGACAGCATTTGTTTAGGCTGAGAGAGCGCTGTGTTGTGCTAAACGAGATTCAGGAGAGAAGGTCACAGCAAGACGTTGCCTACAGTATATTTCCACTTAGATCCACTCTTTACTGTTCATTTATGCTGGGGACATTTATTTAAGTCTAACTGTAAATAAATCCCAGATAAGCAATTATTTATTTCAGCTATTAGCCTTAATTATTGTACTTTTCAGACCAAAATTTGGCAGTTAGTTCATGTACGATTTGGTATTGATTTGGGGAGAAGATTCAAAGATTTTTTGATGTGTTTGAAGTAGGTTCCTTACATTCATTAAGGCTGCATTTATTTGATAAAAATAGATTAAACAAAACAACAACAAGAAAATTTGAAATATTATTACATAGCTCACCTCTTGCCATGAGAATTGCTTAAATATTGGAATGTTTTACACCAAAACCAAACAGAGCACTTGGAAAATAATCAACAATGCTGAGAAATATCACTTTAATCTTTAATTTAAATGAATAGTTCATTCAACTAATGTTTTGAACTGCTTGTAAACAGTGCTTGATCTTTGCATCTCTCTTGATTCAAATTAGATGACTTTTTCACTGGAGAAAGCAATATTATAGATAGGAGACTTGTATGTGTTGTGGAAGCAACAGTTTGAAGTTCAAACATCTTAATGATGGTTTTGTTTCTGACAAACACACAGCTTTTCACTTCACAAGATGTTATCTGGTGGACTGGAGACTTGTGGATTATTATTGTGATGTTTTTATCAGCTGTTTGGACTCACAGTTTGACGGCACCCATTCACTGTGATGTAATTCTAAATTTCTCCAAATTTGTTGTGATAAAGAAACAAACTCATTTACATCCGAGTGCATTTTCAATCAATTTTAATTTTTAGGTGAGTGATTTCTTTAACACTAGAAACACCATAAACTAGCTTTTTTGATCCATGCGTTCATACATTCACATATCATGCTCTGTGATAAATGACCTTATTTAATGTAAAATGGTGGTATGTTGGTAAAGAGATATCTAGATTGATGTATGACTGGCACACTGGCATTAATATAGACGTGTTCCCATAAATCCTGCTCCATCCTGAGAGCACTGGAGAACAACAGCGGATCATTAGATGAGTCGGTGTGTGTGAGCATGCATGTCTTTGTGCTTGAGCATACACAAACGTAAGCATTCAGCAGACTGAACAGAAGGAGGCTGGGTTACTCTCCATAATCACCAGGCTTTGATTTGCATTTCAAATGGAGTTTACAGTGCAGGAGATGGAAGAGGAATGCAGGGCCAGCAAGTCTCAGCATAAAACATGGATAAGAGACTGCAGCTAAATGTATGACTTTGTTGGGGCTGCAAGTGATCTGAAGGTCAAACATATCTTTGGGGGCAGTGAGGCGGGAAATAAACAGCTACGATGATTACAATAAACATTATCATCTGAATTAAACAACACTGTCAACCAAACAAGACGAACACAACCTTAAAATGTGCATTACACACGTACTCGTTGTTTTGTTTTTTGTTTGTCCAGATTTTACCCACTTAGAAGCACATGATATATTTTGGTAACACTTTAGTATAGGGACCAATTCTCACTATTATCTAGTTGTTTATTAGCAGGCCTATTATTAACATATTGGCTTTTTATTAGTACTTATAAAGCACATATTCTGCATGACCATATTCTATAGGCCTATCCCTAATTCTACCAATATCTAAACTTAACAACTGCCTTACTAACCATTAATAAGCAGCAAATTAGGAGATCTTTCTTTCTTGTTGAATTATTACCACAAAGAAAACAACATACCAATAAAATATATTTATTTTTTTCTTACTGAGTAATATCTGTATATACTCTACTGTTCAAAAGTTTGTGGCAGTAAAATTTTAATGTTTTTGAAAGAATTGTATTAATTAATTTATTTATAATATGTTTTACAATGTATTTTATTTATGTGATGGCAAAGCTGAATTTTTCAGCAGTCATTACTCCAGTCTTCAATGTCACCTGATCCTTCAGAAATCAGTCTAATATTTTGATTTGCTGCTCAAGAAACATTTATTATTATTATCAATGTTGAAAAAAAAAAAATCAATGTCAATCACAATTTTGGGTAGTGTGTGTATATGGAATGCCAATCCTGCCATAAATAGAAATAAATAAATATTTATTCTACACCAAGAGAACCCATTAATCAGTTGATGCGGTGACTGTCCACACGGGAAGTGGCGCGAGGCGTCAAATCTTCTACAGTAACCACCTTCTATTCCGAATCTTGGAAACATGCGTTGTATGCGTTGAAAGTGAAACCTAAAAAAAACAGCGCGCATAAGAGAGCGACTGCACGCTTTCGCGAGCTTCAGCATATACATGCGATCACAGATTGCAGGCTTCCCAGCCTAAACAACCCCCCACGTGAAACTGAAATAATAAGAATAATAACCATGAAATACGATTTTGGCCATATCGCCCATCTAAGTCATTCATCCCACACTATCAACAGGCGCGTCATGTAGGCTACACTTCTTGTACTTCGTTTGGGCACCACAAGGTGTCACTGTGGCCTCAAAGCTTACCCCTCGACTACTCTGGCTCGATTTGCTATTCCTGAGAAAGAAATGTAGAAAGAAATGTAGAAATAAATAAATAAATAAATAAATGTGGAAAGAAAGAAAGAAAGAAAGAAAGAAAGACATACATAAATGTGAAAACAAATACATTTATAAATAAATAAATGTGGGGAAAAAAACATAAATAAGGAAATAAAATTATAAATATTTATTTTTGCTTTTTTACTTTTCTTTGTATATTTATGTACATATTTATTTATTTAATTTTGTTTTTTTTTACATTTCTTTGTACATTTATTTATTAGATTAGATTGGCATTCCATATATATATATTAGGGGAGCATGAGGTCTTACAACGAATACAGGCATTTCACCCTCAATCCAGAAGGGGGCGCCCGCAGCAATACAACGCTGTTTGATAACCGCCAGCTGAAGAAAAGGAATGCCATGAGTTGCGAACTTGAAAACAGAAAACAAAGCCCCATAGACAGCGACTATGTGCTGATTCTGAATGCCTCTCTCACATAGACTGACAAGGGAGTATACTTTAAAGGCTTGCTCACTCAACTGTTTGCGGAAAGGAGAATTTTATTGTTTTATTGTATTTTATTTTGATAAAGTTACCAACTTTATATCTGTGTGTGTGTGTGTGTGTGTGTGTGTGTGTGTGTGTGTGTGTGTGTGTGTGCGCGCGCGTGTGACGCGATCACTTCAACAGGTATCGTCTTAATATTGCACTGTAAAGGTCTGCTTTTATTTGTGTACACTCACAATGAAAACAAAACATTGTTATTTTATAAAATAAAGAAAACAAATAGGATGTTTCTTTCTGCAGTTTGAGTTTCCTTTCTGTGAACAAATTAAGCCTGTCACAAACATTTACTGAAACTCAGCATAGGCTGTTACGTGTCACACTGTTTTTTCCCTTGTTTATCTGTAAACTAAATCAAATATATTTCAAGAATTTATTCCTTGTATGTATATGTACTGCAGCTGATATATACAGTGATGGGAATAACGGCGTTATAAATAAACGGCGTTACTAACGGAATTTTTTTTCAGTAACGAGTAATCAAACGAATTACTGTTTCCCCCGTTACAACGCCGTTACCGTTACTGACAATAAAATGTGGCGTTACTATATTATATTATTAGAATTTAATTTTTCAGTTCATCTGAATGGATGCGTGTAGCTGTATTTGACGTACCATAAACTCTAGTGTGAAGGCGCACAACTCGCAGTCGCTTTCTCTCACATACACGCACACAAAGAAAGATACAGAGCAAGAGAGTCTTTCATAACATGCAGAATTGATCTACATGTAAACGATATTCTGTGTTGTATTTTCCTGTCAAAATAACGGAGTTCCTTTGGAATTCTTCAGCTTTTAAGAACTGCCGCTTTCTCTGGTTGTGGGCGGAACTAAGGCGCAAACGACAATCTCATTGGCTGGCGCTCACCTATTATTTTGATTTCAGCAAATCAATTCGAGCGAACTCAGACAACGTGATTAATATTCATGAACCCAGCAGCTCATTTATCCTTAGTGCGTTTTATATTGATGACAAATATGCATTACTTGGTTATTCTAATTACTAAAGTTCTATCATCATATAATCTAAAATTATCATAATATTATATTATAATGCTTGACTGACTGATAATAATTGTCAGTAGATAAATAGTGTAGATTAAAGTACAATGTTTTATAATAATAATTTATTCTTTTTAGTGTCTATTTCATTAATTTAACATATTTAATATTGGGGGCATCCAAAGTTATTTGACATTTGAACATTTTGTAAAAAGTAACGCAATAGTTACTTTCCCTGGTAATTAGTTACTTTTATAATGATGTAACGCGATTACTAACTCAGTTACTATTTGTGAGAAGTAACTAGTAACTATAACTAATTACTTTTTTAAAGTAACGTGCCCAACACTGGATATATATAATGTAATATAATATTTAGTATTACTACTGTACTACTGTCTGTTCAAAATAAATGAAAAGAAACCGAGCATAGTAGATTTGTTTTTTTGTTTTTTTTTTCTGTTGTACCGAAATCTTATCGAACCGTGACCCACGAACCGAGGTACATACCGTGCCACCCCTAATAGGCTATAGCCTATATATATATATATATATATATATATATATATATATATATATACATATATATACATATATATATATATATGCCACGATTAACTAATTGTAAAACACAATGATTACAGTATTCTATTTAGGTTTAACCCATTTTTTCCACCCACAGTTAAGCTGTGTAACCAATCACTGAGATGTCTGTTGTTCGCATGAAAGAGCACAACGAATAGCGCATTACAATGACCAAATCTGTCCTCATATGTATCAGTATTTATCAAATTCCCCTCTGCGTATTCCAAGCTTTGATTTAGGTGGGTGCACTGGCCCGTGCGATATTCCCTGTCTGTGGATATTCAGGGGTAATATGTCCCATCTGTTCTCCCTCCCACCCTGTAAGCCACCACCTGTAATGACGGAGCTTTCAAGGTCAACAGCACAGTACTGCAGCTATTAATCACAGGCCATAGAGGAAGTACCCACCTCTACACACAAACACACACACGCACTTAGACACAAGTGAGTCCCACTGTAATCAGAAACACTGCTCTCTGACCTTTGAATCTCCACTTCACGCTAACAATTAAAAATAATGTGTTTCACAAAGTGTAATTACAGAGTGGGCAGGGAGCGCAGAGGGAGACAGGACAAGAAAGAGAGAGAGTGAGAGAGAGAGAGTGAGAGAGAGAGAGAGAGGTGGGGCATGTGCTGAGATGCTGGCAAAGCTAAAGTCTTTATATTATATTAAAGCATAGCTTATAAGATAAATCTATTATACACATGTTGGCCCTCTGGAATACTTGATTTGAATATGGCTGCTTCATAACTGCTTAAATGTATATTTTGCCACTGTCATTGACAATATACCAGTGCTATATCACTCCGTGGTCGCTCTCTTTTCATAGCAATGCAAGTTGGAATATCTGGTCCCACTTTAAATTTGATGTCTTTAAATACTATGAACTGAAAAAATAACACAATGAACTGTTAGGTACAACTGATTGCTATTTTCAGATATAAGTACAATGTAAAAATGTGTGAAAATGTAAAAATGAGTGGATTGTATCAAATGAGTAATTTAAATGTAAGTACACAGTATAGTCAAGAACACATGATTACGCTTTTTTTTTAAAGGTGTTCTTGTTACAGTGTAATTATAGATTTAAGTACTGAGTCATATTAATTAACTACATGCACTTACTATATGGTAAGGGTTAGGATTAGGGTTTGGTTTATTGGTTACTTGCATGTAATTATGCATAATTTATTGTTATTATAATATTAAGTACATGCAACCTTAAAATAACACCTTCAAATAAAGTAACCGAACACTTAATATATGGTGGGTCTGAATATCTCATTGATGAAGTAGTTACTGACTTGTGAAAATGGTCTCAGAGGAGTTCTGTATTAATTTTATTGATAGCATACATTTTTGAAAGAGAGGTAGTTTCCTTAAAAAGCAAAAAATCTGTCATTAAAATATGAAACTGGTAAGACACACCCACACGTTGGGTTTCCATGTTTTATTGGGAGATTCCATGGTTTTTATGATGTACAAACTGTTTTTATACCCTTACTCTAACTTACCCCTCACACAAAGCTTTATGGAATTTTAGATTTTCATTTAAAACAAAAAACAAAACAAAAAACTAATTCTGTGTGATTTATAAGCTGTCCCCCCCCCCCCCCCAAAAAAAAACCCTGTCCCCACAAGTTCAAAATTTACAGGTATTATTATACTTGTGGGGATATTTGGTACCCATAGTGTGGGGAATACCAGGAAAACACACATAGTCAAAATTATTCAACCCCCTTAAACTGCAAGACATTCTGATAAAGTTTATCGATACACATTTAAGTGGTTCTCAGAACGTGAAGCTGATGGACAAAGGGGTTCTAATCATTCATGTTCAAAATTATTCAAACCCCCAAAGTTACATTTTATCTTTTATTCTTTATAACCTCAAATAGAAATTACCTCTAAGTGTTTATAAGCTTCTGAGATCTCTCCACTGGAATATATGGCCAATTCCAAACATTTCTGATAGTCTTTGTTTTTCCTGTTGCCACTGCTTTCTTCAAATTTTGGTTTGTTTTGGTTTGAAAGTTATCATTTGACTTCAGAAACAAATAATAGACATGATATAGACATGACATGTCCTTTTATGGAAAATACCTTTTTAAGATTCTTCAAAATGTCTTCTTTTGTGTTCCAAAGACAACTTTGCAGGTTTGGAAAAAATAATGATAGAATTTTGGATTTTTTGGAACCACCAAAGTAATCGTAACATTAAAATTAGAAAGTTAAAAAAAGAAAATAATAATAAATAAAATAAAATAATGCCCATGTGGTCTGCTACAGCTTGCATCCTTGATAAAACTTGCTTGCACAAGTAAAAATTGATTATATTTGCACTGATTATAAAGTCATGATGACTATATGCCTCATTTTCCATGTGAGTGCTGGTATGTTTCCTCTGAGGGTTTGAAGGAAAAGTGTGCTAAAGGCATCAATAACCAATCTGAAGTTGCTGAAATTACACTGTTGATAGAAATTGCCTTACATTTTCTGCTCTTATAAGGTCAACCCAATAAAAAAGCAATATCGTTTGAGCAAAATAATCAGTGCTCAAGATATTATTCGTTTCTCCAATAAGCAAGTCCACAGTGGGAGACAGCCAAGAGCAAATGGAAGAGGCGATCAGCATCTGCGTTATTTCAGTAGAATGGAGAAGAAGATCAGTATTACCTTACCGAAATGGGAATCGCCAAAGATAGCACCACTGCAAACGCGGCTGGATTGAGGGGCGGTTGAGCAAGTGTTGAAAGTGTGGTGGTCACATTCTGTGACCCTGCCTTAAAAGACACACATACTCACAAACATTTTGACAGAAGTGGATGAGGCCTTTGGTTTGCTGTGTGATTCCTTTATAATACAGCCTATTTCCAGTCTGTGTGCAGTAGCTGCTCTTCACTTCTACAAGTTATCTACAATGCACACATTTGGTGTTCATTCATTCATATTTATAACATGGTTTGCCTGAATACTTGATTCTGATTGGATGGAAGGTGTGTATTAAAACTGTGTAATGCACAGATAGTTCCAGTCTGTTTAATCACATTCTGTATTAACACACTGTCTAAAGCAGATACACACTAACTCTCACAAAGAGTTTGAAGATCGTGCTGCACACAGAAACATTCAGGAGCACAGAAACTTGATGCCGTGACTTTTATTAATAAAGTTTAAATGCTACAGTATAATTAAACTCACAGCTTCACTGTTAGTACATGTCAGATGTTTCTTAGAAATGTTTCTTCAGCGGCGAATCAGCATATTAGAATGATTTCTGTAGGATCATGTCACTGAAAACTGGACTTATGGAAATTCATCTTTGAAATAAATTACATTATAAAATATAGTCAAATAAAACAGTTATTCACTTATAAAGTCATTTAGCTTTAAAATCAACCATGCATGAGGACTTGGCATCCTGGTGATCGTAAATGATACATGAACTTCCCTGATCTTGCGATTTCTATAGGAATAACTGAATTTTCTCCACAAAATTTCATTGAGCATTAGTGAATGTCAACACACCTTTTAGTAGTAGTGATTTGAGTTTAATCATTCACCCAACCAAATTAATTTGTTAAATAACAAAAATTCATTGATGAATCAAACAAAGTTGTCTTCATGGGTGAGTTATTGAATCATTCACTCAATCAAATTGATTTGTTTACAAATTCAAAATTTACAATATTGTGTACAAATGTGAGTTACTCAGTATTAGTTTATTGTTCATTGAACTGTTTATTTAAGCAATGTCATACCAGCCACTGAGTTGTTGATTTGGCCAAGCTGCTATTCAGGGGTGTTTTTCTCAAAAGCATCGTTAGCTAACTATGTTTGTTAGTTCCACTGAACTCTATTGGTAATGACGGAACCTGCGACCATAATTGCTTTTGGGAAACGCACCCCAGATCAACAGCCCTTTTGCTTGTGATATTGTTTAAATAACCTGTGTTTGAATTGTTTTATTTATTTAGATATAAATGTTTACAACTAGAATTGTGTCAAAATCAACTGTCCTTGACTCTATAAGACAGTGATATATAGGGATGTGTACTAAATTAGGTGCACAGTTAATAGCAATGGCTCAGCCCTCATTGTCTTGCACTGCTGCATGACGATACCAAAAGGATGATCCACAAAAATCACCCATTATAGAGGATTGTGTAGCTCCTTATTGCGAGAAAATGGAATGTGCCTGGACACATATTTGAAGGCTGGTCTCCGTACGGTGAAAATGGGATTTGTCAGCGTTGAGGGAATAGATATATTCATCATCGCTGGCTGACTGTCACAATCTCGTTGGGGTGTTGAAACACATATTAGGGTGTAACAGGCCGAGCCGGCTTCATCCGTGTGTGAGCTGCGGAGACATCGAGAATTATCAGTATAATAAGGTCTTAGTTCTCCCTGCTGCCAAAACGGTAATCCAGATTTTGGATCATTTTTTGTTTTGTGAACTAACAAGCTTTGCTCTATTTTTGGATGTCTTGCTTTTCACTGTGTATGTGATTTTTTTGTGGTACGTGTAACCAGCATCTAAAAAAAAAAATCCTCAAATTCTGAAATTGTGGATTTAATGTCATAAACGTTAAATGCTGTGTATATTATACAGTCAATTTATGTAGATCAAATAACCTTAAAGGCCCGTTCACATCTACGATGACAACTTTAGCGATAACTGTAATTATGTAGTTTTAATAATTGTTCTAGGGGAATACTGAAGTCTATACCACAATTAACATCACAGAGGAACAATGTTTTCCAGCTGATGAACAATAAAAACATTGCCAATCTCTCAATGTTAGTATTTGCAGCAAGCTTATAATAAACAGAAGGTTATTGTATGTTTGTAGACTAATAATATTTTTCTTTATAGTGATCATTCTTGGTGTGAACAGGCCTTAACACCCTTTTTATATGCCCACCCAAATTCCCTTCTCGATATAAATTACAGATACAGTGTTTAGCAAAATTTTATATCTTTTGATTTCTAATATTTTTCATTTCATATACTTTTTAAATTAATCTTTTTTTAAATCTTTTTTTTTCATATTTAGCTGGATGTCAGCTTATGAACTTTAATTTTATTGAATGAGATTGATTACAAGAACAATAAATGTCTTATAGCAGCTGCTCTCTAATTAAGTAGGTTATACATCAAAGTGTTATCTTTTAATTGAAGAGATTAATATCTTACAATTTGTTTCAGGGGAAAAAAATAAATAAATAAAAAATCAATAAAGCCAGATCTGTGCAAACAAGATAGTATGCTTTTATTCTTTGTGCATTTTCAAACTTTTAAGAAAAGAAAGAGAAACTCACCAAGACATTTCCAGCCCTATGAGACACGTTTGTATCTTTAAAGAATTTTATTTACAACAAATTTATTTGCCATTCTGCTTTGCCCTCTCTATCCTTGGAATAAAAACAAATCTTTTCAGCGGCGCCTGACAGCAGAAAATAAATAAGCAAGTTTTCAGTGATTTGCTCCAGGACCGAATGGTAGCTGAGTGATACCACTGGAGCGAACCTTTCCCTCTGCCCTGCCTCTGTGTAATTAGATTGTAATTGTACCACAGTGAGATGCCCAAAGGAACCAAGTCGTCAAATCAATTGCACTCTCCTCATTCATTGCCACTTTTGTTAGCTTTCTTTGGATGAATAATTGAAACATCTTGAAAGCGACAGTTGGCTAAGCTTCTTAGTGAATGATGAATTGATTTTTGTGAATGGATGAAAATGTAGCCATCCTGACAGGTCTCGTTTCAATTTGGCAATACATGCTCCTTAATTAGTGCAACATAGAGACATGGTAATTAGGTCATGCCCTTACATGCTCCTTCAGAAAAATGCAGCAATATGTCATGTGGGAACACTTTAACAATTCTTTATAAGAAGTTGAAAGAGAAAACAGACAAACAGAAGACAGGACGTCAACTTATGTATTTTAATTTTATTGAATGAGTTTGATTAAAACGTAACAATAAATGTGTTCTACTATAGTATTACCATAAGAGCTTTCTTTCTATATCTTTCTTTATTTGGAATTTATTTTATTATTTTGGATTGTGAATATTAGTTTTTGTTGTTGTTGTTGATTCGGAATTTTAGGCACCTCTATATGGAGAACATTGGTTGAATAGAATAGAATAGAAAATATTTACAGAGATTTTCTCGTAGACTTCATAGTAGAAATGTGAGAATAGAATAAAATAGAACATGTTAACAGAGATTTTCTCCTAGACTTCATAGTAGAAATGTGAGAATAGAATAAAATAGAACATGTTAACAGAGATTTTCTCCTAGACTTCAGTTCATTGTAGAAATGTGAGAATATAATATAATAGAACATTTTTACAGAGATTTTCTCCTAGACTTCATAGTAGAAATGTGAGAATAGAATAGAAAATGTTTACAGAGATTTTCTCCTAGACTTCATAGTAGAAATGTGAGAATAGAATAGAATAGAAAATGTTTAGATATTTTCTCCTAGACTTCAGTTCATAGTAGAAATGTGAGAATAGAATAGAATAGAAAATGTTTATAGATTTTCTCCTAGACTTCAGTTCATTGTAGAAATGTGAGAATAGAATAGAAAATGTTTAGAGATTTTCTCCTAGACTTCAGTTCATAGTAGAAATGTGAGAATAGAACAGAAAATGTTAAGAGATTTTCTCCTAGACTTCATTGTAGAAATGTGAGAATAGAATAGAAAATGTTTAATAGAATAGAATGTTTCCAGATATTTTCTCCTAGACTTCAGTTCATAGTAGAAATATGAGAATAGAATAGAATAGAAAATGTTTACAGAGATTTTCTCCTAGACTTCATAGTAGAAATGTGAGAATAGAATAGAATATGTTTACAGAGATTTTCTCCTAGACTTCAGTTCATAGTAGAAATGTGAGAATAGAATAGAATAGAAAATGTTTACAGAGATTTTCTCCTAGACTTCAGTTCATAGTAGAAATTTGAGAATAGAATAGAAAATGTTTACAGAGATTTTCTCCTAGACTTCATAGTAGAAATGTGAGAATAGAATAGAATATAAAATGTTTACAGAGATTTTCTCCTAGACTTCAGTTCATAGTAGAAATGTGAGAGTAGAATATAATAGAAAATGTTTACAGAGATTTTCTCCTAGACTTCAGTTCATTGTAGAAATGTGAGAATAGAATAGAATAGAAAATGTTTACAGAGATTTTCTCCTAGACTTCAGTTCATAATAGAATAGAATGGAATAGAATATGTTTCCAGATATTTTCTCCTAGACTTCAGTTCAAAGTTGAAAAACATAGATCACAAGGACAAAATGGGCAACAGACACTGCAACATCAGTCCATCCATACTGGCAGTGGAGTTCACACTTCATTTACTGTTTAATTTATTCTGATTGGTGTCACATTACAATCAGTCTGGAGTACCTCGCTGCCTAAGAAGAACAATCAAAATACAAAACAGAAATCAAACAGACAGGGTCATGAAGTTAAATGTGTGAGAGAGATGAGGAGGGAGGGAGGTCATGCCATTACTACTCCAAAATCCTTCACCAGAGCATCAGGACACAGCTGTATGTGCGCAAAAGCAATCACACCATTCATTTAAATAATGCTTAATGAGATCTGATTAACAAATGACCAGGTGCTGAAACAAATGAAGGCAGATTGTTGTTTCAGTGTGTTTAGTATATAAATTGCCTGTTTTTTGCTTTGGATTTTTTAGAATTTAAAAACTACTAACATAAACTCCTAAAATATACATACTTATATTTACATTTAGTCATTTAGCAGATGCTTTTATCCGAAGCGACTTACAAATGAGGACAATGGAAGCAATCAAAATCAACAAAAGAGCAATGATATGCAAGTGCTATATTTTTTTTTTT
Source organism: Acrossocheilus fasciatus (assembly GCA_036784905.1). NCBI lineage: Eukaryota > Metazoa > Chordata > Actinopteri > Cypriniformes > Cyprinidae > Acrossocheilus > Acrossocheilus fasciatus. Next base: position 23,904,111 of record CM071938.1, read on the forward strand.
AAGAAAACAAGCAGTTAGTAAATGAACAGTGCAAGTCTAAAAGTTTTTTTTTTTTTTTTTTACTTTTAAGAATAGAATTAGAGTTAGAGGGTCAAATAAAGATTGAAGAGATGTGCTTTCAGCCGATTCTTGAAGATCAGATTATGTATTTCTCTTAAAACGTTAGTATAAGACTTTTGTTCATCTTTGAATCACAAATAAAGATATTTTTAATAACCAGAGAGATTTCTGTCCCTTCATTGAAAGTTCATTCCACCAAAACTTTGATATTTCAGAAAGTTCATACAGACATGGTAAGAAATCCATAATTAAGTAGTTTAATCCAAGTCTTCAGAAGAGACATGCTCACTTTATATGATGGACAGATTTTATTAAGGCTCTGCTTCACTTTTAAACATTGATCAATGCACATGTAGAGCACATCAAACTGTAAACAGAAGGTCAAACGCTTGATTAATATGGATTGCTTTTATGATGTCTTTATGAACTTTTTGGTAGAATTTCAGTATAGGGGACAAAATATCTTCATTTGTGTTTCAAAGATGAACAAAAGTCTTATGGGTTTGAAACAACATGAAGTTAAGCAATTGATGACAGAATTTTCCTTTTTTTCTTCTTCTTTTCCGGAGAAGCAACCTTTTAAGAATACTGTTTTTTTTTTTTTTTTTTTGGAGAAACAAATTCAGATTTTGAACTGGGTGGCGTATAACCCAGATTTCAAACCAGGGACAATGGATAATAGGTTTACACAGTGGATTTACTTAGGAATTTCTGCATTCTGCACAATTATAAACAATGGTAATATGGAGAGCTTTCAAGCTTTAAAAGACAAGTTTGGTCTTGTAAATCACAATCTATTCAGATATCTACAGGTTTGTCAATATTATTTGAAAGAAATGAAGAACAAGGATGAGATTAATCAGATTGTGCAGGTTATTATACAGGCATATAAGAAAGGCACGAGTAAGACTGTATCCAAATTATATAAAGGGATAAGTAATTCAAGGAATCATTCAATTGAATATATAAGATTAAAATGGGAAAAAGAGGTTGGCATTTCCTTGTTACCAGGTCAATGGAATAAAATATGTACTATCCCGAATACCTCAACAAGCTAAAGAATGTGGCGCGAGTTTTGTTGGAAAAATTTCACACCAAGAATTAAGGAATTACAAATGAGAACCTCCTACCCATGCTGGAGGAAATGTGGTGTAGAAAATGCCCATCATACACATATTTTTTTGGCATTGTTCAAAAGTGACTAGTTTTTGGGAGGCCGTACGGTCTACTATCAATAGTATTTTCAATATACATATACCAAAGTCATTTTATGTTCTCTACTTGGGTGATATTCCAGATGAGGTTGGGAAAGATGATAAATATTTATTTAAAATTTTACTGGCAACAAGTAAAAAGGCGATAACCCAGAAATGGTACAAGGAAGACCTACGAGAGAAGACTGGTTTCAAATAGTAATAGAGGTTAAAGAAATGGAAAGTCTCACATATACACTTTGGCTGCAAACGCAAATCTTTGAGAACAAATGGAGAAAGTAGCTAACAAGCTCCTTGGTGGTCTAGATGTCTGCATTTGTAAATGTATATAATTATTTACTGATATAATGCATTGGTGAAATGACTAAAGGGTTATTTGTAACATGATAATCTTTTGTTATTTCTGAAAGTTTTTAATGTAATGTGTGGCAACCTTTGTTAAACATTACTTAATTTATTTTCTTATTTGTTGAATTATTTAATTTTCATTGGTTTTGTTATGTTTACTGTTCTTTTGTTCTCAACCCGGAAAAAAAAACAATAAAAAATAAGTATTAAAAAAAAGAATATTGTGTTTTTAATAGGATCTGATTGTGGCTTACTCTGATCCTTATTAACTTTATATTGTGTGTAATGTAAACTCAAATTTCTGGTCATTTATTTTCTTAAAAAAAAAAAAAAAAAAGTACATTTCTAATAGTAACAGTTGCGTTAATTATATAGGCATATTTATATACCTATACTCATCTCCATCTTTAATGCCCTAGACAGAAAAAAGCATAGAAGTCGTAACTTCAAGGCAAATAAGATCATTAAATTAGACTGCATGAAAAAGCTATAATTAACCCTCGACACAAATGATCATTTTTAATCATTTAAGGTATTGCTAATCTGATCCAGTTCTAATTACTAGAGTCTATAATCGTGGATCAAAGAACACTAATTTAAGCCTCTCATTTTGCTTTAATGGCAATCAAACCCCCAGATTCATAGACAAGGGCTTGAGATAAAGGTTTACACCAAGGGTCCGTTTAGCACCATTTAGTACCCTAATGTGTTTTAAGAACAAGTTTGCCTGTGGCTACTATCAAAGACTGCAGGAGACCTTGATCACTGAGCGTGAAGGTAAAACGCTCTGAGTAACAGAACACAAGCAATCGGGGAGCTCTGTGCTGTTCTGTTGCAAGCAATGCCACAAAGCAATCGGGTGTTCTCAAAGCAGAAAATTGAGATTTCTGTGTCTCTTTCATATGTCTGTTTTTAATTTACACAAACTGTAGGTGAGCGAATGGTTAAAGCGGTAAGGTATCTTGCTTTTTCATTTCATTCAGATATTCACGATAAACAGCCTTAAAACCGCATTCTGAGATTGCTTCAAAATGTACAATGTATTTTAATAGTTTGTGAAATTAGTTTTAAAAAATTAGTTTAACTTTAATTCTTAGCATTTGAATCACATTTTGGGTAAAAGTTGTTAGTTACTTCCAGTTTGTTTGTCATTCTGGAAATGTGAAGGTGAAGTTGAGCGCATTTCATTGTGGTATACAGTCTTGTTGCAGGTTACTCTGTTCTTTTATTTTGTTGCAAATAGGGCATTTGGATATCATATGCATAGCAAATGTGCATACTGAAAACAATATACTGTTCAAAAGTTTGGGGTCGATTTTGTAATGTTTTTGAAAGAATTCCCTCATGCTCACCAAGGCTGGATTTATTTCATCAAAAACTGTCACTTCGTTAAGGGATAATACAATTCACATTAATTAGTTTGTTTTAATGGTAATATAATTTTAAAAAATTGTAGATTTTTCAGCAGCCATTACTCCAGTTTTCAGTGTCACATGACCATTTAGTAAAGATTCTATATGCGGATTCAGTGTCCAAAAAATATTTCTGATTATCAATTATTATCATTATTCTTTGGTGAACAGAAACTTCAAAAGAACAACCTTTATTTAAAATAGAAACTGAAATATTTTAATATCTTTACTTTTTGACCAACTTAATGCATACTGGCTGAATACATGTATTAATCTATTAATTAAAAAAAAGAAAAAAAAATCATACTACCCAAACTTTTGAACTGTACTTGTTATAATAGTAATAAAGCTATTGTGAACACAACCCATTATGATGCTTCAAGGTTGTTCAGACCTTTCTGCAGCTGTAGCGAACAAAGAATTACAGACAGGTGAGAACTGGTCTGAAATGGACTTTGCAGGTCTCCAAGAAGCAGGACTGAACAACCCTGGACTGAAGCGAAGATTAAATAATGATATTTAATCTTCACAAACATTAAATGCAAAATAAAAACTACCTCAACACATCTGATTATGAACAGCTGCCAAATATATAATTGTTGATGAAAGACTGCACCAGAATGCTTTTTAACTCATTTAGGATACACATAAGCAAATCTTAAAAATACAATACATAATCCCCCCCCACCCCCCCAAAAAAATCAGAAATGTAAAAAAACAAAACAAAAACCGCATTAAAAATAACATTTACATTGTAGTTGTAGACAGCTACATGTTATGGCAAAAGACAGAAGAGTATAACAATAGCATTTTCATCACTGAAATGTGGAACAAAAGAAAACAAACTAACTTTTCCACTGATCAGAGATCAGTTTTGTTTATCAAAATCTTTGCCCAAATTATAAGGGAATCAACACAATTAGTCTCTGATCAGTGTAGATGGCACCAAAATGACCTGTAGTCTGGCATAGATGAAGAAATTCCAATATATTACAATATAAGCACACTTGCAAGTTAAAAAATGATTTTCTGATTATGGGCTATCAAATGCTCACTGAAAATCACATAGTATATTTCATTTACTTTTTAACAACACTTTTTCAAACGTGTTTGAAAGCATCCACCTATGTTTGTTAACAAATGTGACCGAGTCTTTTCCTTATAGCACTTTATCTTGTAACAAAAGCAACACTGCTTAAGAAAAAGTGGACAATGGCGCACTCTATACCAATCCAAGTCATAACAGAGACATACACACACAAATACACACACACACACACACATACATATATACACATGTGTGTGTGTGTGTGTGTGTTTTTATAAGAACAAAAATATGAATATATGTATTAGTAATAGAAGCAGTAAAACAAGAGGAGAGGGCACAGCTGATTTAATCTCAATCATTAAAGACCCATGCTGCAAAAGTGAGAAACTCCATCCCTGTTTAATCATGCTCGCAGGCAGCGCCATCAACAACTGGTGCAGTGTGGGAAAGTCTTTCAAAAGGGAACCTCAGAGTGACAGGAGCGGGTCTCAGAAGCAGCACCCTGGGCTGTTTCCATGATAAACCCACACAAACATTCATTCCCTGTCACGCTTGCAGCTGAAAGGTGCTCTTTATGGTTCGCAATGCTTTTTAAGTAGGGCAACATGTTTGATAACAAAACTGTACCCTGCAATTCATTTTTTTCTTTCTTCTGAAGAGAAAAAAGTAAATAAAGTTTACACTTACAAACTTACGATGTATTCCTGATAACTAGATTTTTTTTTTACAGAAGATAATATTTAAAAAAGAAAAAGAAATAGAAACGAAAAGAGACAGAGATGCTGTGCAGGTGCCTGTGTTACGTTCAGAGTCTCTGTCTCTTGAGGCACCAGAAGAGATCCATTCAGGATGTATGTGTGAGGGCCATTATTCAGATTTGTGACAGTAAAGGTCCTTTAGAGCTTTGAGCTCCTCGATGAGCGTTTTGTTCTGATTCTCCAGCACAGCCACTCTGTTTTCCAGACATTTAACGTACTCTTTCTTTTTCCTGCGACACTCCCGTGCTGCCTCCCTGTGGTGGAAACATATCATTACAGTCAGGCAATTACAATGGACACTGCATGAGTCACTCAAACGAAAAATTTACTCCACATTTTAATGTTTTTTTTTTTTTTTTTTTTTAATTGCAACAAAAATCAAAGGATTCTAGGTTAGGGTTTTAAGGGAGAACACGGAACAGTGGTGATATATATAGTCATAGCTGAAGTAAAATTGCAAGAAAATTCTCTTGTAATAACATAAAAGGAATAAATATAAGCTTTTATATAAAACATGTCACAAAAAAAGGGTATTTTTCCATAACGTTTTGTAGCATTTTATTCAGGCATGGGATCAGCTAAGAACAAAAGATGGAAAACTTGTTTCCCCCCACATTCAATATTATTAAAGAATAATATTGTTAATAATAATAACAATATTTTATTATTTGAATGATTAAATTAAACAATAAAAAAGAAATATTAATTTTGCAATAATATTATTTTACTATAAAACAAACCAATTCTACCAATAATTTTATTTTATAGAACAAGAACAAAATCACAATACTAATATTTATGGTGTACACATACACATACACATACACACACACACATACATTATATAATATATATATATATATATATATATATATATATGCTCCAATCAGGATTTTTGCAGCCGATACCAAGTACCGATTTCGTGGTGATCGGGCGATACCAATGCCGATTCTGATGCTTCAAGCTTTATATAACATATGTAATAATGTTAAAGTCAAAGTGAAAGTAGCCTTGTCACCTGACCTGAATACAGCACGCTGATTCGTTAAAATGGACTTGTCAGCTTCTGTTCACAAACAACAAGTCGGCTTCTGCAGTAAAACGTGAACTCACGATGCCTTGAAAGTGGACAATATCACATTTTTTGACAAAACGTGTTTAGGGTTCAGATCGTGCTATATGTGGAGAATAATGGCAACCAGCTAATTTTTTTTAAAGTGGCGTACTGGCGTTTATTGGTTTTTGCAAATTAACTCTTCGTATGCCTTTAAAATGGGGTTTATGCATAACATTATGTATATCAGGATACCTTAATATAAGACAAAAATAAATACAAACAAAATGAAGCAGTCTGTTGCAACCCACACAGTTTATTTAAACATTATCCAATAGTAAACTGTGGAGGACAAAATAAACATTTAATCTCCTAAAATTGAGAAGTCTGATGTAAATTAAACATTGTCCAATACAAGTCTGAGCAGGACAAAATTAATTTTTGTATATATAAAAAAAACAAAAAAAAAACATTTTTAATTAAAATAATAATAATAATAATACTAAAAAACATTTAAACTCCTAAAAAAACTAGTAGTTTGATGCAACTCATTAGGTTTAATTTAACATTGTCCAATGTTATAGAGAGAACAAAATAAATAGAAACTTTTAAACTTCAACATGGAGAAGTCTGATGTAACTCATAAGGTTTAATACTGTCCAAAATAAGACTGAAGAGGAAAAAAGAAATAGAAATAGAAACATTTGAACTACTGAAAGAACAAAACGGAGTAGCTCGATGACGGTTGTATCCACGGGCGCTGCGGATAATCCACGGGTCGGGTAATAAAGAAAAATGCATTATGATTATTGCAGGTGGATAAAATAAATCATAAATAATGAAAATATTAATTAATTTTTTTTTTAAATTACATCAGGCAGATGTCATTTAATTTTCATCAGGCAGACGATTTCAGTTGTGTGCGTGTGTTCGCGTGATCGGGAAGTTGCAGTGACAGAAACGGCGATATTCCAGATAAAGTTTGAAAGGAGTACAGCCTGTGTTAATGCTATTGAGTAGGCTAATATGGCCAAAGAAGAAATAAATAAATGTTCATTTAAAAGCAGCCCACGATCAGTGTATTATGTTACCGTAACCCCTTACAGCTCCGACGAGGTTTTGTTCCGTCCTCCACGCTGTGACAACTCACAAAAGACTATTTTTAGCCAAGTAGAGCGGAGAGCCGCTTCAGAAACATGCTGCGGCTGGCTGGTATAAACACAAGCATTGACTAGAGCGGCCGCGCCGCAGATGTCTGCAGTGATGCCAAAACATACACGACAAATAGCAAATTTTTCATTGTTTCTTGAAACGTCATAGCATTTCCACACCGGGGATGACATGACTGCAGTGCCAAATCATTTATGTCCCCACACATCTTGTACATCCTCACGCATTGACATCATCAAATTGTGATCGGTTCAAGAGAATGAAGTGTAGTGAGTACCGATCGAGTCATAAAATGTGATTATTGGCCAAAACCGATCTCCGGCTGATCGACTGAAGCATCCCTAACATATGTATGCATGTATGTATATATATATATATATATATATATATTTAGTGCTGTCAAAGTTAACGCAAATTAATCTTAACGGCACTAATTTTATTAAATGCACGATTAACGCAGCGGGCATTTTCTGTTTGACCCGTGGCCTAGCCCGTAGTTGGAGAAATGGAGAGTAACAGTGTTGCCAACTTAGCTAATTTGCAAAAATGTTTTCCCCCTCTTCAAAAAAGCACCTAGCGACAAATCTTTAGGGTTTGCCCAAACCTTATTTAGGCTAGTTCCTGAGACTCGCTGGTACTGCTGCGCGAGCATGAGGTCTTGCTATCCCAGAGCTCGCACACACCTCTCACTCTCTGCGTCTGCTCTGTTTATCGACTGGCGGAGAGAAGCAGCGCTTTCAGTTAAACACAGATATTATGTTGCTTCTCTAATATATGCAAGTATAGCCGAAATCACAGCACAGCGATTGCCATTATCTTATGTGTATTTGATTTTATCAGACGACGGCTGGATTATCAGGATTTTTGTGCAGATTAACTGTTTAACATCTTGGAAAGGAGAGCTAGTTATGTAGCCTAGTCTTAACGGGTTGCGTTTCAGTCACTATTTCATATTCATGCCGTTGTCTGACAACAGAAACAGTAAAATATACCAATGAAAACAGTTTTATTGAGAATTTGGCTGCATCAAAATACAGTATGTGGGCACAGAGAGGTAAACAAATCTAATAATAAATAATAAATGTACATTTTGCATTTTCAGAAGAAGTGAGCTGCCCTGTTGTGCAAAAATGTAAACAGGTTTGTGTCAGTAAATTGCTCAGTGTAAAGAAAAAGAAGTAATGGGAACCTGGTATTTCTTTTTTCATGTGTCTAATAGACATGAACATGTTCTTTGAAAAACATCTATGACCTTTGAAACATGTCTAGTGTCCATGCTCTATGTTGACTATGGTTTCAATAATAATAAACATACATTTGCATAAAGCATCCATATTTGTACATGCCCGTGTTGATTAGAGTATTAAAAACTTGAAAAGTATTAATTTAAGTATTAAGTATTGAAAAGTATTAATTGAAAGATATTTAATTTACATATATATATGAAGAGTTCAGATGCAAAAACCTCTACATGCCATCTGAAATTTTTATCTAAAATGAGCATTTTTATCAGGCTTCAATATTTATGTTCAGTTATTTCACTTTAATTGCATAGAAAAGGACCTATACATTGCCATTAGAGTAAAATTACTGAACCGAAACATAGGAGCCTGATAAAAATGCTCATTTTAGATGAAAATTTCAGATGGCACTTAGAGGCTTTTGCATCTGAACTCTTCATATGTATATATATATATATATATATGAGCAATATCACACGAGTAGAAGTGCAATATGGCTGTATATCGCACGGCTGTGATTCGGCCGTAGGCAATCGTAGGCAGGCGAAGTGATTTGTGATGACAGCACTGCTCATTGTTTTAGCCGCGTCGTTGTTGAAAGTAAAAATAACTTCTGTTCACAAAAACAGTCTCTTGAGCAGTTTTTAAATTAACCTTTTATACGCTGCTTGTCGCCATCTAATGGCGGAACAATGTAACTAAAATGACAATCACGAATACGCACCAGTCTCGGTACTAAACACTATTATTAAATACTATTATTATTAATCTAAAATATTATTTATTGAATAATCATATTTACTGTAATAAACAACAACAACAGCCATCCTAAAAGTTGCGAGGCAATTCCGCCAACCATACAAAGACAGCGTGGCATTGAATAAACATGATAATATTTTGCCAAAATGATTTGCTCTGGAACAAATAATAGTTTAATGAGACTAAAGACTGGCCGTTAGATTTACCCAACATGAATTATATCTCGTGTTTCACCACTACAGAGACAGCAGAGCCAGCGGTAAATTCCAGAAGATCTGGCCGCGGTCGGGCACTGTCTGCAAGTGTAACGAGCGCTGAACGGCCGCTGAACCGATGGATCTCCCGTCTCCGAAAACATCAAAGCAAATTTTGAAATAGACCTTATATTAACAAACCGCATATTTGAAGTCCAAGCAAGCACATTCTCGGCTAAAAAAACTCTTAAAACTGCATTCCGCGACACAAAACAGCATTATTTTTTTTAATTATAGTGGATTTGGCCATCCGCCATGACGCGCTGTGAGGAATACGGAAACTTCAGCAAGCGGAGTGATACAAACGGTGAAGAGGACGAGGAGCTCTGTTGGACTCCAATATCACATACCTATCGGCCAATCAGATTCAAGAACCAGAAAGAACTGTTTTGTGTGTGTGTGTGTGTGTGTGTGTGTGTGTGTATGTATATACACACACACACACACACACACACACACACACACACACACACACACACACACACACACACACACACACGCATACATATTTCTTTGCTTTCAAATGTTCAACTATATGGCTTTTTATTTTAAATGTACCTGAATACAGAGCAATTGTTCTCAGATTTACGCAATTCACCTGGGTCATACTTTACAGTCCAAAATGAGCATGTGGACTAATTGTGCAGATGTGTTTTTTATCGTACCTGTTCTTCATTAGCCGAACCTCCCGCTTGCGTGTGACCTCCTCAGTTCCTCCCTGGCTGGGCAGTGCAGGAGAGGAGGCCATGACCACCCCTGGAGCAATGGTGCTAGCAGCTGTGGTGCGGATCTGATACGCCTGAACATCTCCTGAGGCTGCTGAAAAACACAAGCAGCACAGATTTATGTTTTGACAAGGAGACATTTAGAGGCATTGTGCGGCTGCCTGCTGGATACAGATTAAGCCTAGCCTAGATTTAAATCTATATGTCAGAAACTAGACCAGTACATTTATCTCTCTTTATCTTCTGTCATTTTATTCAAGGTTTATGTACTTGTATAGAACTGAAATGGTGAAATCTCACCTTGTACAACCACTTGATTGCTGGGCACCAGTATCTGCTGGCCGTCGCTGGTCTGTGCATACTGCAGGATGGTGGTGCCGGGCTGAGCGCCTGCGTTCGTCATGGTCAGGGTTTGTAGCCCTTGAACTCCATCTGTTCCATTATTGGCTAACTGGATCGCCCCACCCTGAGTGATAGCAACTGAGAGAAAACAAATGACATGAGGTTGACTGTATATTTGGGGAAACTGAACTCTGTCAAGCTACTTTTTCCAAATGTTGTAAAGTAGTAGTGCATTTGTACTAGAAAACAAACAATAAACTTACTGTACTGCCCGCTACTTGTCTGGTAAATAGGTGTTGGCATAGTAACAGTTGTTATGGCTGGAGTGGAATCCTCCTCTGATTTCTCTTCTTCTATCCGTGGGACTGCTGGAGCATCCGATGAAAGGTCGTTCAGGATCTTTCTGTGTTGCAAAATGTCAAATCAAGCTTGTGAACAATGGATTGTGCTAAGGTACAATTAGAACAATTAAGATTTCAATAAGGAATGTTGACATCTGGACACAAAGGGCTGCAGTAATAATATGCAATGCAGTGTTTCCCACACAACAGAGGGGTGGCATTTGTCCACATAGCGGGATTTTGTACATTAGTAAAATGGATCAATGTAGTGTGCTATGCAAAATTAAGAGCTCCCACCCCTTTTTTAGACACCAAACTGAACAGAGTGAAAACTCTTTGCATTTACAGGGCATCTGCAGGATTTTTCAAATCAAATATAAGACTTTTTAAAAGACCTTTTTCAAGACCTGCACAAATAAAATGAATACCATATGAGCAGGGCAAGGCAGTGTATGATAACAGTAAAATGACTGTAAAGAATGATTACAGTTCAGACACAGGTTTTCAAAAAAACCAAAAAGTTTTACAAAATGAAAAATGTTATACAGTTATAAATATATATAAAACAAATATTAATAATAAATTTAACATAGTGTCTTAACCGATTTGATTTTTAGAAGTGTATTATTAGCTTCTTGTCAATCCACTAGTTCACATTTACAACTGTGTGTAAAAGATATAAAAAATTTTTTTTTTTTAAAAGTTAACCAAACAGTTTCTGTTAGCCATTGACATCCGTGCTATTTTTTGTCCATACTACATAAGTCAATGGCTACTGTTGGTAACTGTTTGGTTACCAACATTCTTAAAAATATCCTTTTTTTTGCATTTAACAGAAAAAAGAAATTCATAAAAGTTTGGAACAACTTGAGGGTGAGTAAATATTTTTGTAAGTTGTGCAAATTTTGTCTTAATTACTTCACTTGCAAGAGGTAAACCGCAGAGCTGTTATTTTGGCAGAAAACTGCAGTTTCAGTGTAAACAGGTTTACAAACACATCTCATTACAAATCTGGTGAAATACTGTAATCATCTGTCCACAAAAATGTTGGAAAGTATGCCAATGTGAAAACTCGCAGTGCATATAAAGATGAAGCTTGCTGCATTCAAGGTGAACCGAGACGCTGTAATATGATGTAAAAATTGTATTGTGAGCTCCTCGCATAAATATAGTGGCGCGCTCCGCTTTGAAACACAGCTTGCAGCCTTTTGTGATTTAGCAAGTGCACTAAGACATTTTGCGATATTGATTTTAGATCAATTCACAGATGTGTTGCCAAAGCAATGGTGCAAAACACAACATTCAACAAGATCTTTGAAGTTTTTAATTAAAATATGTTTGGTTCATTATGAAACTGTGGTTCCCTGCCAGAGTCTACATAATTAACTGGAAACACTCCACCGAAACTACAAATCCATTCAGGTACCTGTATGAGGGCCGTCTAGACAGGATCTCTCTTCTTTTCTGGGAATCTGTCACACTGTCCACTGACTCCTGTGAATCATCACTCTCAGCAATAGTAGAAATCTAATACAAAGACAACAAAAGAACACATGAATATTAATAGCAAAAAACCTCAGGTATTATTTCTAAACTATCAAGTCGTCTAGATTAGCGAACAGAAGAATATACATATTAAATTAAGGTTATTTAATCCTATGTGCATACTGCATATAATTTGGAGTCTGCTAAGACAGACACAGAATTACGTAATGAAATTTTTTACAATTTTACGGTTTTCCCAGAAATGAACCATCACGTCAGGCTTACTTGTACAGTTTGCACCTGTGGGGATTGTATGACGGAGGGCTGGGCCGCCTGGATGACTCCGTGAACTTGCACCGTTTGCCCATTGGGCAGCTGAACTAAGGTCACAGTGGGCCCAGAGGCTGATGCCTGTGCTGCAGCCATGGAAACCTGCGTGGGGGAGGCACAACAGGGTGAGACACCGAGACTAAACTAAGCTAGAACTGGACTGAATTAAAATATCAACCCACAACTACATGCATAATTACTGTAACTGTTCCAATTACAATCAGCCTTAGAAAATGTGCTTTAAAAACATACGATCCAAGAAACTCACCTGCGCCAAGGTGGCAATCTGCTGAGCGTCTGTCTCTGAGACTGCAGTGTCGCCGCCCTGCTGGACATCTGCTCCTGCCTCCATGGTCATTTAGATTGCCTGGAGATTTAATTTAAAAATCTTTTACTTTGACAGATATACAGATATACTATAAATATACTATGAACACACAGAGTAGGTCACCGATGTCTACTGACAAGGGAAATGGTATCTGAAACGGTGTGACCACAAAAACACCCTGCCCACACATTGGGTTTGTCGTAGTTTCATTTTGAGTATTCAATTGTGTAGCCTGAAGGGTTGTACTATAAAACATTTCTGTATTTATAGGCATTACATTTCAAATTAATAAATTAATACTTACCAATTATTCATGTATATAATAAATAATGCAATGCAATATATGATATACAATTCTTTTTTTGACATTATTAGGGGAGTGAAATGTTTGCATTTATATAGTCTAAATGTATTTACAAGACAAGAATATATGGCATTGCAAAATGAATGTGAAAAACACAGATTGCAACAGGAATAGCAAAAAACGTAGCTAGTAACACATGTATGAGATATGCTTAATTTCTATGAACGAAATTCATTTTGATGGACCTATGTCTGTTTTGTAATGAGTAATAATGTTAGAACTGATATATTAAGCATCGTGCTCAACAAACTATGGTGACTCCATTTGCCGCCTTTTTTACTTCCGTATACAGCTGTCAGTCAGATTTGAGCTTTGTTTTATGGACGTAAGTTAGTTTAAAAAAAAGAAAACAACACACACACAAACAGGGTGCCATCAAAATTACTTATTTTTTATTTTTAAATGCCTATTTATGGCTTTTTTGTTTTAGGTAAAGCAAAACAAACACGAGTGCTTGCATTTTCAGGCGTGTTTCGACTTGTAAAATAGCGTTCCAGTTTGAATGAAGCAAGTATGCAACACAAAATCGGTCAGTTTTATGGTGTAATTTGAAGAAAATAATACTCAAGAGCAACGAATTTCTCTCTGATTTTATTACCAATTAAAATCACAATTGATTACAGAGTTTTAGTGGTACAGAAAAACCTCTGCATGCGCGAGAAAGCAGTAAAGATCTTTAATGTAACGGCCAGCTTCGACTGCTCCATAAAGCAATGCTGGAGCCAAGAAAAAAAAAGAAGAAGCATTTCATGAGCTGTATTTCCATCAAATGGTGCCATGGACGGGCGATCGCATTCATAACTCTACGCATCTCCTATCCTTTCCATAAACGCATGTATTTTGCAGAACCGTCGCGCTTTCCTCAGTCGACTGCCTGACTGACTCATTGTCTGCAAGCAAGTCTGAGCTGTTGAGAAACATGCCCACCGCCGCCATGATCTCTTTGTTACAGACGGATCGAGCATTGCGACACGTCCACTAAACGGCAAGTGCATAATCTTTTTCCCCCACGAATGCGTCTCTTCTTACCCGACACAGACTCGCCTCGTCACTCCCAGGCCTCCGGAGCTCCACTTTTATTTAGTCCGACACGTAAGAGACCGCGTCAGGCTACACCTCCGTCGCGTCACCGAGGACAACAACACAGAGAACGAGAGGGGGACGAGATACAGCCCTAATTCACGATCGACAGGATCCGAGGAGTAGGCGGAACATGCCGAACTGCGCACGAAGATAGACGAACAGGTGCCGAGCGGAGACGGATTCACACGAGCTCTCGCTCCGCCTCTACCCACGCGAGCATGCGCCAAATCTCTGTGCTGTGATTGGCTGCCTTTCCTCGTAATATATATATATATATATATATATATATATATATATATATATATATATATATATATATATATATATATATATATATGAATGCATCTGTTCAAATGTACCAGAGCTGGGGTTTTCGATCTTTTAAATGCAACGGACCCTCAAATATGATCATCCTCGTGTGAGGGGCCCCCATTCTCTAAGTGAAAATGCAGCTATATATTTTAATGTGCAATATTAAATTTATACATACTATATTTTTTTCTACTCACTGCACTGTTATATAATATTATATAATATAAATTATTATTACTTTATTTATTTGAATCAAACAAATCAAATTTTCACTTAATAAATAAATAAACAAACAAATAATACATGTATGTAATAAAAAATACAATGATATAAAATTACTTCCTGACATTATTAAAGGAGTGAAATGTTTGCATTTATATAGTATAAATGTATTTACACAACACAAATATATATGGCATTGCAAAATTAATGTGAAAAATACAGACCAACATAAGTACCACAGGCGCTAACACGTTAAAATGCAAGTGTATATTTTCATGCACAATATTAAATGATGCCAAATAATTTTTTTGAAAATATTTAGTTTATATTGAGTTACATACTATATATTTTTCTACTCATTATCATACTGCACTGTTAAATTATTATTATTACTTTATCAAATATTTTATTTTATTTATTTTTAGTATTTATTTTTAATATAATTAATTTATGAATTTGTATCATGCTAGTTTCATATTTGCTTATTTATTTTAAAATGTTTTTAGTTATTTATTTTAATCTATTTATTTATTTTATCTTAGTTTTATTACTTAATTCTTCTTATATTTTATATTTTCTTTTTGTTTTTTCTAAACATCTACAAGGACTCCCACCACTTCCTTGTGGCCCCTGGGGATCAACAACTGGGGCCCCAATTTGAAAACACCCGTACTGGAGGACCATGTTATGTTTTAAGGCAAAGGGGAAATCCAATCCGTATGTAGTTTGTGAGCATAGAGACCTCTGTTTTGCAATAGCTATGGGCGGATCTTGTCAACATGAATGTTACGATTGGATAACTTGAGTGCAACGTCACGGCAATGTTCACCAATCAAAATTAAGTAATCACTGCAGAAGAACACAAGTTTACCGCCTACTTGCCGTGAACCAGGAAATAGTCATGATATTTTGAAAGGCGACTCACACTTGGTTTTAGTCATTGCGATATACTTACTTTCTATTACTTTCGTGGTCGACGAAGTTTGCTGCAGTTATGGCGTCGTTATTCAAGAAAAAGACCGTAGATGGTAAGTTTCTGGCTGCTGCTCTGAAGGCTTGTTTGTTTGGTCAAAACCGCCCAGCAACACTCTCACGTCAATCATCGACTGGTTTCGTTCATACAAACACTGTTCATTTTGTTTAATACCTGAAATCTCATAAGAAATATTTTTGGGCACTCGAAATATTTTGTTAACTAACACAGACGTGTCTTTTATTCTGGAATGTGTTTTCGGACAACTGCAAACGAAAACATTTTGAATTTTCTTGATCTTAACTTGAAACTAACAGCTAGTACTTAAACATATCGGATCAAAGATGGTCTAAGTTTGTAAAATCACTGGGCCATTCCTGTAACTTTAAATGGTCTAAAATGACTTATTATTGAAGTAGTTAGCTCCATACATTAATTTGTTATCCGACTCAGACATTTCAGCATTGATCATTTAAATGGTGATAGATAACTATATCTCCTCTCATAATACAGATGTTATTAAAGAACAGAACAAAGAGTTGCGGGGAACGCAGAGACAGATTGCAAGAGACCGGACAGCACTGGAAAGACAGGAAAAACAGCTGGTGAGAATCCCCACCCATCACTGTGACGTGGATATGATGCCAAATGTTCCCCTTTCTCGCCAGTGAGGTGTGAGATCACGAGGTTATGTCATTAATGTCACAGAAGGCCTTAGTGTGACAATAGATTATGACTAACTGCTCGTGATTCTGTTTGGAGTTTGGATAAGGCCCTTATGTGCCATTGTGACTGTGTGTCTTTCAGAAGTTGCTGGTGGAAACTTTTTTTATACTTTTCTTATAGCCGCCACCCTTCATACCATTCATACACTCATACCAGTGTAAACACAACTATCATTGTACACTGTTAAAATATCCTGGAAATTGTACGCTAAAAAGCGGCAGATGAGGTTGCCAGGAATTCAAGTTCATAAAATACTGTGACAGTTTGTTACGGAATGACATATTAGTGACTATATTTTACAACCATATATTTCATTAAGAGATTTAATTTTCATTAATTAAGCTATCTGAACAACCAAAATCTGCTTTTTACCGTTAAATGTACTGATAAACATAAAAATACAGGTTATTATAAAGGTAAATTATGAAGCCATATGATGACTGATGTTCATCGTAAGTGGCCATGTCCTTAAAACAAGGCCAATACTCATATATAGACACTAAAACAATGCAATAAACATGAACTAAATAACAGAAAATTAAACAAAAATCACCCTAATGTGCATTGCTGATAACACAATATGAGTAATCAAAGTTATTCATATAAAATATTTAATAATAATATATGAATAAATAAATGTGATCCTTTTTTTTTTTTTTTTACAGTAAAATTAAATATAATGTGACATTAATCCATTTGCAGTTCACTATATTTGGCAAGGTAACTTACAGTTAACCAAACCAACTGTTTTTTTCTTACTGTAGCATTTTTATGGTATAATTTGTTTGTTGTTTTCTGCAAAAACAGATTTTTTTTTTTTTTTTTTTGCACAAAATCACGTAGAATTACTTAAAAAATCATGTTGAAATCATCTCACATACACTAGCACTTTGAGCTGCATTTTATCTAATAAAAGTATTCTACAAATAAAACACAATAATCTTCTGCTCTCACCAATAATTCTCATTCTGGATTACTGTGTAATTCGATTCTAATGCCAGTAGGTCCATCCCTAACTGTTTCCTACTATTCGCTTTCTTTATCACAGGAGATGGAAATCAAGAAAATGGCAAAGACGGGGAACAGAGACGCCTGTAAAGTTTTAGCCAAGCAACTTGTTCAAGTGAGGAAACAGAAAACGCGTACATATGCCGTCAGCTCTAAGGTCACCTCCATGTCAACGCAAACCAAGCTAATGAACTCTCAGATGAAGATGGCTGGTGCCATGGCCACAACCACCAAAGTAAGACCCTTCTGTCTTTTTAAACTCATCATAACATTCATAAAAGTTTGTCCCAAGCCCCATGAATTGTAGCTCAGTTCATTTTAGGCAATCCTGACAGTGATTTAAAGCTTAACTTTTAAGTTAGGTTGAAAATTGTGTGAAACTGCTGTGATTTCACATTTAAGTAAATAGGGCTGTTCATTTTGAAGTCCTAAAAACCAAGGAGAATTAGCATTTTCAAGCTATGGTTTCCCTCTGGAATTTCTAATGGGTTTTTTGAGTTATGGCTTTGGATTTATGAGTAAATTAAGGACTGTGGTAAACATTACCGGAAGCAACTTTCCTATTTTGTTTGTGAAATTCTCTTTAATGTGGAAGGATCTTAAAGTATTCTTAACCTTACTCCTAAATGGAAAACCACTTTTCACAAATCCCATTATAAATTCCCAAGGGAAGTCATAGCTTGAAAATGCTAGTTTGTTTTCAGCTAGGGCTGCAAATTGACATTGTGCGCAACTTAGCAGCTCTATTAATTATGTATGTTACGACCTGTGTGGTTTTGGTTTTATTAGAATTTGTACTAATTTGAGCATATATGTTGGTCTATAAATGCATATGTGGCACAGTGCAGTGGCACGTCGATATACAGCCATTATTCTTTGCATAAGTAACCTAAAGCGCATAATTCTAAAATGGACATGAATCAAACAATGACTCATTTGTTTGTGTCTCTGCCTTTTTCAAAACAACCTACAGACAATGCAAGCTGTCAACAAAAAGATGGATCCGAAGAAAACAATGCAGACTCTGCAGAACTTCCAGAAAGAGACAGCAAAGATGGACATGACAGAAGAGATGAGTAAGATGTTTTTATTCATTTATTTATTGTTATTGTGGGTGATTTTGTTAGTGGGTTTTATAAAATAATGTCATAAGAAGCAAGGAAGAGTTTGGGCAACCATTTTTATTTTATTTATTTTTTACCAAAATGACTCCAATGATGAATAGCTTGTTTCCTAAAGAAATGAGTATTGAGAATAAAAATGAAAGAAAAAAGTAACGATTTATGTTACAAAAGATTTACATTTCAAACAAATCCTGTTCTTTTGAACTTTCTACTCATAGAAGAATCACGTTTCCATAAAAATATTAAGCAGCAAAAATTGATTTCAAAATTGGTAATAATTAGCAATAGGGATGCACAGATACCACTTATAAAAGTACTGATACTTTTATCATTTTTATTTTATATACTTATACCGATACGATACCTGTATTTTCATTGCATTTGTAATTTTTAAACGTATTGGGTACAGAAACCAAAAGAATATGTATAATGTTTGTTGGCTTAGTTCATTTAGCAAATAGATGTTTCCTTCAGTAATTTTCACACTGTTCATTTTTTTAATTTATTTTTTTTGCTCTATGGTACTACATCTTTAATTTAATAGCAAATTAGAGCTGCTCCATTGCAGCGGCTCAGTATTGTAATCACAAGACGTTTTGCTGTAATAATGCAGGGAAATATTCCTTATGTATAAACCTTGTAACTGTGATGAGCATGTTTTCAGAAATTTTTGTTTTCTGTACAAAAAATCTGAAGCGTGCTGCGAATCATATAATATAGAACACTCATGAAGCATGCAAAACATGTGCAACGCATGCACACATTTGAATGTTTAGCATGTTTCACACAGGCTGCCAGTTTCACTTTCGCCATAAAGTTGTGCATGCTTGACGTTCTAAATAAATGTTGTTTATAGTGAATGCCCCTATAAATTTAGTTTTATATTTACGATTTGGTTTTAATCCAAGTGATGGGTGTGCTAAAGAGAAGAGCAATAACGATCATGCAACAGTAGTGTTCTCTCTCTCTCTCTCTCTCTCTCTTTCTTTCTTTCTTTCTTTCTTTCTTTCTCTTTCCTTACCGTTAAGTAACTTGTGCATTGGTATACTCACTCGTTTTTGACACATCTGACCGAACTACAAACTTTCCAGTGATGTCTGTCAGAAAGGGATACTTGCTCAAGAAGCTCACACATCTGCACCGCCATGCACTCAATCCACTCTGCGTGCTTTGCTTATCAGCTCCAGACCATCAGATCTACAGGCATGAATATTGAATGTTTAAAATAATTTTAATTGCATACATATACCTCCTAGAGATCCTTAATATTTAATAACTCCATTCTACTCTGTTGTTCTGTTGTCAGTAGTGCTTAGTCTGGATGCGGCACGGTTCACACGCTGTGTTTTATTGGGGCATTTTAACGAGTAGCCTACGAGTACAGAATCCCAGTATCGGTATCGGTGCATCCCTAATTAGAAATGTTTCTTGAGCTGTAAATCAGCTTTTATAGTAAATACTATAGTGTTTTTGAACCATACTATAGTAAAGTGTATTATACTGTATATATAGTATTTACAACACATTGTTAATGAATGTTAAGTCATACTGTAGTATTAACTATTGCGAACTAATAAACTGCAATAACTAAAAGAATACAACAGTATTTTTTTACTACAGTAAACTGTAGTGTATTGTAATATGATATACCCTATAGTTGTAGAAAATTTAGTACAGTACTGGGTAAAGTAATTTGTTTGTATTACTATAGTTGTTATATAAGTACTTTACTATGGTATGATTCAAAACACTATAGTATTTTTTTCATGTGGGTTCTGAAGGGTCATGTGACACTGAAGACTGCTAATGGCTGCTGAAAATGTCGCTTTACCATCACAGGAATAATAAGAATATTCTTATAGTCCAGGTGATGTGTGCAAATAATGTTCACTTTTTCATAAAAGCATGAAACTTGGTACACTTGTGTAGTTTGTGGCCCTAAACATTTGCCATGGCAACCATTTTACTTTCCGCCATAACCAAATGATGTATTTTGTGTCATATCTCCTGAACAAAACAACACAGAAAAGGTGATGTCTACCCCTATGTTTTGATGAGCACGGATTACAATGATACCATATACAAAAACATAAACTGTTCATGTGAAGAGTTAATGGTGAAATCAGCAATGTGAGAAGGAAATCACAGTATGTGAGCATCAGTATCATAGCATTTACAGCACATTTATACATTTTATGGCTATTAATTTTTTCTTTCTTTGATAATTAACTAATATTTTATTCAAAAATGCATGAAAAGATTTTCAAGATTACTATCATATACACAGCATCCCAAATATATATATATTTAAAAAAATCATCTCAGGTAAGGGTATTTTTCCTTACCTCTCAGGCAGAGTCATGTAGGCGGTAGTGTATTTTCAATACGTTCTTGTTCTCTCTCAACAATGCTCTAACATCACACACAGATGGCAACACAATCAGGTGAACAGTTAATGGTCAATTCAGTGACTTTATGAGAAGGATTGCAATGAAATCTCAGAAGATGCAAAATGAAATTTCATGTAAACTTAGTTTACAATCACTCTCTGGGGCCAGAGTTGTCTATTATGTTGTCCACGAACCGCTAATATTTGATGTAACGGGTGGAATAATATTTATGTCTAGGGTGTGGTGCGGGTGCGGGCTGGACGGTGACGAGCACGGGCGGGTTGCAGGTCCAATAACCAAGATTATTTTGACTCGGTCCTGTACACGCTGTGCAATGTAGCCAATCACGCTGCCACAGATTGACAGCTGCAGTGATTATATTAAAGGGAGAACTCTTTGCTTGCTTTCTGTATTTAATCAAATCACAATTTGAATAAAAGTTTTAATAAATTTTCCTGTAGCTCAAATAGTAGAGCATGGCGCTAGCAACGCCAAGATCATGGGTTCGATTCCCAGGGAAAGCAAGAGCTGATAAAATGTAAAAATTGTAACTTGAATGCAATGTAAGTCGCTTTGGATAAAAGCGTCTGCTAAATGCATAAATGTAAATGTAAATTAGTTTTGTCTACCTCATGTAGGAGATTTAATGCAGGTGCGGTTCAGGTCGCAGTTTTTATGTCAAATGGGTCGGTTATGAGATTAAATTAGTGTTGCTCGGATAACGTGTCGGGCGTACTGAATTACTGCGATTTGTGGGATGATCATTTCACCAGCCAGGAAAGGTGAATGAAAATGCCTCCCTTTGATGTTACCATGAGGCATTGCTTACTCGCAGATCTCAGGCTTCTGGAGGGGATGAAGATTCGTAAGAGTGAGGCGGAAGTAGGAGGGTGCTGAGCCTGTGGCTGTTCTGTACACAAACATCAATGTCTTGAACTTGATGCGAGCCGCAACCAGTAGCCAGTGCAGGGAGATAAAGAGAGGTGTGAAGTGGGCCCTTTTGGGCTCATGGAAGACCAGTCGTGCCGCTGCATTCTAAATCATTTGTCGAGGTTTGCAATAGTCCAGCCTAGAAATGACAAGGGCCTGGGGCCTGGGAAAGATGTTGTGCAGCATGCTCTGTTTGGAAGGGCCTGATCCCGCTGATGTTGTGCAATGCAAACCTGCATGATCGAGCGGTTTTCAGGTATGTAATTGGAGAGCCGCTTCTGGGACGGTTCAGAAACGTGCTGGTATAAACACAAACAAACTAGAGCGGCTGCGATCAGCTCCGGTTCCTGGAAATAAAATGTCACGTAGCATTTCATTTACCTCAGCAAGTCATCAGTGTCCACAGCTCATTAGTTCACTAGAGAACCGTGACGTTAAAACCGAGGTACGTACCGAACCGTCATATTTGTGTACCGTTACACCTAGGGCTGTGCGATATATCGAATGTGGTATTCATGCGCATCTAGTCAGTAAAGCCGGTTTCGTGATTGGCGCTAAATCTCCATCACCTGTTTTCAAATGGAGCAGCATTTAATACACAGAGCCGTAGATCACTGACAAGCTACGCAATATCACGTTCATTATCGATAATTATTATTATAATAATGTTATTATCGATAATGAACGTGATATTGCGTAGCTTGTCAGTGATCTACGGCTCTGTGTATTAAATGCCGCTCCATTTGAAAACAAGTGATGGAGATTTAGCGCTAAACACGGAACCAGATTTACTGACTAAATTCGCACGAATATCGTGTTTGATATATCGCCCAGCCCTACACCAGTGTATACATTAGCATGGACTCACTAACTTTAACGTTAGCTAGTTTTAGCCAGAGATACCTTGCTAAAGCACAAGATAACATTAACGTTCTGCTTGAGCAGATGAAAACTGTAACTTAATGAGTGTATGACAACCAGAAAATGAACATTTTTGTCTTCGTTTGTATTGGGGTGAATACTTAGGGACATTTTGCTCTGTTTTGTTTGGATTCAGGAAAAGTAATAAAATCAATTATATTGCCCATCCTCTCAGGATACCTGGAATCAGTGTTACAAGTACCCCAGGCACATTGTTTTTCCATTTTTGAAGCAGAAACCCCATAAAACCGATGCGAGCTTCGGATCTTCCAATGTTTCTCTATGGCGCTGAAACCTAAAGATGTCCGAGTTCCGCTCCCCGTGCAACTGATACTCGACTGCCATTGGCTAGTGTGCGTTCGAGGGGAGGGGCTTACCGATAGGCCAATTGTACCAAGTTTCATGCTTTTATGAAAAAATGAACACATCACCTCAAATTTTGTGCACATCACCTGGGCTTCTAGGAATAAATTACATTTTAAAACATATTCACACAGAAAACGGTTATTTTAAAATAATAATAATATTTCACTGTATAAATGCAGCTTTAGTGAGCATAAGAGACTCTCGTGAATGCAGAAAAAACCCAAATAATAATAATAAACTTTTGTGCAGCAGCATAATGCAAATCGTAGCAAATCGTAGCTTTTTAACATTTTGGGTCCTTTCTTACATTGTTTTCTGCACCTGTAACCAACTTGAATTGGAAGTGTACACTGTTTTATAATTTCTCATTGTTTAATGGGAAATTTGATTGGAATGCATGTTAATTTAGACCCCCCCCCCCCCCCCCCCCCTATGTTTCTGTCTGCTTACAGTGAATGACACACTGGATGAGCTCTTTGAGGATTCTGGTGATGAGGAAGAATCTCAGGACATTGTGAATCAGGTGTTGGATGAAATTGGAATTGAGATCTCAGGAAAGGTAAGAACTGAAAGATTATATGGGCATCAATCAAACCATGTTGAGGCACCATATTCAATAAACAGACTTATTACTGTAGTGCATTAGTGTTGGAATCCATTTGTGTCCATTAAGGCTGCACAGTATATTGAATTAAAAAAATGCATTGCAATATGATTTCAATGCATTAATCCATAG
Source organism: Acrossocheilus fasciatus (assembly GCA_036784905.1). NCBI lineage: Eukaryota > Metazoa > Chordata > Actinopteri > Cypriniformes > Cyprinidae > Acrossocheilus > Acrossocheilus fasciatus. The sequence goes on from CM071938.1 coordinate 23,928,135, forward strand.
ACTTTAAGGAGATGCAAAGAAAATCCTTGGCATGTGATTATGCGTATGTGTATCATACACTCTCAGAAATAAAGGTACAATAGTTGTCACTGGGGCGGTACCTTTTCAAAAGGTACATGTCTGTACCTAAAGAGTCCATTTTGGTACCTTAAAGGTACATATTAGAACCTAATAGGTACAAAAGTGTACCTTTTGAAAAGGTACCGCCCCAGTGACAGCTTTTGCACCTTTATTTCTGAGAGTGTATGTGACGACTATGAAGCAGAGAACCTACAACTGATCCTAGTGATACAAGTGTTTTTGCATTCAAATAAGGCCAAAATGAGGAAGTACCTCGGTTGTGTGGGAGTGTTTTTGGCTTTAAATGTGTTGACCATGCCTAATCAGAAGTGGTTACAAAACCTGTAGACCACAGTGGCTATATGTAAAAATATGCCAAACCTCTTTAGTCTGTCTGAGCATGAAAACTGTTGGAAAAAAAAAAAAAAGCAAAGCAGCACTCCAGTGGTTCAAGTTTTGATCTAATTAAGCTTGCACTTTGTTCAGAAGGCCTGCTTTTTCAGATTGATGTATAACTTTATCTAAAGAAGCAATATGAGAAAAGATCACGTTGAAAATGGAGTCAAAGCTCCAGTCTCCCTATAATATAAATAAATAAGCCTATGTTTAAACCTTCGTTTAGATTTTGCATTTGATTTACAGTAATCACGGATAATGCTTTTTTTTCAGAACTTCACTTCAGTACAAGATTTGCTGTTGCTTTTGAGATTTGTTTTCTTTGACTGGAAAGAACAAGAGATATCAGTCTTGAACAAAAAAAACTAAAAAACTTTAATATAATGCAAATAGATTTGATCCACTAATCTTATATCACATCAAATATGGCCATCAAATTATCCAACAAGTTTTTATATCATGCAGCCATAATATTCATGTAACTATAAAATCCCTATCCACCAATGTCAGCAGAAAAATATACCACACAACAGTACATTTCATTAAGTAATATTTGCATACAAGTGTTATTTATGTAAATGCTTAAGTCAGGTTTTTCATGGTGTATATGTGCGTAAATTTGTTCGTGCCTCTTAATTTGCATAAAACCAGCCCCTATCTCCATATAAGGGTATTCTGCACAATGTCATACAGCTATTTGTCACTCTTTACAAATGTTTCCTTATGCTCTGCACTCTTGCCCGAGAGCACACGCAGCTAAATCTTTAAATAAAGCACATTTGCTCATCCGCAAAGCATGGATAAAGCTTTTATTCCAGTGGTGAATTGGTTAAATACAGAAACTCCTGTTAGAATCACTGAGGCAGAACTCAGTAGGCTTGCGCTGAACAAAAACACTGGTGTTTTCTGTGGATTCTGACTAACTTAAAAACCCCTGATTTGTGTTCATGCGCTGTGAGTGGCTCAACTGCAAAAACATATAAATAGAAACCTTCACAGAGCTCTCAAACTGATACGCACCGCGACATTTAAAAGCAGCAGCTTGTGGACAGGAACCAAATTGTCAGTACTGCAAAAAGATCGGTATCATTCATTTTTGTTAACATTTCAGGTACTTTTTAGACAACACTAAATCAAAGAGTGAACTTATTGATTAATCATAATTTCTGTGTGAAAACGTTCTTATATTTTTAATTTTAGGGAATTAAATCCATAGAGAGTTAACGTTTTCTGTACCCTACGGCCTACGCATTGAAGTGTCATGACTATTGAGTCTTGGATGGCGGACGCACTATCCATCACTTCGCATTTTTATCAGTAATGGATTTTTTGTTTCCCCTGCAGATGGCTCATGCCCCTTCAGCTGCCCGAAAGCAACCAAGCGCCGCTACATCCAAAGCAGATGGGATATCAGATGAGGAGATTGAGAGACAGCTCAAAGCTCTTGGAGTGGACTAGTGCTCACACACACACACACAAACACCTGATTACTGCCTGGCAACAGGAGGCGACAGCAACACACAAACACGCATTAGAATACATTCATACCCAATACAAATACATAGACGCAGATGCTGATAAATGGACAGTCCAAAAGCTTACATTCACAGTCACGGACCTGCCTACTCTGGGATAACATGCCACAGATGGCAAATGCAATTTCTTTTTTTTATTATTTATTTATGGCAATGAGAGATGACCATCGAGGTTGATTAGGACTCTTTCAGGTGAATCACGGTGTCATCTGGATTTAGAAGGATGAAAATAACAATAAAACATTTGGATACACATGTCGTAAATGAATACATACAATGCCTTCCAGACTAAGGCGGATGCGTTCCCCTGAAATCTACAACTTCTGTCTCTTTGATCCATAACTCAGAAAATCACATTGGTGTAAACAAGTTTGGCAGGAGAACTCTACCTCTGTAAACATAAGAAGTGACAGGGCTGCGTCTTTAGTCTTGCCGTGTTTTGTCTTGTCCTCTCGGTACCTTGCTGTTCTCCCGGCGCATGATAAAACACTTGTGTGAGTCACAGCTTTTAGTTTCCTGTTTTCACCTTCGCTCCAATTATGAATAGGAAATGATTTGGTTTGTCTTCTAGGTTCATTTTGGATATTTTGAGTGCGCATATTTTTGTTCAGCTGCTTTTCAGGGGCGATGCCAAACCGTGAGAAGTGTGTTCCGGTTGAGCGCATTATTTGAAAATGGTTGCTCTCCTTCATTTCTCATGTGCCTGAGGTCTTGGGTTGACTGTGTGTGTGTTTTTTCTCTTGAGGCTGTGTAAGTGCATTGATCAAGACTTCAGAGATGCTCGGAAGGTTCCTGTTAATCGTCAGTTGTGACCAAAGTAAGGGTTGTTATTGTAAATGGCACGAGAAAGCGGCATTCTGAGCTTGATCTTTGGAATTATTCATAGAAGTTGTATTTAGGCTGACGTTGGTTATGCACTGCAATATATCGTAAGGTTGTAAATAATGTAGGCATGGAAAGTTGATCGTTTATTGCTTAATCCACAGTGTGAGTTTTGGAATATGGGTGATGATTTTCCTTTTTAGAATTTGTTCACTGACAGGTATTGTTCAAATATAAGGGGATTGTATACCCCATTAACCATGAATAAAATTTTTAATGATATCTCAGTTGTTTCTGTTTTGTTTTTAAGTGGGAAATTAAGTATTCATTTACCACTAGAGGGCAGAGCCAAAATATGCTTAAATATTTATACTTGTTACCCTTGTTTCATTTCTTTTTTTGAAAAAATTCGACAAGGATGCAGAAAAAAAAACTGATCAAAAGTGACAGTTAAAAATTTTACATTTAACACACACACACACACACACACACATATAATATTTATTAATTGGAATGCACAATGAAAAAACATGATTTCTGAGAATTGTTAAAAATGGAGTTGTCTGTGTGTATACATGCAGACAGACAGACAGACATGCATGCATACATACAGGGCCGTACGCGGGATTTTATAAATACAGAGGTTCCAAAATGGAGATTGGTAGGGGGTTTCGGGGGCATGCTCCCCTGAGGAAATTTTGATTTTCCTGATTTACATGTGTGCATTTTAAGATGTTTTAAGGCTTATAAATCGGATAATATAGGTTTAAAACCAAGTCAGTGGGCAGTAGTAGAATAAATTATTTTTCAAGGTAACAGATTCTTAAAACATGAGAATCAGATTAAATGTTGCAATGAATGATCCACGCTACAAACTGGAAATAGAGAAGATATCGTTTGTTTATGTTTATGAATTTAATAAACTCAAGTTATCAAGTGTCTAAAATGATTAAACATGAATATTATTTTTTATATTTCTAATTCACACTTACAGAAATCTTCTACAATAAGTTTAAACTGATTTTTATGGGCATTTTTATGTTTATAAAATCTTTTTTAAAATTGTCCATTATCTTTTGAGTCAAATTCTTACATTTAATCAGTGAATTAGAATAATAAGACATTTGGGCTGTTATCAAGCAAAGCAAATCAAATCAACACAACACAACACAGAAGCTGCATCTGAAGTGGCATTTAGATGTACTTACACACAGTTTAATGCAAGACATGAATGCATTTAACTGCAATTACAAATGCATAAATAATGTTTTGATATATTAAAAAATAAAACGTTAAATATAAAATAAAACATGAAACAAATAGAAATGTGAAATTAAAACCGCCAGTAGGTGGCAGCAAATCACGGTTAATAAGTGAGTCATTGCGCTTGAACCGAATCATTTAAATGGTTGATTCATTCAGGAACGATTTGTATTTTGAACAAATTATGCTATTTTTAATTTCAAAGTATCAAAGAAAAAAGTAACGGTTAATGAACAACAGTTTCAACACTCTTAATAAATCAGCACATTAGAATGGTTTCTAAAGGATCATGTGACACTGAAGACTGGAGTAATGATGCTGAAAATTCTGTGCTGCGTCACAGAAATAAATTCTTAATTTTTAAATATATTCAAATAGGAAACAAGTATTAGAAATTGCAATAAGATTTCACAATAATACTGTATTTCTTCTGTATTTTTGATGGAATTAATACAGTCTTGATGAGCAGAAGAGACTCCCTTAAAAAACATTAAAAATCATACTGATCCCAAACTTTTGAGCGGTAGACAGTGTATATACAGGTGCATCTTGATAAATTAGAATGTCGTGGAAAAGTTAATTTATTTCAGTAATTCAACTCAAATTGTGAAACTCGTATATTATATAAATTCAATGCACACAGACTAAAGTAGTTTAAGTCTTTGGTTCTTTTAATTGTGATGATTTTGGCTCACATTTAACAAAAACCCACCAATTCACTATCTCAACAAATTAGAATATGGTGACATGCCAATCGGCTAATCAACTCAAAACACCAGCAAATGTTTCCTGAGCCTTCAAAATGGTCTCTCAGTTTGGTTCACTAGGCTACACAATCATGGGGAAGACTGCTGATCTGACAGTTGTCCAGAAGACAATCATTGACACCCTTTACAAGGAGGGTAAGCCACAAACATTAATTGCCAAAGAAGCTGGCTGTTCACAGAGTGCTGTATCCAAGCATGTTAACAGAAAGTTGAGTAGAAGGAAAAAGTGTGGAAGAAAAAGATGCACAACCAACCGAGAGAACCACAGCCTTATGAGGATTGTCAAGCAAAATCGATTCAAGAATTTGGGTGAACTTCACAAGGAATGGACTGAGGCTGGGGTCAAAAGTCCTCAGTGGTCCAAAGTCCTCTTTTCAGATGAGAGTAAGTTTTGTATTTCATTTGGAAACCAAGGTCCTAGAGTCTGGAGGAAGGGTGGAGAAGCTCATAGCTCAAGTTGCTTGAAGTCCAGTGTTGTTTCCACAGTCTGTAATGATTTGGGGTGCAATGTCATCTGCTGGTGTTGGTCCATTGTGTTTTTTGAAAACTAAAGTCACTGCACCCCGTTTACCAAGAAATTTTGGAGCACTTCATGCTTCCTTCTGCTGACCAGCTTTTTAAAGATGCTGATTTCATTTTCCAGCAGGATTTGGCACCTGCCCACACTGCCAAAAGCACCAAAAGTTGGTTAAATGACCATGGTGTTGGTGTGCTTGACTGGCCAGCAAACTCACCAGACCTGAACCCCAGAGAATCTATGGGCTATTGTCAAGAGGAAAATGAGATACAAGAGATCAAAAAATGCAGATGAGCTGAAGGCCACTGTCAAAGAAACCTGGGCTTCCATACCACCTCAGCAGTGCTGATCACCTCCATGCCACGCCGAATTGAGGCAGTAATTAAAGCAAAATGAGCCCCTACCAAGTATTGTGTACATATACAGTAAATGAACATACTTTCCAGAAGGCCAACAATTCACTAAAAGTGTTTTTTTTTTTATTTTTTTTATTGGTCTTATGAAGTATTATAATTTGTTGAGATAGTGAATTGGTGGGTTTTTGTTAAATGTGAGCCAAAATCATCACAATTAAAAGAATCAAAGACTTAAACTACTTCAGTCTGTGTGCATTGAATTTATTTAATACACGAGTTTCAAAATTTGAGTTGAATTACTGAAATCAATTAACTTTTCCACGACATTCTAATTTATTGAGATGTACCTGTATATAAATATTAGGCAGCACAACTGCATTAAGATTTCAGCATAAAACAATTTCTTGTGACTGAAGACTAGCTAAAAATTCAGCTTTGTCATCTAAGGAATAAATTGCATCTTAAAATATATTACAATAATAATAATAAAAGTTATTTTAAATTGTAATAAACTTTCAGAATATTACAGTTTTTATAGAATTTTTATACAAATGAATGCAGCCTTGATCAAGAATGCTTTCATCAATTTTAATATTTAATATAAAAAAAACTTACTGATCCGAACTTTTGAACAGTATAATGTACATTGACTTGTATATAAAATGTATGTTTTTCTTAGCGTTTAGTACATTTAAGGTCAGTGCTGTCTAGATTTATTTGTGGAAAATGTCCTAAAATTTGTGAAAAGTTAATAATATAATAATAATTATATAAAAAATAAATCTTATATAAACAACCTGATATAACCAGAATTCCAGTGACTGAAGTCTCCAGTAGGTCAGAGTTGACAATACACTGCCATCTTTAAAAGGAGATGTTTTTTTTTTACATATTCCTTTGGATTGTTTAAAAAAAAAAAAAGAAGAAGAGGAAGATGTTTCTCTGACCTTAATCCTGTTTTTGTTTTTTTTAAAGTACAATAGTTGGGAGACTTGAGTCTGAGATGATATAAACTTTTTTGGTTACGGTTGTTCGGAAGCATTTATCTCAATTTAACAGCTTACTGACTTCAAACCCAAAAACTGCCACTAGTGTAGGAGTCCTTTGAGGATTACTGAAAAATGTGTCACCCTCACATTTTCACTCCATTTCACAGAGAGACACAAGATGCACATAGTACAATCCTTCCAGCCTCCTTGAACGTCTGGAGCCGCAATGACAAGTGCGCGTGACTCAGAGGCAAACACTGGCCTCCCACTCGCAAATACTTGAATATTCCATCTCATTCAGGTCATGCCAGACTAGCCATGATGAAGAATCCCACTCAAAGTCCAAAGGTAAATTTAAGTCAACTTTAAGTTAACATTTACACAGTTTTTTACAGTCTTTTTTGTGATATTTTGCAATATGATTAAACCGAGTAACAGGGATGTCGACTTGTGAAGTTTAACTGTGCAGCTTCTGGTCAGGCATGGTCAGATGGGCCCAAGGCTACACATTGTGATTCTGCAGACATGAGTTTGGCAGAAGCGATTGATATTGACTTTTCTTCAGAAGTTGACATTTTTATTTCTATATGTGATTTACTCAGGCACCGGAGGCAGTTGGTTTTTCATCCTAAATAACAATCAATTGCTAGACAGAAATGATGGGGAGATATTTCTGTCAATATGAAAAGATGAAAGTCGATCTTATGTCGTGGATATGGCTATAGCTCAAGTCCTCTGGCCTTTGCATGTTTGTTTATAAATGTTTTGGCAAAACAAATTAAGTGTTTATTAGCCCCAGCTACATTTTTCGATATTTGTCTTATATGTTTACTTAGTAATGCAAAAAACTGCACCCCAAACTTTGTACTTAAATCAAATTTGACTTACACTGAAAACTATTCAAAATCCATGAATTTGATCAGGCATAGGTTTCCCCCCATTTTAAATTCTTATTATCCAATGAAAGGTTCGATTTTTGCGATTTTTTTAAATAAAAGATCAAAAGGATTAACAATGCAGATTAATTTTCACAGCCTTCTTTGATCATATTTACCAAGGGTGCTGATATTTTTGGCCATGACTATGTACAGTCGTGGCCAAAAGTTTTGAGAATAACATAAATATTAGTTTTCACAAAGTTTGCTGCTAAACTGCTTTTAGATATTGGTTTCAGTTGTTTCTGTGATGTACTGAAATATAATTACAAGCACTTCATACGTTTCAAAGGCTTTTATCGACAATTACATGACATTTATACAAAGAGTCAGTATTTGCAGTGTTGGCCGTTCTTTTTCAGGACCTCTGCAATTCGACTGGGCATGCTCTCAATCAACTTCTGGGCCAAATCCTGACTGATAGCAACCCATTCTTTCATAATCACTTCTTGGAGTTTGTCAGAATTAGTGGGTTTTTGTTTGTCCACCCGCCTCTTGAGGATTGACCACAAGTTCTCAATGGGATTAAGTTCTGGGGAGTTTCCAGGCCATGGACCCAAAATTTCAACGTTCTGGTCCCCGAGCCACTTAGTTATCACTTTTGCCTTATGGCAAGGTGCTCCATCGTGCTGGAAAATGCATTGTTCTTCACCAAACTGTTGTTGGATTGTTGGAAGAAGTTGCTGTTGGAGGGTGTTTTGGTACCATTCTTTATTCATGGCTGTGTTTTTGGGCAGAATTGTGAGTGAGCCCACTCCCTTGGATGAGAAGCAACCCCACACATGAATGGTCTCAGGATGCTTTACTGTTGGCATGACACAGGACTGATGGTAGCGCTCACCTTTTCTTCTCCTGACAAACCTTTTTCCAGATGCCCCAAACAATCGGAAAGGGGCTTCATCGGAGAATATGACTTTGCCACAGTCCTCAGCAGTCCATTCACGATACTTTCTGCAGAAGATCAATCTGTCCCTGATGTTTTTTTTTGGAGAGAAGTGGCTTCTTTGCTGGCCTTCTTGACACCAGGCCATCCTCCAAAAGTCTTGGCCTCACTGTGCGTGCAGATGCACTCACACCTGCCCGCTGCCATTCCTGAGCAAGCTCTGCACTGGAGGTGCCCTGATCCCACAGCTGAATCAACTTTAGGAGACCAAAGTTTTGAGAATGACACAAAAACATCCTCCGAGAGCAACTTCTCCCAACCATCCAAGAACAGTTTGGTGACGAACAATGCCTTTTCCAGCATGATGGAGCACCTTGCCATAAGGCAAACGTGATAAGTAAGTGGCCTGGGGAACAAAACATTGAAATTTTGGGTCAATGACCAGGAAACTCCCCAGAACTTAATCCCATTGAGAACTTGCAGTCAATCCTCAAGAGGCGGGTGGACAAACAAAACCCCACAAATTCTGACAAACTCCCAGCATTGATTATGTAAGAATGGGCTGCCATCAGTCAGGATGTAGCCCAGAATCTGATTGACAGCATGCCAGGACGAATTGCAGAGGTCTTGAAAAAGAAGGGTCAACACTGCAAATATTGAGTCTTTGCTTAAACTTAATGTAATTGTCAATGAAAGCCATTGGCACTTATGAAATGCTTGTAATTTTACTTCAGTATATACCATAGTAACGTCTGACAAAAAGATCTAAAAACACTGAAGCAGCAGACTTTGTGAAAATTAATATTTATGACATTCTCAAAACTTTTGGCCACGACTGTATGTATGTATGTATGTATTTATGTATTTATTTAAAGAAGAACATGCAAAGATTTCATTTAAATTGTCTCTTAATGAACATTTGGTTTGCAGCAGATGAAAACTTCCAAATGACAGGACATTATAAGTCATGGAGGTCACATGGATCAGACATCTTCAGTATTAAAGAGATGGTTACTATAGGGCATGCCATCACAAGCATTTCAATGAGGGCTGTGAGGGGGTGCACCCATGTGATGCCACTAATTGAAGGAGAAAAAAAGCCTAGTGGGGAAAGAAGTAATTAATGTTGAACAAAACACTCCTAATAATTCACTTACTGCACACACCTCTACTTATTCATTGGGAAGGGATAATGGTTAAACTACATTGCTGCAGAACATCAGCAGCCGTGTTTTTGTTCATTTGAATGTATTATTTAAAGTAGTTTATTATTTAAAGTAATTTAGGCTGTTTTGCATGCAACTTCTAGGAATTTCTAATTAGTATTTTTCCCCCCGGTTTTTCTGAGACAGATTGTGCTAATTTAAAAGATTTGTGCAGGCTAATAGCCATTTCCCTTTTGAAACAAGAAAACAAATCAATAACTGGCATGTTACTCCTGTTGACTAAGCAAGAACCTTTCATACCCTAAAACAGTGAACAACCATAAGACGGTGAAATATGAGCAACATAATACTGCTAATACCTTTTTGGCAACAACTTCAGTTTGAAATCCTTGTTTGATCTCATAAAAAAACCCTCAGCTCACAGCACAGCCAATGTTTTGTATCTATATTTTATAACATTGTCAAAACTGACGGTCCATAGATGCATATGTGCATTTGTCAAACTCACCCTGTTACTTCAGACAATTCTGCTGTAGAATTTCTGGAATACCACAATAAATTATCTATATATTTAAAGGAATAGTTCATTTAAAAAAAAAAAAAATGCTGAAAATGTCCTCACCCTTCAGAACGTTCGAGATGTTGGCTGACTTTATTTCTTCATGGGAACAGATTTGGAGAAATTTAGCATTAAATAACTTGCTCTGCAGTGAATGGGTGCCGTCAGAATGATAGTCCAAACAGCTGAAAGAAACATTAAAATAAGCCACTAGTAATCCAAATGACTCATAAATTAACATCTTGTGAAAAGCATTAAAGCATTTTAACTTCAAACTGTTGCTTCTGTCTAAAATATGAGTCCGCTATCCATGATATTGCTTTTTCCAGTGAGAAAGTCATCTTTGAATCAAGAGATTCAGATCAAATACAAGCGAAAACAGTCCAAAACCGTTCTAAAGAATATGTTGGTGGATTTTGATGTGACAGGACAACAGAGGACACACTTTTGACTTAGCATGGACTTTGGCCAGAAGTGGCAGTTTAATGTTAGCCTTAGTGATGGATTCGTTTCTTACAAACACGCAGATTTTCACTTAACAAGATGTTAATTTATGAACTGGATTTCTTGTGGATTATTGTGTTTTCATCAGCTGTTTGAGCTCTCATTCTGACGGCACCCATTCACTGCAGAGCATTCACGGGTGAGCAAGCGATGTAACGTTAAATTCTCCAAATCTGTTCCTATGAAGAAGCAAACTGATCTACATCTTGGATAGCTTGAGGGTAAAAACACTGAAATCTCCGAGGCAATGTTGCTGGGTGGCATTACTGGAAATAATCAACAATAAATGACTTAACAATTAAATAATGAAATATCTGTTTCTCATGATGCTTCCATTTGCATCAACACTGCCTGCAACAATGCCTAAAATGCCCGTATGTCATTATCTTTCATAAGGTATGGACAGTTCCATTTTATTTTCATGGATTATGGCTTCCTTACAATGGTATCCAATCATGAACTCAACAAGCACTTGTATTGTGTCAGGGGTTGTAGGTGTAATGTCAAGTATGGGTATTTCTGTATGTTGCTATGGTTGTTGTAATAATATACAGCTGTGATCAAAGCAGCAGGATATTTTCACTCCAGTGCAAAGGCATCTATGTTCTTCTGCCTGCATTTGGTAAATAGGGGTAGCAGATGCTGGGTATTCATTGCATTTAAATTGATTTAACACACCCATGGTCAATGTTCCCTCTAATTTGTGTTCTTACAAAGCAAAACCGGGCAGATCCTTTCTACCTGAGCAGAAACACCCCATGTACCAGCCATTATGTAATGCAGGACAGATGTTTTATTTATTTATTTATTTTTACATGCCATTTAGTAGGCCCCTTCCACTCTATTTAAAAATAGTTCAACCAAGGTATCAGTAAACTGCTATAGAACGTTTATTAATACACATTTGAGTGATTTTGAGAAGGTAGAAATTTTCTAGAGAATCTATGGAAGCAAACTAACCACTAAAGTCTTTGAAACAAAAAAGCGTGTAGAATTTTAACAATTGAAATGCCATTACTTCGACAGTGCTTGCATTTGAATGCTTTCTTCAAATTCCACTAAATATTTTTAATAAGATTTAAATCTGGAGACTAAACAGGCCACTCAGTAACATTCGATGACGATCCCTGAATCAATCTTAAGTAGATTTGGATGTATACTTTGGCATGGTTGTCTTGCTGGAAAGTCCAATGATCATCAAACCAGAGGCATCACAATATTTGCCAAAATGGCCTGATACTCCAAAGAATCCATGATACAGTCAAGAATTCCACTTCCTGTAATAGCAAAGCACCCCATAACAAAACTTGTCCCCCTTCATTTTACTGAGGGTTTTTTTTTTTTTTTTTTTTGCACCAGACATACGTATGGATATGGAAGCCCGTTTCCGCCACTGAATATGGCCACTAAAAAAATGTTATTGCGACTTTTTATCTCACAATTCTGACTTTCTTTCTCAGAATTGCGTGATATAAACTCGCAATATCTTGCAATTCTGACTTTTTTCTCACAATTGCGAGTTTATATTTCGCAATTCTGACTTTTTTTTCTCAGAACTGTAAGATATAAACTCCCAAGTTATAAAGTCAGAATTGCGTGATATAAACTCGCAATTGCGAGTTAAAGTCCAGTTTTGAGGGGGGAAAAAAAGACTGATATGTTCGCAGAATTGTGAAAAAAAGTCAGAATTGTGAGTTTGTATCACGCAATTATGAGAAAAAAAAGTCTGAATTGTGAGTTTATATCTCAGAATTATGACTTTTTAACTCGCAATTGCGAGTTATATCACGCAATTCTGAGAAAAAAAAGTCAGAATTGTGAGTTTGTATCACGCAATTATGAGAAAAAAAGCTCTATAAATCTTATTGTTTTTTTCCCACACATTTTTAAGCCTATTTTTCTCTCAGTTTTTTTTTTTCTGTCTACACAGGAGCAACATCAAAGCACAGCGTTGGTGTGTTTTTTAAGAGACAGAGAAAGTTAGTTCAGAGAAGAGATGTGGTGTGGTGTCTGGATCTCAGTCTGGGTTGTGTGAACTTGGCAAAAAAAAGAATCTACAAAGTTCACATTTGGTTTACCTGAGAGTGAGAGAAAGACAAAGAATGATGAAAATAGACAGATGACACTGGCAGGGTAAGTTGAAAGAGTTTTGAGCGAACTAGCAGTAGAATCAGCTTTGCGAACTCATTACAACAATATGTGAATGGTAAGAAAAAAAAATGCAGAGATGGATGTCAGATACAACACCTTTATCTCTAACTTCAATGTCAAATGGTGTCACCCAAAAGGCAGGAATCCCAGCATAAAAACTGATCCATTGGGACTTTCCTTCCCAGCTTTTGTTTTCAGTTCCATGTGGTGTAGCATAAAAAGTGTGATGCATTGTTGTGCTATCTGACCATGCTGCCTTACGGTTAAGATATTGCTTGGTTATTTGTCATTTCTTCTCAGTACTGACATGATGATAAATGCTGTATGTAGTGCCCTTCTTGGTGTATGACGTAAATATCAAAGGTTTGGTTCAAGATAAAATTGACCTGTGAAATAAGGCACTTAAGCCCAGATTGCACCAAGTTTGTAGAACTAATTTGTACCAATTTGTCTCATTGCCCACGGGCCGCTCACCAACCATCTGATGAATATTACACACAAAGCTTCTGATAAGGGACCGAGCCAGGCTTAAGGGAGCCTGCGATGACGGTTTTGTAACGGGCCCAAGAATTGCCATCCTGATTACATAAAAACATGGCAAGTAAAATCCCAAGCTAAAATCTGTTAGGCTGGCTTCTATATAATTTCAATGAGTCAGTATATTGCAGTTTAAAAAATAACTTTTTGTTTTTACAAAGTTTTTTTTTTTTTTTTTCTGTGATTGCAAAGCTTAATTTTCAGCAACAGGGTCCTTTGATGAATAGAAAGTTCAAAAGAATGGCATTTATTGGAAATAAAAGCAACATTATAAATATTTTTACGGAAGTCCTGTTGACTGAAAAACAGCTACTGAATTTGACTAAATTTGCTGAGATTCATATAGCATCTTTAAAAGATGAGTAAGTAAATCCCAAATGAATGTAATATCTTTAAATACAGATGTTTCATTGAAAGAATATCTACATTTTCTTTGATAAACAGAAATGCTGACAAAAAGTTTACAGACATTTTTGGTTTTTGGTTTTTTAATTTTGTCTGTAACCATTCATAGAGACGGCAATGCTATATGAAATACTGGAATCAGCTGCCCTTAAAATTTTGGTATCGTCAATTTTGGTTTTATCTGTTAAAAAATAAAGTGGTTGGTTCCTCAGGTGGCACATTCTTGTCTAAATGAGTAGCAAAGTAAATCAGATTTCACTTCTAAACTTAAAGGAAGACCTCATTTATTCATATCATTCCAAACTCGTATGGCTTTATTTCTTGTGTGGAACTCAAATAAGGATATCTTAAAGAATTTTTCAACTGTTCTTGTCTGTACACTATATGAAAATTGATATTTGGTCTCATGTGAGAAAGGTTTGACTTAGTTGGCATGTCACCATATTTGATGTAGTCGGTGTATGTGTGCACAAATCAGTGTTTTGATTTGATTTAAGATTATATTTTGACCTTTTAGAACAAGTACACCTTCATCAATACAAGCCTGAACAAACCCATTGACTTCATTCATTCATGAAACATTCTTCAAAATCATCTTGTGTTCTACAAAAAAAAAGAAATTATAGGTTTGGAATGACAGGGTGAGTAAATAATGACTAAGTGATAAACCCATAATAGTATTATATAAAAGACACCAAAGGGATTCACAGGAATATCAAAAGTGTCTTTATGGATTGCATTTTCTTGTTTCTAACTCAGTGACGCTTGATTTTAGCACTGTGTCTGCCGCCTCTCATGACTAATACTTGTCTTTGTGTGAAGATCAGTCCTTAAGTGAAATCTTCCAACTTTACAAACATGTGAAGCTAGAAAACATGGCCTGAACTTGAGCCGCTTCCTTTTATGAAAAAGATACAAGGTAAATCCCACCTATTTTGACCTTCAGGGAATTTATCCATTTCACTTCAGAAAACATGGCGCTGTAGGCTAATGTGGTACGACACAAAGAGAAATAAGAAAGATCAGAGTTTTGTGGTCAAAAGGCCACAAATCCCACAGTGTAACAGTTGACATTCAGTCCAGTCATCACTTAAAAGCTTCGGTTTAGCAGGGTAAAAAAGGATACTTGAACCTTATAGACATTATCAATTTTCTATTTTCACACAGTATGGATCTCTACACATTGAAATGTATGGCTTCCTTTATATTTTAGGAAGAGTATCATGCTGTCAGATTTGGGGGAAAGTTTGAAAACTTTCTCTTTGTGGAAAGGATCTTTAAATGACATGAGAGTGAGCAAATAATGAGACAATCTTCTGTTTTTGGGTCAGTGATTCCTTCAAGAACATTCCCAAGCTTAAACATTCAAAAGACATTCTTTCTAGCAAACAAAAATAATGTTTACATGTGGGAATCTGTGCATTTAACCTGGAGGCAAAGCTGAAACCTACACAATTTCCTGACGTAAACCGTAAATCCTCCATAGGTTAAATGAAATGACTTGACATCTGCTATAAACAAAGCCAACAGAAACTGCTGTTCCACTAGAGAAATTTTAGCTTTGGCTTTTATATGGGGTTCAGATGAATGGGGTTTTTATTTCCGAGATAAGCTATAATGACGAATCTCTGCTCCAGGGAAAGACTGACAGAATGAGTGGAAAGTGACAAGCCGCGTGAGAGAGCATCATCACAAAGGTTTCCCATCTCTCCTCCCCCAGCAGCCCACCTGTTCATGCTGGTTTATATCCCTCACTCACTCATTTTTTTGTGTCTTGCTCTTTTTTCCCCTCTCTTTCAAGAAAGCCCTGGCCTTGTTACAGAGACTCATCCTGTTCAGATCCCAATCTCTCTCTCTGCCTTATTAGAAATCCAATTCCCTGCCTCTCTGACCTCCCATTCTCTACATTTCCTCTTTCAGCATTTGCAGTGAAACTTTTGCTGTGAGCAAAACATCCTGACCAATCAGGGTTTCGTTTGCCTCTTTTAAGACGCAATCTTCCCTCCATCTTCACTCTGGGTAAATATGCACATATATTAGAATGCATTACTTCCATGTGCTCTAGACCTACTAGAGTTTATTTTTATAATATCCACCGCTGGCTGTCATGAGGCAGGGACCCTATCATTTATTGACTGTGCTGATATTTGGCGGGATCTGTTCTGCTTGTTGAGGTATGACTATCTGAGCTTCACCGGTTACATAACAGCTAGATTGCAGGTTTCCTCGCTGAAAATGAATCATAGCCTATATTGAACCACCCTGAGGACCTTGGATAACATCCTCCAATCCTCCACAGGACCCAGTGATCACTACAACACATATATCTTATCTTAACACACTATGTCCAAATACACTGTAAATTAGTTTAGGACACTATTAAGAAAGTAATTCCCCTTTGCTGACTGGGCTTAAAATCAAAATCAAAATAAATACATAGTAATAGAAAATGATAATTCAAATATCACGTGTTCTCGTTAAACCGGACTCAGTCGATGTAATTGCTGAGCAATTCTTCACTCGATCATAAAGCAGTGCCTCCCTCTCATTAAGCACCTGTCAGGCGCTCCGCGGCGCGCGGCACCCACGCACTAGATGAATCTCTCGCGCTCTCATCAGAAGGATTGAACTAACAGCAGTCGCGCGCAGCTCCGAACTCCGACGTTCTGTCATTTCCATCAGTTGTAGGGAATTGTTTATCGGGGAAACCGTACTGAAGCGAAGACTTCCGAATCACTAAACGTAAGTACTTAAGTCAAATTACTAAATGAGGTTTTGACCACCTGTTTGTTGAGGTGTATTTGCGTCTCATGAAGTGTAGGCTAATGGAAATATACTGTTTTGTGAATGAATGTGTGTGTGATACAGATAGATGCCAATGTATAGTACTTTTATTATTTAACTATTTTTTTATATTTATTTATAATTAGGCTATTATTTGTATTGATTTTTGTATTTATTTAGGCCTATAGTTATTGTTTATATTGATTAAGTAGAGACAGACCTTACCCTCATCTTACTAACTTGAATAACCCATTTTTTATTTAAACGTAGCCTACCTAGTCTTCAAGCAGTAAATGAATCCATGAGAATTTCTTGCTCCAACCAGACAATGAAAGCACAGTGTGAGCACAAGGATCCTTAATTCCCAAATGGTTTAAGTCCAAAAGAACCCAGAATATGATGACAAGGAATTATTTAACTTCTGTCTTCTATGTATTCTAGCTATTGCTGACTGTCTATTCATTCTAGTCCTGTTTCAGTTATTGATATTAGTAATTTAATTGTTTGCAATTGTTCTGCTTTCATTTGTATCCATTAAAATACACTCTCAGAAAAGAAGAAGAAGAAAAAAAGCTGTCAATGGGCTGTTAACTTTAATATAGTTACTTTCGGTAATATGGTACTGCCCCAGTGCCAGCTTTTTGTACCCTTTTTTTTCTAAGAGTGTATGTTTAGTTATGCCATTATTTAATAGGTCAATATATAAAATTATTATTTATATTGAATAAGTGCAGACAGATGTTACTAAACTGAACAATGAGCTTAAAATGCAGTTACATGGCTTACATCAGAATACATAAATTATGTCTTTTCTCCAACATGGGGTTTTAGAAAATATCAATACTTTAATCAAATACATGCCATGTTCTTTATTTTTTAAACATTTTAATAAAAATATATGTGTTATAATAAATGAAATATATTTATAAAATAGCCTATATATATATACATATACAAAATACAATAAATAAATAAATTAGTTATTCAGTTTTTATTCAGCTAAAGGATAAGACTGGTTAAGATACGTATACAAATGTATTTTAAGGGTCCCCCACAAATCAGACATTTTAGCTGCAGGAAAATGGAAATATCCATTAAAAGTATATTCAAAACATGAGGGGAATGCTTGCAGATCAGGCAGGGGAAAATACTCCTCCAGAAAACAATAAAGGGGAAGTATAGAGACAGACTGTATGATTCATCAACATGTCTTTGAAAATATAAACAACAGAACTGACGCTGTTTTGGTGATCCCCGTGAAGTTATTTGTGTGACTCTCTGTGATGCAAAAAAACAGCTCTGGGGTTGAATGCATGATAAATTGTAATGCATTTTAGAGCTTCTTTAAAAAAATGCAAAGACCTACATCTGCAGCACATGAGAATGCAAGTTATGATTACTAATTTGTCTCAGATGTTTGTTTTTAGGTTTTGAAGATGAGTAAAGAGCCTGATATATGCTGTGCATATTAATAGACTGAGCGGCATCCTTATCTTTGCCTGTTCTGCCCCTTTGGCCTATAGCCAGATGCCCTACGTTGTCTCATATTTTATTCAGGCCCAGCCAGGTACATTTTGTTCCTTATACTTCAGCCATTATTATGTGCATACAAGGCCATTTATAAGAGATATTGATTGCAATGTGCCAGACTGTTCAAAATAAAAAGTTTCAAAAGATGATGATGATGATGACGATGATAATAATCATAGTAATATGAAGATACTGAATGCTATTTGACTGTTATACTGACTGTTCAAAATAATTTTAAAAGATAATATATATATATATATATACATAAAGTCTTTTTATTGAAGGGATTATATATATATATATATATATATATATATATATATATATATATATATATATATATATATATAATCCCTTCAATAAAAAGACTTTATGTGACTATAGCATGGCACCTCACTGCTGGTGGTGGAGTGATATAGTAGGTATCTACAAAATGTTAAACAGATATTCACAGGGCTGATAAAATGAAGCATGACAGCAGGTTTCATTCTGACTATGTATCATTGATTTTTGATTTCAGACTAATAGAGCACCAACTCTTCTCGCTTGCTTCCTGAAGATATCAATCACCAACAGACACTGTATTGGCACAACGTGATTGACATTCAGTTCTCATTAATTCTGTGAATGCACACCCAATGGAGATTCAATTACTGGATGAAGAATAGGGTTTTGATAGTGTGACTGTGTGCATGTAGTGGAGTATGAAATATCCCGTGAGCCAAGTAAACAGTGAAATTAAAACAAAATGAAATTCCTTCTAAGAAGCAAAATAATTGCTCAAATCTCCTATGGGGTGCTTTTGGAGAGCAAATAAATGAGTTTGAATAGGGGGCATTTGTTTATTTTTATTTATTTAATTTGCCATGAGGTGATATCTTCTAATATGGCATTAAATATGTGGAGACGTGTAATGAAATATTTAATTGCTTTGGTGTGTCTGCTTTATTGTTTGTCTCCATCTTAATTAATTGAATAATGAAATGAAATATATTCTCATCTGTTACAAATAGCTGGTTTGGGCCGTTTTATTGTGATTTAAATCCTATCTATCGTAAATGTCAGAATAACCAATGAATGGTTATCTCTGATTTTTCCCACAAAAATCCACTGTCCATGAGTTGATGTAACCAAAACTTAACTCAAGAAAATCTTATTTAGTGCCTCACACACTCGAGTTAATTGGACATCATTGAGAACCGTCAGCTGCGCAAATTAAGGCAATTACGCTTTGTTTCTGAAGGTGAAGGACAAGACTGTGTTTGATGCGCTTCCAACTCATTTCAGGAGAGTGCGATGTTATTGATTGAGGCCATGTGGTCAGACAGCCTGTAATGATCTTGTGATCATGCCCATAAAGATTTTAGTGCTCAGAAGCATTCCATCTGTTGACTTCCATCTGAATCAAGATAAGATGATACCTGTAGGTGACCCTGGTGGCCCTATGTGTACAAACATCCACACCATGCCTTCATTTAGCAGGTCCCACCGCACCAGGCTGAGTCTAATCCTATTCTTTGTTCTTTATGCCCAAGACATGAATTTTGATAGAGTAGTAGTGCCTTGAGCAGTATTAAAGTAATAGTTCACCCAAAAATGAAAATTTGCTAAAAATGTACTCACCCTCGGGCCATCCAAGATGTAGATGAGTTTGTTTCTTCATGGGAACAGATCTGGAGAAATTTAGCCTTACATCTCTTGCTCACCAGTGAATCCTCTGCAGTGAATGGGTGCTGCCAGAATGTGAGTCCAAACAGCTGATAACACATCACAATAATCCCCAAATAATCCATGTCTCCAGTCCATCAGTCTTGTAAAGTGAAAACACATTAAGAAAAGCATTTTACACTGTGTATAATCCATAATTATGCTTCTTCCAGTGAAGAAGTCCATGCTCTGTTGTCCTGTCACATCAAGATTAACCAACATATTTGTATAGAATTGTTTTCATTTGCAAACAGTGCTGGATCTGTGCATATTTCTCTCCTGATTCAGATAAGATTACTTTTTTCACTGGAGCATACAATATTATGGATAGAGGACTAGTATTTTAGCCATTTATTTTATAACAACGGTTTGAAGTTTAAACACACTAATTATGAATTTGTTTTTTTTATAAACACACAGCGATTTACTTCACAAGACGTTATGGACTATAGAGCGTGGATTACTTGTGGACTATTGTGATGTTTTTTTTTTTTTTTTTTTTTTTTAACTGTTTGGATTCTCATTCTGACGGCACCCATTCACTGCAGAGAATGGATCCATTGGTGAGCAAGTGAATGCTACATTTCTCCAAATCTGTTCCCATAAGAAAAACAAAACAAAACAAAAAACCTGAGGGTTAGATAATTTCATTATTCCTTTAAAGGAATATCATTGCTACCAGGCTGACTCCAGCCTGAAGTGCCATCCCCAGTCCATCAGCCAGAAGGATTTTTGGCACAGTCGGTTCTGGAAGTTTGAGAAGGACAGATCTTCAGTCATTCTGCATCTGGCAATGTGTTCTGATATCTCTCCGTGACAGTCTGTTGTTGTTTGCTCTCTGAAGCAGAGATTGCAAAAAATCGCATAACCTCTCGAGATGTGTTGCATAAGATTTGTGTAGCCTACTCCAAGGCAAAGTTCTTTATTTTGGTTAAAAATGAGAGAGTGCTGAGTGAAATTCCAACTTCCAGATGGTTACATCAGACCTTGGGATGAATGGAAGTTAATGTGTAAAACTTTCTTTTGGGGGAATTGGAAGTCAGTGTAGCTACTTCAAATTCATGCTCTTTAATTTTTTAATGCACGGCCCTGTCTTATTGTGAATAATCCAGTGTTGCATGCTATTCAAAAGAAAAAAAATGTTTCTGTAATTTTTAATCTAAATGTAATAACTTGCTCTTCTTCTAAAATTACTTTCCTTTTCCATTGACGTCAATGTGAATAGCCAAATGCACTAGTTTAAACAATTCCCCTTTACCCACCTGGTTACTGCTAGCTACAGCCACCGCATTAAACTAGTAAAGCGCATGACCATGAGAAGCTGTGCTTTAGTTGTTTCTTTCCCCAAAGCTTTTTTCACTTACCTTCAAGCCACCTGCTTGAATTTGGGCCTGGTAGCCTGGTTTTTGGTAGTTGCTTTCATTTTTCATGTGTTATGTGTTGGTAAATATATATTGCTGTTTATTGCGAAATACTTTTATAAGGGTATTGTATTGTGCTTTGTTGCACTCATTTGGTAAAAAGCTGGAAAATATCAGAAAAATACATTTTACTGAGTGTCTATTTTATTGGCAAAGGCAATTGCATTAACTCTGTCTGTAATAGTAGGAATAAAGTATTTAACAGGTATTTAATAAGCCTATAATTGAAATTGGATGTGGTGTCCTTGCATTGAGCAGACTGGCAGATCAACTGCTACATGTGAAGCTCATAATGTCACCATGCTCAAAACTGTGGCTCCCTTTCTAGATGTATGAAGACACCTACAGTAGGTTCAATATGATTAGGGGTATGGGTATGGGTTTACTGATTGTAAATAATGTGCTTGGCTAAATTTGAGTTATATATCTCCCAGCCCCAACAGTCAGGCAGTCAGGTATCATCCATGTGCATAATTCCGACTTTAAAAAGGGATAAGAAATGGTGGGGTGCCAGTATGAAATCAAAATTGACCCTATTTACTTTTTTAATATGCAGTGCTGGTGTTATTGTGCATGGTTCATTTGCTTCGGAATCTTTTATCAGAATGTAATAACTTGCTCTTGCTCTGAAATTATTTTCCTTTTCAGCTGTTTTCATTAATCCATTTACTTTTCAACCCCTCCCCTCCAACCACCTGGGTTCATTCTGATTTGAATAACAACCATTTTTCTTGAGCCAATCCAATCAAAAATAGATAAAATAAAGTCTCGCCCTACATTCATTGAATTTCCTGTTTCATTTGGAAATACGTCACATGGTTTAAATGCTACGAACCTTCATTTAGAGCATCCACATAACAAAATGAATAATTCCCTCTTTTTCACATGTGTTTTCTGAATCACCATATTTGTTTACTTGTTTCTGATTTGCTATTTTATACTGAGAACATGTGTCAAGGCTGATGAAGCTGCAGCACCAACAAAACAGTGACGAATCCACTGCACCATATTAGAGCTCAGTGAATTAACAGAGTAGGTCATTTGGGAGGGAATTGTGAGACCTTCAAATGCTTATATATTCACTGAAACTTCTCGAAATTACCCTTGGTCTTTTGAAATTCTCTGAGGAAGGGAATTGCCATCTAGCAGGTAACCCAGGCAGGGATTTAAAAGTCTTCAAGGCATATCACAAATGCAAATACTTTTAATAGAGTGTAAATCAAGAAATTATTGGTGTGTGATATATAGTCCCTATTGATGCGCAACTAGAATGGATCCTGTGATTTGTTTTCTTTAGTAGAATATGGCTTTTATCTTAAGTATTATTTGTAAATAAATATTTTTTCTACATACTCAAGAAATTCATGTTTGATAGTACAGTAAGTAAATGGTCTTTAAATGCATAATGGCGAAGAAAGCTGGATAAAGATCAAAATAAAAGTGAATTTGTACATTATTAAACACTTGAAAATGCACTGCTGTACATATTACTGCTAATCTGATATTCATCTTAACCTATGCTTTGTTTAAAAACCTTGTGAGCTGTCTCTGTTGGCAGCACTTTAAAGCATTATAAGTGCATGAAGGTTGTTCCAAAAGGTAGGCAGCATAATTATACTGACTCCTAAGATACCTTATTTTGGCCTGATTCCAAAACAGCTTCACCTGCTATCTCAGAATGCATTATGAGGCCTGTAAAAACAATTGGTCATGCTTAGCTGAGGTGCATTTGTCAAAAGCATTGTTAGCCGACTATGGTCAATATTATTTCTGTTGTTAGCTGCATATATTTCAGCAGTGTTTCCTGAAACCATAGCTCCAGTGAATGCAAAGTTGTGTGGTTGGAACTACAGCTCTCGATCTGTGGTGAGAAGCATACCATAGATGTGTAATGTATGACACATGTTTTCCAACATCAAGAGTAATGTGTCATATATGAACATTCTCTGGTAGATTTGTCAGGGTTCTGTCACTTTGGTCTTGTTTATTATTGATTGATAAATATGAAGATATAAGTTTATAAAATATAAATTGCATACATGTTATTTATGCAACTTTATTAAAACAACATATGAAGAGTTCAGATGCAAAAGCCTCTAAGTGCCATCTGAAATTTTCCTGTAAAATGAGCATTTTTATCAGGCTCCTATATTTATGTTCAGTTATTTCACTTTAATTGCATAGAAAAGGACCTACACATTACCATTAGAATACATTTCCTGAACCTAAACATAGGAGCCTGTTAAAAATGCTAATTTTAGATGAAAATTTCAGATAGCACTTAGAGGCTTTTGCATCTGAACTCTTCATATATACGAAAAACTGCATGTTTATATGTATTATTGTCAATAATACATATAACAATAATATGTAAATTTGTATACAATAATGCCTTGGTCAGTCGTCGACCATCCGCTGCCTCGGGACTCCTTGTCCCTCCGTCCCTCTGGCTCTGTCAGGCTCCTCCCTCCCTCCAGCTCCCCCTTGGCCCTCAGTCACTCTGGCTCCACTGTGGCCTTCCGGATCCCCACCTCTGCCTCAGTCGCCGGAGCCATCTGCTCTGCCTTGGCCCACTGGATCCTCCCCATCTCCCTGGCTCCTCTCTCTGTCTGATCCACCCTGGACTTTGGTCATCATCCTCCTCCCGGGTGTCCGTCCTCTGCCGGAATCTCCACCTGTCTTGTCTGCCTGCCTTCCTGTCAGCCCTTTGCCCTCCCCTGTCACCATCCCTTCTCCACTCCTTGTGTCCTCCTCCTAAGTTCCTCTCCGTCCCTCCCTTTGTTGTTCTTGCGGCGCAAGGTCACACCATCCGGGAGGGGGGCGAACTGTCACACCCCATTGGACTTTTGTTGTATTTTCATTCCTCTGTGACCCAGTTTTTCCCCAGGTTTGATTTTATTAGTCAGTCTAATGTCTTCATTACTTGATCCTCCTCACCTGTTGGTCCCTCATTTGCACCCCTACTTTAGTTCCAGTCTGTCCTGTGTTCCCCTGTCTGGTCTACTACATCCCTACGTGTTTGAATCATCTTTGCTTGACAGTATTCTCAAGCTTGCGGCCATTCCTGTTGCTTGCGCAGCTTTTCCTATCCAATTTCTTCCTTCCAGTCAACTTTGCATTTAATATGCTTTGATACAGCACTCTGTGAACAGCCACACCTTTCAGTAATGACCCTGTGTGACTTACCCTCTTTGTGGAGGGTGTCAGTGTTCGTCTCCTGGACCATTGCCAAGTCAGCAGTCTTCCCCATTATTGTGGTTTCAAAAAACAAGAGATACCTGGAATTTATACTGTAGGGATGGTCATTTATTGAAACTCAAATGTAAATATTCGAGATACTGGACTTTTGACTTTCATTAGTTGTAAGCTCTAATCATCAAAATTAAAACAAAAAAAACTTTTGAAATGTTTTACTTTACATGTAATGAATTTAAAATATATGAAAGTTTCACTTTTTGAAATAAGTTACAAGAATTTTTTTTCACAATATTCAAATTTTTTGAGGTGCACCTCTATATATATATGATTATCGGCGCCAATATTAAGCATTTTTATGGATATCTGTATCAGTCATTTTCAAAAACCAATTTGCCGATAAAATAATTTGAAAGCATTTAAAGAGAGTTTTTGTGACAGCCATTGTTATCCTTAATTTTTATATTAATTTTCATTTTTATACCAGACATATGCAGTATATCAACTCAAAATATCAGTTATCTGTCTACTTGATCTGTAATAATGGGTATCGGTATCGGCATCTGTATCGGCATTGGCATCAGCCCTGAAAAACACATATCTTATCAACATGTATTGGTGGGTTTTAGGTTGTATATACATATACATGACATATGTCCATATGTCCAAAGCTGCTGCTTTGATGACACAAACAAAAATACAGTGTGAACCCTGTTGAACTCAGTTTTGGAATCAAGTGTGAAAGCAGCCTTATCAAAGTGTTAGCTTAGCAACATGCTAATACCAGAGTCTCTCAGAATCAATTTTGAATCGAGGCTTTTGTGCATGCTGTGTGAGGAGCGTTTCCTGTATGATGTATAAAGCTGGTGTCTTTGAAAAGTATTTTGGTGACTTTACTCTTGACAAAAAACAGACAGCAAGGCAGCTTACTGCCTTTTGGAACAGTGTCCGTTTATAGCCAAAGCAATGTAAAGCTGTATTTATAGTGCTAATCTTAAAAATATCATAAGAGGGCAGAGTGCTAATAGTGTTTAAACAGCCTCATTATCACAGTCTGATCCTGTTCTAACCAACTGTAGGAAGTGAGAAATGGCTGGCAAGAGAAAATAGCTAGCTGGGATGATCTTAAGATCACACTGACTAGCATGGCTTAGCATTGAGAAAGACAGGGTTGGCCATCTATTCCCAGCTTTCTGAGCAGTCAATGTGCTCACTGGTGTGTTTCCACTGCACTGTGAAAAATGAATTACCAAAACTTGTGTGGAGCGTATTAGATTGACAGGGCGGCGCCAACGTCTCTCAGTGTTATCAGCATCTTACTGCCAGGCCAGATTACAGCTTCACCAGCAGTGACGCAAATAGTAAACATTTTAAAATGCTTTCATCTGGCTTGGCAAGCATAAGCATAAATCCTATTACCCCAAACAGAAAACTAAAAAGTGATAAGTACCTTTTAAGTAATGTGCCCGGTAACCCGGCATATTTTTAAACATGCCGTGTAATGCTGAAAACCATCTTGTGCTCATATGAGGTGGTAAATTTGGACAAGGGGGCGAGAAAACAAAATTTCCACCTTGAGAACTGCATAGCAAACTATATCAAATAGACTATTGGAGTTTACATTTGAAATGGATGTATCTCAAAAATACTGGTGTTTCCTCAGCAATGGCCACTAGAGCATTCAGTAAATTATTTAATTTGTCCACTAACAATGTCCAACAGTGAATATCACAGAAGAATTCTGTCTTTTTTCTTAACTTAAAAATAGGAAAGTTCATCCAAAAATGAAAATTCTGTCTTTAATTACACCCTCATGTCATTCCATTCGTGTAATACCTTTGTTCATCTTTAGAACACATTTACTATTTTAACACTGTCCTTACTACATTTCTGGACCTTGAACATGGTAGTTCCCTTGCTGTCTATGCAGGGTCAGAAAGCTTTCAGATTTCATTAAAAATATCTTAATTTTTGTTCTGAAGATGAACGAAGGTCTTACGGGTTTGAACAACATGAAGGTGGGTGAGTAATTAATGACAAAATTTTCCTTTTTGGGTGAACTATCCCTTTAGTGTCATTTTTAACATTTTTGAAATAGAAAGGCCAAGACAGTTGTGATATATATGAAAAATGGATTAAATAATTTTCACTCCATGAATATTGAAATGTAATTTCATGTTTTAAATGTAGTAATTCTATTTTTATTAGTTTAAGATTTCATAGTTTAAGATTAAAGGTCTGGAACAAAGTTTTAACAATAAAACAGATGTAGTTAAATGATAAAGACTAGCTCCCCATATTATATTGCATATGGTTGCTGTTGAAAAAAGGGGGGAAGCAGTTGGAAAATCAGAGTTCTATTTGCAGGATTGATGATATACATATCTGGTAACAATATTATTGTAGATACTATAAAAATGTATTGAATGAATAAGTAATAAAGGCATATTTCCATGTCAGTTTTACTATGATCTATGTCTTGATATCTGTCTGCTAGACTCCTTCATAAAAATAAACACATGGGAAATAAATTCAAGAAATACCCACTAAAATAATGAGGTTATATTACACAAATTCTCTATTTGTGTCATGGTTTGACTGATTTAAGACTTGTGTGTTGGTATTAACGTTTTTTTTTTTTTTTTTTTTTTAATTTCACACTTCATGACATCAATGTAAATTGCAAAGTCAATGTGTTTTGCTCATACTTTTTCTTTATCCAACCCTTACAGGCCACAACCGTACATTCACCATGGACCCCATCAACTGCTCATCAGTGGATCTCTCTGATGTTCTGGCCAGCAAGAGTTCCAGTAAGATCCTCCTCTCCCTGACTCTCTCCTTCCTGGCTGTGGCGACCACCGCCATCAACTCCCTGGTCATCACTGCTATCCTGAACACCCGCAAACTCCACCAACCAGCCAACTACCTCATCTGCTCTCTAGCTGTGACGGACCTTCTAGTAGCTGTTCTAGTGATGCCCATCAGCATTGTGTACATAGCAGAAGAGACGTGGGTTCTCGGTCCGATCGTGTGTCACCTTTGGTTGGGTGTCGACGTTACATGCTGCACTTGCTCAATTTTACACCTAGCCGCCATTGCGCTTGATCGATACCGCGCCATTACCGATGCCGTGGCCTATTCCCAGAAACGCACGTATAAAAGAGCAATCATAACCATTTTGGCCCTGTGGACACTGTCTGTGCTGGTGTCTCTACCACCTTTGGTGTGGAGGAAATTCCCTGTGGAACACCAAGACGGGGAGAGGGAAGTCATGGACTGCTTGATTGAGCACGACCATGTGGCTTTCACTGTCTACTCCACTTTCGGAGCATTCTATATTCCACTGACCCTCATTTTGGTTCTTTACTACAAGATCTACAAGGCGGCAGAGACGCTGCGTAACCGTCGAGGGAGCAGCCGATTAGTCAAACAGACAGTGAGCAGCGTCATGCTTCCTGGAATGAGCTCCGATAAAGATATCGCCCTCAGTCCCGAAACATTCTGCGCAGCCGAGAAGTCATTTTCCGATCCGTCGACAGATGGGGAAAGGGTGCGTATTACTTCTTCATCAGGTAATCTCATCAAGGTCCGCAGGAACCCAGGGGCCAGGGAGAGACGGGCAGCTTTGACATTAGGACTAATCCTGGGAGCCTTCGTGGTTTGTTGGCTGCCGTTCTTCCTGAAGGAGGTGATTGTGAATATTTGCCCGAACTGCAGTACTTCCGCTGTGCTCGCAGATTTCCTCACCTGGCTTGGGTACCTCAATTCCCTCATCAATCCGCTAATATATACCATCTTTAATGAGGACTTTAAGAAAGCATTTAAAAGACTTCTGCCCCTCTGCTGCAGCAATATCTTGTGAAACTGACTGGGAGGGAAAGAAAGCTATGTGGTTTTAAGGGACAAAACTTGCAAATAACAATGACAATCCTGTCATACTGTAAATCACTGGACTTCTGCAAGAATGACACATCTTTCAGAGACTTTTCATCTGTATATTGTTTAAATAGTGCTTTGGGACATGTGTATGTAAAAAAACAACAACCCATTTGCTCCACTTAAAGATTTCAGTATTTTTGAAATGAAGGATTTTATATCAAATTAAAAAGTGTCTGGTGCACAAATGTTATGTATATCAACTCCACCAAAGGGGAAAAGTTTGGCTGGTTAGCATGGTCCAGTTGCCCCTACTGATATATTGTAACTACACCATCTAGATCCCAAAAATAATTTTTCTCCAGTTACAGCCATTAAAACGTTGCTGTGTATACTGACAAAATAAAGTTTTTGAAACAATATTTTAGTATATTACATTAAATGTTTTGTCAGTGACCAATTTTTGGTATAGACCCTCATGTCGTTCCAAACCCATAAAAGACCTTCATTCATCTTCGGAACACAATTTAGGAACTTTCTGACCTTGCATAGACTGCAACACAACTGACCCGTTCAAGACCCAGAAAGGTAGTAAGGACATCGTTAAAATAGTCCATGTTACATCAGTGGTTCAACCGTAAATTTACAAAGCTATGAAAATACATTTTGTACACAAAGAAAACTAAAATAATGACTTTATTCCACAATTTCTTCTCTTCCGCTTCATAACATTAAGGCTGAACCACTGATGCCACATGGACTATTTTAAAGATGTCCTTACTACCTTTCTGAGCCTTAAACTGGTAGTTGCTGTCTTTGGAGGGTCAGAAAGCGCCCGATTTCATGAAAAATATCTTAATTTTTGTTCTGAAGATGAACAACAGGCTTACAAGTTTGGAATACCATGTGGGTGAGTAATTAATGACATCCCTTTAAAAGTGTGAATGCCTTCACAGCGCAGCTGTAGTGAAGGGCTTTGGATTGCATGTTCGTGTTTTGTCACAATGTCATTTTCCTTTTGTTCCAGAGTGATTATGTGCCCTTCAAGTGGAGTTGGAAATATCATAATTAAGAGTTCTGAGCACACAAATGACTGAACAAAGCTGTATTTAAGGGTGGGAAACTAGTAATTCTAAATTATACACAAACTGCGGAGTTGTGGTGTTGGAAAAGGTGTGACGATTTGAAACATTCTGGAAACACTAATCTCTACTATAGATGCTATTATACACCAGTCAGCATTTGAAGTGGATCAAAACCTTTCATCAAAGTTGTCCTAAAACCTAAAAGGGTTCTTGTCTTAGAGCAACTTTGATTAACTTTTTTGATCCACCTCAAATGTTGACTACTGTATAATGCAAATATATATATATATATATCATTAAAAAAGGAAAGCATTTCACAAATTTTGATTGTACATAGATGCTGCATTTTAGTCAAGTCAATCATTCAACTTTCAGTTCATGTAACATTTAGTTTTGATACTATAATATGCATAAGTGCTTTTAATAAGTATAGAAATTATTTTTTTTTTAAATTCAGATGTAGCTATTTGAGTTAAATTATATTGAAGACAATTATTTTGTTTTTATCTTGAATGTGACGCATAATGAATTTTTCACTCAGAGGTGTGAGTTTTCCAGGTGCACTTGAAGGCAGCATCAGCCAAATGGAAGCAGCGGTTCAAGTGTTTGGGTTCAAGAAAAATCTGGGCACGGAGCCAAGCACCCATGAGCAAAGATGGGAGACACACCCCTTCTCCCAGGGGGAACCTTCAAGGTTAACTTAAAAATGAAAAAAGCCCCCCCCAAAAAGGCAGGATCGCGAGATAAAGACAAGAGGCAGTTTGATCTGAATGGAAAATGGAAGTCAGATTGCTGCATGAACAGCTTTTGATTGGGAACACAATGGTCACATAATTGACTGACTAATAATGTTCAACTCCGAATTCATTTCAAAATTAGTTATATTTGGGGTCTTAAAGACAAAGTTATTAATTTATGCCATCACCATGTTTGTAAACCATGATGGAAAACATTAAAAAAACATTGCCCTCCTTACTGAGCTGGAAGTTATTACCTTCCGCTTTAGTTCATTTAATAAAAAAAAAAAAAAAAAAAAAAAAAAAAAAAAAAACACCCTACTAAACAGAACACAAGTTTTAAAATCACTTTGTCTGGTGGCTCAGAAAAATTGCCAAAGACGACAGCGTTAATGTTTTGCTTTGTACGGAATTGTAGACCATAATGGTACGCACCAATTTCATTTGTTTAGAAAAATAAGTGAAGGGATGCAATTCAGAATACTGGCACAATGTCAGATTTATCAATGCCATAATATATCCCAATTAAATAAGTCACTATAGAATCAATACTGCCCTCTGTTGGATAAAAATGGTATTTTATTAGCTGAACTGACAACAATTCTGCAACAGGTTGAAATTCTGGTCACCCACAAAAAATAAATAATAATAAAAATGGATGTCATCAACAGACATTTAAAAAAAAAGATAACACTTAAACTCCATCCACAAATCAGTTCTCAGAATAGTCAAACGTACTCCAAGCGCTCCCTTCCATTTTGAGAAGCTGCCATATACCGACCCCCACGGGACATTGTTCCTTTTGGGCAAGAGCTGCAGAGGAGTCCTCCGCCAATCAGCAGGAGAACTGCTGCCCCCCAACAGATAAAGATAGCTGCTCCCAACTCCCTCTTCTGAGCATGGGCCACTAGAGGATTGTAAAAGTCCCCAATGACCTGATGGACAGTCCAACTAGGTGGCACCAAACCCAAGACCCCCGCAGTGACAAAGAAGGCCCCTCCTGCTACAGCAACCCGGACCTTTGTGAAACCGTCTTGCAAGCAGTTACTACAGTTACCACCTGCAAAACTGGCAAATATTGCGATCAAACCAACGAGGGAAGCAATGATAAGGATTGCTCGAGAAGCCTGTAGTTCTTGAGAAAGAGCCAGCATGGAATCGTACATGTCACACTGCATTTGGCCAGTGCTCTGCACCACACAACTCATCCACAGCCCTTCCCACATAATCTGCGCCGTCACAATGTTGGTCCCAATAAAAGCAGTCACACGCCATAGAGGAAGGGCACATGATATGATGATGCCCAGCCAGCCGAGAATGCCAAGTGTAGTTCCAAGGAGCTGTAAGTTGGTAGACATGTCTGCAAAACAAGACAAAAAGAGAGAAACCAATAAACTTAAGAAAGTATGCAGTAAATGGTTTCTGAAAATGAATCAAGCCAGAAGGAAGTGTTCTTGTACAGCAATTTGAGGTATAGAGTCAAAAGGAAGCTAAATGGTTAGAAAGCAGTGTTGGGAAGGTTGCTTTGGAAATGTAATAGGGTAACTTGTAATCTGTAACCTATTTAAAATGTAATAAGTAGTGTAACTATTTATATTACTTTGAAGTAATGAAACGGATTGCATTTGTTTACTTTGATTATTTCCCTAAATTTCTAATGTTTTAATCACTGTCAAACATGCAAATCAGACAGGGTTAACCTTACAGTGGTACTCAACACTAATTACTGTCACTTTCAATATCCTTCATCACTTGAATTAAGATTATAATAATTTAATTTTAAAGACCAGCCACCACAAACACGGACTTTAGCCCATACTTTGGGATCATTCTAAGGGTAAATACAGATTTAAAACCATAACAAGCAATAGTTTAGTTGCGATGATACGGTTTTGAAATCAAATCTTTGCATAGCCATGTCAAGAAACACCGGCATCTAACAATGGCTTGGGAAAATAAAATAAATAAAAATAAAGCATACACACAAACCCAAATAGGAAATGGAATAGGACATACTTATTTGATAACCATGTGTCCTAAACTCCTAAAACACGGGGGTTTCAGATTTTAGAAGAATGCAATTCATGAAAGAAATCAATTAAATTTGTATGCGTGTGAAAACGTAACCCCCGTTTGTATAGTTAACATTTTCATAATTAAACTTTGTTACTCATTTTTCTCAGTAACTGTAACATTAGTTACATTTATTTTGTAATTATATTACGTAAATTCAGTTACATGTGACTCCAACATTGTTTGAAAGGGACTTCTGTAAGGGATACAACGACATCTTTACTGTTCTCTACTGCCAAACTTATGACAATGTAACTTACACTGATTTTAACGTAAATCAAGAATAAGATCAAAGAGAGCTGCAGAAATCGGAAATATTTGATCAGTCTGCTAAACTCAAAACCGTCACAATATACACTTCTTACCAGAGAACCTCCAAAGCTGTGGATGAGCTTGCAACTAAACACACCCACACCAAGCCAATCACAATGGTTTCTACAAAGTCCTGAAGCGAAACCACATAAAAATCTACCTATATGCAAGAAATCAGAACTCTTTTAAAAGATTTGTCACGCCAACAACAACGTCCGTGTGCTCCATTCACTTATATTGCTCCAGTGGCTTGAAGATGCGGTTCTCTGCTGTTAATGACTATTCATCAGTGATTGGCTGATTATCAATCAATGAAGCACTGGTTTGTAGTGTAGCACGCTGTACTGATAACGCTGATAATGATTACTCATTATCGGATTAGTCAAAAAAAAAAAAATTAATTACCAGTTTATTCGATCATTATTTTATTTCACAAAACTACAATCAAAAGGCCAAGATGAGTGGTTGAGTGATGAGTGATTTTAACATGCTGGAGGCATAGAACAAGAAGAATGAAGTGCGCCTGCTTGGAAAACTTAGTTCATTAAGGACACAATTAAAGTGATTTGACAACTTATTTGTTTTTGGGGTGTTCGAGACAGATAAAATATTAACATTCCAGACCAACCTATTAAATGTTCGGATTGAACCTACGCCGGGACCTCCGTTTGATTGAATGGGTCATCGTCCAATCACAAAGCAGAAACTGACTGCTCAACGCCCAACTGACAGGGGAGTCCACCAATCAGATGGTTCTGATGGGCGGTCCTTAGCCTCACGGTAACAGTCGTGTGGTCTCTGTTGTACGCGCTGGTTTAGACAAGCAGTATGGCGGAAGAAGAGAGTGAATTGGAGTTAGACAGGTTTAAGAAAGAACTGGAGACTTTGTTGAACACTAGTGCAAGCGACGAACGCGGACTCCAGAGCAAGACGTACTGTGAAAGATTCTGTGAGGTAAGGTGACAGGCTGGACGAAAGCGTTTGCAAGCTTTATATAAAAAGCAAACAGAGATGTGCTAACCAGTGTTAGCAGCATGTCAGCAGATTCCCCTCCCCCAGTGTACAGCCACCGTGAGCCCAAATTACACTGTATTTTACCTCATTAACTACGGCTGTTCTCAAAATACCGTTGGAATAGATCTCAATAGTCTGAGAGTTCATTTTTAATCACGATTTGTAAAACTCGGGCTGTCACTTTCTTTCAGTTAGCTTCATTAGCCTGGTATGTGGCTAACGGTTAGCATTCCCAAGTTGCATTCCAAAACAAGCAGGCTGCGAAAGATCAGCTTATGCACACTTCATCATATTTTATTTGCCAGCGATCTTATGAAACAGAAAACGGACCAGCCGAGTCCGATAAATCCTTATGCACGACTATAGGGTGTTAAATGATAGAATAACTCGATGCTGTCAGTGTTAGCAATAGTTGATGTCTTATTAACCAGTCTCTGCAAAGGCTGGTTTAAAATCGCTGGTTAGTTCCAACGGTTACTAAGCAGCTTTTCGTTTCTGATGAAATTGTTGCCAAGTTAATGAATCCCACCTTCTTTCTGTAAAAAGAAACTCTTTTATGGTGGTTTACGAAAGTTTGATTGACGTTACCTAATTTGTATCAGCAAGTTCATGTCATTAAATGCTAGTGACTTCCACGACTGTAAACAAACATCAAAAGTCGCTTGACAGCAGTGTTTTCTGGCTTTAAGAGCACATAGCGATATTAATATATTCTGTCAATATTTTCTTTCTCTATTAATTGTCTCTCTTTATTATTTTTAGTTGGTGGTGGAGCAAACCGGACGATGGCAAGTGCCTCTTCCCCAGCTCCAGGTGTTGCAGAGTGCCCTGTGCTATTTTGTCCATGGTGCGGCATCATTCCCTCCAGAGTGTGAGCATGTACGCTACACTCTGAGTAGTCTGGCCCTGTGAGTATATACTTCTGCTTTTGCCGTTAAATCTTACTTAAAAATGCTATAAAACTTTTAGGAAGTAGAGTACACATTTAAGTCACAAGACTGTCGTTGTTTACTCTCCCTCTTGTTATAAACCTTTGTGACTTTATTACTGATATTTGATATTTTTAAGAATGTTGGTTGCTAAACAGATAGAGCTTCCAAAAAAAGAAAACAATACACTGAGACATTTCTTGAAATGTCTTTTTTGTTCCACAGAAGAAAGTCATGCAGGATTGGAATAGGGATGTGTGGGGTGACTAATTTCTTTAGCGTTTAAACAAAGATGTTGTAACTGACCAGTCTAGCAAACCCCCAGACATTAAAAACAGTCTGTAAAATTGACTTGAAATATCTTACTGTATCATACAGTCAAATTTAATACTACTAGGGCTGCAAAATGATTAATTACATTCAAAATGAAAGTTTGTTTACATACTATGTGTGTGTACTGTGTATATTTATAATGTAAATATAAATACACATATGCATATTTTTTTAATATTTGTATGTATATATATATATATATATATATATATATTTATACCTGTGTATAATTTATATTATGTATAAATGTTTTATATATAAATTAACATGTTTTTCTTTAATATATACATGTATGTGTGTGTATTTATATACACGTAATAAATATACACGGAACACACCCACATATTATGTAAACAAACTTTTATTTTGAATGCTATGAATCATTTTGCAGCATTATAATCCACTGGAAGTTATGAAAGTTGCTGAAAGGCTTACATTATCATTTATTGGAGCAACAAGTTGTAAAAGAAAATAATTACAGAATAACCTTTTTTATTTTTTTTTATTTACAGGAGTATCTTCGAACTGCTGTTGTTCTTTGGAAAAGATGAATTCATCGAGCATCCTTTAAAAGACATTCTAGACTCATTCCAGGTAACTACATTACCTCAATCCTATTATTCTTGGGGGAAGCATCATGTTGAATTCTGCTTACTGGACTGTTGTGTCCTATTGTGTTGTGTTACTCATATGTTTCCATGTATATGGTTTGATGTTTTAAAATGGTCTTTCTGCTCTATTCTAGGACTGCTATGCGAGCCTGGTAAGCCACCAGAATGTTTACCTTCTGCAGGTTAGACATATTATTAAAGATGGAGGTCCTTGGGCAAACCCTGTTCTTCAGGCCATTCTCAAGGATTCAGAACTACCACAAGAAGACGGTCAGTCAATCAAGCTTTTGTTTAAAAACAGTGTATCATCAAATGATCTATGCGCGTTTCCTGAACTGTTAATGGAATTAATTATTATGAGACTTATTCATTGTTTTTTTTTCACAGTTGACAAATATCTGAGCTCAGAAGTATCCATTTTCTTTGAGCTACGTGTGCGTTATCTGGTGGCATGTGAGAGGCTTCCAGAGGCATTGGCACTGACAAGGAGATGCATCCGGCACTCTGTTGTAGGGAGGCATCTCTATTTCAAGCAAGCCTACCTCATCTGCCTTTGGAGGGCTTCTCTTCATGAGCACTTGAACAAGGGGGTGAGTGAGAAGTTATTTAATTAATAGTTACACTTAGGACTGGGCGATAAAAGGGTATCCGTGTTTATCGATGGTACACCTTCATCGATGACGCTAGAAAAATGTTCGATATACCACACAGTAGTTACACTCTGGTTTCATTTAATGGCACGTGATGTGAGTGCCAAGCAGACATAACAGCTGAATTGAGTGTGGTGCCTTGTGGTGAGGAGATTGTGAATAAAAAATGAATAAGTCAAATTTAAAATAAAAAATTGCATTTGAATGCAAAAACGGTGCAATCAAATGTTAGGTGTTCCTTATTAGTGGCGCACGAGATGCAGTGATAATGTAAGTATCATTGTTGCATTTTAATGTTTTGTTAGTCTATCCAGTTGAACCGATGAGACGTGCTGCTGCTGCGTAATTCATTCAAAATATTACAGAAATATAGAAACTCAATGCGGAGAAGATCTTGGTTAGGTTAAAACTAGGGCTGGGTGATAAATTGCGATAATATCGCACTCGCTATGAGGCCAAAGCTGCGATAAGTCCATGTGTGTCTTTCAATGAAGCACAGTTCTGCGATCAGTAGTAAATCTCCATCCGAAGGCCAGAGGGCACTCTCATGCGGAAACTCCAAATACGCCCCGCAGAAGATCACTGCAGCTGAATAAACAGAAGATTTAATGCTTTCATTGATTCAACGTGACTAATAAACACATGACTGCGACAATATATGGTTTGAGTTCTTTTTATTATAATTTTCTTTACACAAACAACTTTCATTATTGCAACGCGATTTCATAATATTGTTGTATAATATCGTCGGTGATTTATTTATTTATTTTTATATATATATATTTTTTTGCATAGCTTGTCAGTGAACTATGGCTCTGTGTAGTAAATGCTGCTCTATCTGAAAGCAGATGATGGAGATTTACTACTGATTACAGAACTGGCTTTACTGACAAGATGCGCACGACTATCGCATGCGATTTATCACCCAGCCCTAGTTAAAACCGAAACCTTGCCATTCATACAGAACACATGTTCTGCAGGTTTTTTTTTTTAGATGGACAACTATGACTGTTGCACTTGCAAGTTAAAAGAGTTTAAACTTATAGAAAATACGTTGCAAATTTGTGGAGCTTTCCATTTCACTGCGTCTCATAAGTTTTTAAATGCAATCTGTATGATCGGCATTTAAACCCTTTGTATTAAGCTATGCATAAATTATTCTGTTTTGTTCAGAATTGTTTATGCAATTTACAAAATTATATTTGATTTATATATGCTAATTTAAACATTATGCATGTTTTTATAGACGGTTGTTATTTCATTGCATTGAATTAAACCATTAAAGGGCGGGTAGGTGATCTGGTTCAGAAACATTTTTTTGTTATGCTGGGTGAAAGTCTCTTTACATGCTGATAGCAATCACTAAGTTAAGTGGACTAAATGTATTATTTATACCGTCTGTGGAAGGCGTAGGACCATAAAATGTTCGCCCAATCAAAATGTTCAGTCCGAATGTGGATCTTGCTTTCAAAGCTAGCTTGCTATCGTTAGCCTTTCCGAAATTGCCTACCCTAACTTTAAATGCACTACATGGTTTGCCCATTGCGTCCTCCTTCCTGTGACCTCGGGAGACAAGCCAAAATTTTCCTTAAGACTTATTAAATCTGATTAGAAAACATAAAGGAGAAACGGTTCACATGGTAAATTCCAAATGGAAGTGATCATCCCTATCCACTTTGGAGTGAAAAGGGCACGTGCGTGCCATTATGTAGTCGTTTGGAATGCACTTGGTGAAGAGAGAGAGTAATTTCGTCATTATCTTCAGCTGGGATGTTCCTGTGACAACGCAGCATGGTGTACGTCAGCGAATTTCATCTTTTCTCAAAAGTTTTGAGAAAAGATGAAAGTCTCCAGAATATATGTACTGAAGGGGACCATTAACAGTGAACCTCAATCAGCAATTAAGACGTACTGTTAGAGGAATGCCAAATATGTGGTTCTTAACCAGTGGGCCTCAGCCAACTTCCAGAGGGGCCCCAATAAGTCTTAAGAGTTTTAATTTTGTTATTTTAAAGGGATAGATCACCCAAAAAAAAAAAAAAAAATTCCCTATGATTTACTAATAAAAGACCTGCTGTCTTGTACAAAGGAGGGCCTTGAAGTCAAAAAGGATGAGAGCCATTGATTTTGGTTTCTATGGCAAGCGTATCTTTTT
Organism: Acrossocheilus fasciatus; assembly: GCA_036784905.1. Taxonomy (NCBI): domain Eukaryota; kingdom Metazoa; phylum Chordata; class Actinopteri; order Cypriniformes; family Cyprinidae; genus Acrossocheilus; species Acrossocheilus fasciatus. Next base: position 23,966,395 of record CM071938.1, read on the forward strand.
CCATTGAGCTTAAGTGAAATAAAAAAAAGAGGGATAGCAATTTGTATGAATAGTTGCATATTATGTATAATTAACTTCTTTCGTCCTGCTTTTTTGCAGTATCTGGACGGTGTGACCTCTAATGTGTACTGCAAATGATTGGTGCAGAAGACTGGAATGCCTCATTTATATTTAATGAAGCATAGATATGGTGTAAATAAGAGACTTATTGTGGATTGTTGGGTTAATTGATTAGTAATGGCAGCATTCTTGAAAGTCTAGAACTTTGGACATAGACAGTCAGTGAAGTTTTGCTGGGCTGAAACAGTGAAGTGTAAGGTAGATCATTTATTCAAGATTTAGTACAAATTTTATTTATTTTTTCTTCTTTTCTCATGTGCAAAGAGGGCCAGTTGTGTGAAGTTGGCCTCTTAAACTTTGAAGGCAAATACATGTTTAGTATTGAAAGTTCACGTAAAGAAAAGCACATGTATTTGTCTCATGCAAAATAAGTATTTTACTGTAAAATAATGCAATATTAGGGCTGTGATTGTGGCTTTTTTTTTTTTTTTTTTTTTTTTTTTTTTTTTTACTACTGTTCTAGTAAAGGGGCCAACCACAGCAGTTAGCAGTTGATGTACAAATGACACCTTTGATGTGATTCAGACTTTAAAAGTGCATTAAAATACAAAGTCCTTGAACATGGAAAGCAGAAATGTAGTATCTAGAAATTTCGAGGGCTGTGGGACACAAGCAGGATAGAGGCCGTCTCTTCTCTCATATATTCACGTTTCCCCCAATATTATAATGCAGTTGACATTGTAAATGGTCAGAAAAGTTAATTATATTTTCCACACAAGCAAGACATTTAAATTGGATGTTGAGCTGCTGGGGAAACCAAAACTGAATTACCAGCATTTGTGAAATACTCTGTAATTGGGAACTGTGGACATGATATGTGGAAAAAGTAGATATCAGAGAGAAGAAAAAAAAAGAAAAGATATTAAAAAATTTGATTCCACAGCTTGTTCATTTGTGCCTGTGGCTTATTAATTGCCCCAACTCAGACATAACAAACACAGCTGTTACGGATCTTTAAAGGTGAAGGCATCAACAGGTAAAAATAGGCTACTTTCAGCCCAACATATTAATACTTTTAACAAAGTTTAGCTTACCTGTTGAGGAGAAACTCTGCAAGTACGCCGTAACAATTGAAACCCAGACATTGCATCAAATTTCTCCATCTTGTAAAAACACTCCCTGTTTATCCTTGTTTTACCTCATTGTTTGTCTCTGTGTATTTTGCCAAAATCTTTGGATTTTGGCTTGCACTTCTGTAATGGAATCTGAATTTCTTTTTCCACACTGGCTAAACTTTAAATTAAAACTAAGTAATGATTTAGTACAACTTGGTCAACATTTAACTAAGCTGAGGGAACAAATGAACAAGTTATGGGAAAGAGTTCTTAATTCAGTGGGGTGATTGTCATGCAAACTATACAATATAACATTATGTTGACTAGTGGTCTGTTCTTGTGTAGGACATAAGTGTGTTATTTTATATATATAAACTTACCTGAAGCTTTAAATAACCTCAAACTATACAATATCACATTAGGTTGACTTGGCTTACATTTTAGTGGTCTGTTCTGTTTAGTGGTCTTAGAAAGATATTAAAAATGTCAAAATATTTTAGTTTTAATCTATTGGATTATATTGTTTTAAAATATTGGAATATGATGAACAGTGTCATTGATCACACTATTGTTTTCTTTTCTAAAGATGGCAGACATCGATGGGAAGGATGCTGTAGAGATACTCTGCATGATGGAAAATGAAGAGAAAGATGAGACTGTTTTGATGATGAGTAAAGGCTTCCTATCTCAGAAGCTCCAGATTGGAGAAATGTACTACCTTTGGTGGGTCTCAAGCTCTATGGACATTTACAAGGGGAACTGTGTTCAGTGTATTGCCCCTCTTTGTAGCATTCAATATTTTTACACAATCATTGTAACAGCCTGAACAGGAGATAGTACTGAAGGTGCAGAGGATCACAGTCTTATTTAGCTTTTTTATTCCCATAAAGGGATTTGGTCTTCATATGGAGCAGACTCTACCTACGATTGAACCTCTCCAAGCAGGGCTTCCTAGAGGAATGCAAAATAATGATCCTGTCAGCCACCAACATAAAAGCGATTTTCCCATTTATGAAGGTGATTTTGGCAGAGGTAAGATATTTTGCCATTGTATTAAACGTGTAATTGTAGACATAGACAAAAATGGAACTGAAAAAACACATCAATATTTATAATACAATAGTGTTTATTAAATGTTCTTTTTAAGTGTCTTTTATTGAAATGACCACAGCAATAAAATTTGTGGTTTTATTTTTTCAGTTTGGAAAAGATGGCCTGGTGTTTTGTGTGGAGCTGTGCGCACGAGCCATGCAGACTGACCTTAAGAATGATCCAGTCGCCAAGTCTCTTATCTACAAAACCATTGCATACCTGCTTCCTAATGACCTTGAGGTCTGTAGGGCTTGTGCACTGCTAGTTTTCTTCCTAGAGAGAACTGTTGAGTCATACAAGAACGTGTTCCTCCTGTATACTCACCCTGATCAAGAGTACCATGTAGACACCAGTCTTGTGGGTAACAGTGTACGCTTTGAGGTTCTCCAGATCCTGAAAAAAGACCTGTACTTTGACCCTGAGTTCTGGAGCCTTCTCAACATTGAAACAAACTGTCTGAAGCTAATGAGTGATAAAGTTGGTAAAGCAGCTTTATGTGAAATCATGCAAAGGGACAAGTGGATGCCAAGCTACTGTGTGAAAGGATGTTGTCAGTGTTACGCAGACAACACACATGGGACTATCAGTAAAGCAGAGAAACATACCAATCGAAAAAACCAGGAAGTGGAGTCAGTGAAAACTTGGGTTAATTCTGCCTCAGGGGAAGCATCCTCCAAACCTCCAGGCAAAAGGCGGGGGAGGAAGCCAGGGACACAGCTTGTAAAAGATTCAGAGGCCTGTCCCGTTCGACGTTCATTTAGGCAATTGGACTCGGCAAAGAATCATGCCAGGCAACTTAATAGTAGACGCCAGAGACTCCTTTCGCGGCAGACAGAGATGAACACACTGAAGCGCAAGGGAAGGAAACCACAATGGCTTTTGGACCAGTTGGCTGCCCAAGCAGAAAACAGTGAACCTCAACAAGACAAGAAACCAGGAAGGAAACCAAAGCAGTCAAATATTTTAAAGGATATTTCAGTTGAGGAGCCATTAAGTGAAATTACAATGAAATTTTCCTACCCTGATAATGAAGTTGACCTCTCTTCTGATGTTCAGGCCTCACTGTTTTCCACAGAGACCCCTCATATGACTGAAAGCAGTACTGACAAAACTGCATCACAAGATAATTTGAAATGGCCTGACAGTGCTATATCTCTTATCGAGTTACTATCAGCAGAATCTACCCCATGTAGGAAAAAGGACTTCAGGGTGAGGGAGGAGATTGTTTTCCGAGAGCAAGGCCTTTCTATGGTTCGTAAATTCCACACATATTCAAGATCAGTTGAATTAGAAGGAATAGCAGTCAACAGTTTACCCAAAGATGAAGTTAAGGTGGACCATAATGAATCCAAACAAGGAAGACAGTCTGCTGAGCAGCAGTGTGAACCGGCATACAGCCTTGAAGCAGCTGCACAGGATAAAAATGCTGTGGAAATCAAGGCTATATCAATCCTAGTTACAAATGAGGAAACATCCACTCCTGCTGAAGCCATTCTTGAGCCTGTTAAAGAATTCATTGAACATCCAAAAGTTGATGAGTTATCAAGTCCCCAAGATGCAAACACCAAATATCCAGACTATGGTCCTTACAGTCCTATTAGTCCTCCAGAAAATACTACTGTTGATCTTCCACCAGAAGTGACAACTCTTACCACAGCTGACGCCATTCCTGTACCTGAAAGTACACCAGAAAACGTGACAGGTCTTCATGAGGATGCTCCTCCAGTTCTCACTGAGGTGACGATGCTCCCTGATGCTACAGTCGCTACTTTGAGTGAAAGCGAGATTGCCACTTCTTGTAAAATTTTGCATGAGAGTACGGAGGTGCCAGCACTATCACCAAGACCTGAGGAGACATCACCGGAAATGCACACAGCCATTGATGGTCTAGTCCCTGACATTATTCCCCCAAGTGATGCAAGTTGCCAGCTTTCAGTTAACTGCAGCCTTTGCAATAAAGAAACCAAATACCCATACATTCTGCGGCATGCAATGTGGCATCATCGGATTGACAGAAAGTGCATGTTCTGTCATAAACGCTACACTCATGGGCGCAGCCCGTCAGTCCATTTTAAAGTACACATTCAAGAGCTGAAAAAGTCTAATGGGCTTTTTAATGAAAATATTTGTGAGAATGCCACTGAGAACACCTTGCGACGTTCCCAGACAAGACTGTTTAAACGTGTGAATCCTGCCATGAAGAATAGGTTTAGAAACATCAAAATGAGGTTAAACTGTACTTTGAACATCACAGATTTGCACAGGGAAGGGCAAAGTTCAGAGCCTAAGGTGAGGTTGCGGGCAAGGCTAGTTAAGAATTCAGATCCCCCAAGTACATCGGAAGAACAAAAGGAGAAAGTTTGCAAGATGAAGAGAAAGCGTTTGTTAGCAAAGAGATCTCAGTCCATAGATGAGAACAAAAAGGTTTTCAGAATGGGACAAGTAAGGAAGAGAGCAAAGACTATGCAAACACTAACCCCAGATGACAACCATTCAGATACCAAGGGCAACTTGGCTCATAGGGTAAATGGAGTGATCAGAAAGAAAAGAAAAGTGAAGAGTGAGCCTGAGACAAATACCCTTGATGAAAAGGTTCAGACATCATTACCACCGGACAGCAAAGTGAAAACTGAGAGTATAGAAAGTCAGAAAGTCAATGTCAAGACTGAATCTGAGAATGTAGAAGTGACAAAAGACAAGAGCAAAACAAAATTGAAAAGAAAAGATAAAATGCTGGACTCTGGGCTGAAAAAGAAGAAGATTACTCATGGAGATCAAAAAGAGGATGGAGAAGATGTAAAGAAGAGGAAGATAAAAAACAGCCCAGAAGGCAGTTCTGAGAATCAGGAACCCAAAGACAGTAAGACCGAATTTAAGGAAATGAATCCAATGGGGCATAAGAATGGGACTCCCCCAAAACCCAAACAGCCTTCCACACCATTCCAGGGAAAAAGAACTGGAGCGTCTACGCATGTCAGATGCCCTGTGGAGATATGTACATTTAGTGCAAAGTCAATCCTTGTTCTTTCACATGTGCTGTCTCACCACCATGGCGACAAGAAGGCGCTTGTGTTCTTTTTCAACTTTGGAAAGGAAAAATGTCTTTTCTGTTGCAGAAAGATATTCAACCCTCAGCATTTTTTTGACCATGTGATATGCCACAGAGGTGAGCTGAAGTTCCCATGCAACCATTATGGCTGCAAGGAGAGGTACCAAACACGTATGGAGCTTAGTGAACACATGTCAGGCCATCATCCCTTGAAAGCGATGTGCTGCTTTCCTGGCTGCTCTATGCAAGTTGAGAGCAGTATGCTCCTGTATAAGCATGAGAAAACACATTATCGACCCGATACAAATTCGGGAAAAAATTCATTCCCCAAAGAATCTGAACCAACAGGGCACGGAGCCCCCCTAAGCCAGGAAGATAATATGGAGGCACCATCAAATTCTTCAGTCAGTCAACAAATTCTGGGTACAACCAATTTGAAGGGTCCTGCAAATCAAGATGATGATGGAAAACCTTTGGTGCTCAATAAAAGTTCTGTAAACTACAGTAGCAAAAACCATAGCCTTGTTAATGGCCATAGTGAGGGTGACAAAGTTGTTACTCCCAAACCTTCAGATCCAGTCATTAAAGAGCAGGAACCAGCGGTTTTAGGAAAACCTGTAACTAAATTCATTCGACCTCTTCCCTCAGCCTATCTGGATGAGTCTTACATTAGTATGCCAAAGCGCTGGAAGGAACCCCAGGTGGGCTCAAAGTTATTAGGCTCTGTGTCAAAGCCAGAAAAACTACCTACCAGGCAGCGCTGCTCTCGATGCTTTCAGTCTTTCAACAGCGAGGAAGAGCTGCAGACACATAAGGACAAATGCACATCCCTCTTTGGTTTTGATTCAGATGATGAAAGTAAGTACCTTTTTATTATTATTATTATTATTATTATTATGAATCTCAAGTTATTTATTTAATTTTTGTTGTTTAATACTTTGTTTTTGTTTTCAACAGGTGCCTCCTGAATTTGGAGAAGCAAGCCTCTCTACTGAGAAAATTGCGAAATGCTGCTGTGGGCAATCAGCGTTCTTGCGTGTGTGCTTAACATCTTTGTCAGCATCTCGAAACAGATCTAGATTGAGAACTACATGGGAAATAAATTATCCCTCGCTGTAGTCTTCTATGACCGATCTGCTGCTTTATTTCAGAGCGAAGGTCTGTTAATTCTTCTTAAAAAAAAAATCTGACATTGTCATTTTTTTTTTCCAAAGTCTTTTGAGACTTGGGACTATTTTTTTACTTGATTGTCATCTTTGCTAGAAAATGAATAAGTTTGTCTTTCTATAAAATGCACAACAGATGCTTTTGACTCTCCCTCCTTCCTGTCACAGAGCTTAGCCTGTTCTCTCATTTTTTGCTTGTCTTTTCAATTCTTGGATATGAGAGGCCACCCAAGGACAATGACACTACAAGACGAAGTTGGTCTGTCTTTCTGGCCAGGGGAAATACCTGCTCTAGAAAGCACTTGTTGTGCTAAGTGGTGGTTAATGAAAGGTTTAACTTGGCTGTTTTGAGACAATGGGTCAGGTATTTACCAGTGTTACATTGTGCTTTATGAACAGAAGGACTGGATGGAAACTCGTAGGCCACTTTTAAGTATTGCAAGCACACTCTAAATATGTTCTTTTATCATTTTTAAAAGACTTAATATGTGAACCTCTGTAAATTGTTACTAATTGCATATTTTGCAAATGTCATTAACTCGCTTATGTTTAAGTCAGTGGACACTTGGGAAGAATTAAAGACGAGTCTTTAAATGAAGGACTTTGACTTCGGTTGAGAAAGCCTAAAGAACTGTCAGCCTTTAAATGGTGCTGCTGGAAAGGCCTAGTCTTCAAGACTACAGATTCTCCTGTTAATGGAGGAGTGTATATGTGCCACAAAGCCTCATTGAACATTGTCACGACATATTCTAAATGACTTCTCTTTAAACTCAAGAAAATTGTAAGGGGAGGACTAATTTGTGTCTCAGACAGAGGCATGTTTATAGCTGTTCCATTGATGAACAGTAACAGTCTTATTTATTCTTTTTTTTTTTTTTTTTTTTTTTTTTTGTATCTTCTGTAAATGTTTGAAGAGTTTAAATAGTATATGATTGGATTGGGTGACTGGGTTTATATATCAAGAGCTTTTTTGTCCTGATTAATAAACAGATTTGAAGGGGAGTTGTGTTTGTTTTATTGTGAACAGCCGTGGCATTGTATATCGTTAGCACTTGCACAAAAGCATGTTTTAATTTTCTCAGTTTGTTTATGTGGAAAAAATTAACTACAGTTTTCTGCGTCTCCGTCCACGGGAGGCGCTGTTCACAGTTAGGTCAAGTTTATCATAGCTGTTGCCAAATGAATGTTTTCTGTACTGATTTTTTTTCGGGCCGCATTTAACCGACACAGCTCCTTTTTTAAGTGCCTTTGTGTAAAATGTTAAGCTCTATGAGTAAAGCACATGCCAAAAGCTTAAAAGAATAGTTTTATACATATTCCCCTCAAAATTGCATTATACCATACAATTTCTACATACTTGGCAACCTCGACACTCGACGTAATCGCGGTTGCAGCCATAGCAGCCAGATACAGCTTGGTAAACAAAGCGGACAGCTAGCGAGCTAACTTATGCCAATACATTTTTTTCTCTCTCTCTCGCAATAAAAACGCTCTAAAAATTGAGAGTAAAGCATTTGCGGGGACAGTTTCAAAACGGTATACATAATTATCTAATGACATTTTCTTTCTAACGACATGATATGTAATTTAACAGTTTCGTGGATCGTATGTAGCTAACCAGTTGCTAACTGGTTAGCCTTTCAGTGAGGCTGCATTGATTCAGGTAACGTTACAGAACAAAATGAAACTAAACTGTATGGTCAGTATTGTAAGTGACCGTCTCCTAATTAGAGGATGTATCTTAGTTGACAATTTTTAGTTTATTTCGTCCTTAATTCTCTACTAGAAAACATAAAATGTCTGTAATCAAATCTTTACGAATCAGTCGGATAGGCAGATAAAAGCGTGCTAGCAGATAACGGGTTTATTGAAAACACGAAGAAAAGAAAATCAGCCAGGAACGTCAGTAATCAGCCAAAACGGCTGTCATGAAATAATAAGTCCCAGTTCAAGCACTTGGGGTGAAATGTTCAATCTGATGGCGAACTGCTGCAACTGGTTGAAACGATGGAGAGAACCTGCAAGGTGAGTGAAGTTACAGCTTTCATCTCATGCTTGTGTCAGAGAGACCGTGAAGTATTTAGTAACTTGTTTCTGAGCAGAACTGTCAGTGAGCTCCTACACCGGGGATGGGCAACTTCGGTCCTGGAGGGCTGGTGTCCTGCATAGTTTAGGTCCAGCCCTAATAAAACACACCCGAAGAAGATAATCAGTGTCTTCAAGATCACTAGAAAATTACAGGCAGGTGTGTTTGATTAGGGTTGGAGCTGAACTCTGCAGGACACCGGCCCTCCAGGACCGAAGTTCCCCATCCCTGTCCTACACCGTACAATTGTAAATGTGTTACCTGTATTTGCACAGTGGTCCCAATAAGTCACACCTTTGACATAGTTTTGACCTTAACTCTTTATATTTTATGTCACTTTTTTATTTATTGGCAACAAACATTCAATTTGGCTGATGAAAGTGACCACACACCAAATACAACAATTAATGTACCACATAAATAATGCCATGAAAATGCCCCCCAATATGGTTTGTATTTGGGTGAAATATGGATTTAAAAAAAAAAACACACATTGTGCTTAGTGTAACAAAACAAAAAACAATTCAAAGTTCTGTTCTCTTTCTGGTGAAAGTTAATTAAATTTTATGGTGAATGAAGTAACACCTCTTAAAAAAGTAGCCAAATTTCTAAGAAATGTCAACTTTAATTTATTTGCATATGCCGCATGTTTTTTTTTTGTTGTGCACTGCAGTAATATTTTGCTTAGATGCATGATTCATACATTCATACTTGCTCTTGTAAACAGTAACCATAAAATTAGATTTTGAAACTTTCAGTAAATACATTAGTAAAGATTGTAGGTTTGTGTGTGTGTGAGTGACAGTGATCAGGACAGAACTTGATAAGTTTTGTGTTTTAGTGCTACTTTAATCTTGTATTCATATTGGTATTTTCTAGTGTTAGTATTTATTAATATTTTAATTTAATTAGCTTATATTTTTATATTTTCAGTATTCAAATGAAAATCTCAACTAAAATATAAGTTTTAGTTATGTTATGCTTTGGCTTTTTTATTATTATTTTTTTTACATATTTCTATTTTTAAGCTTTAATAATTTTAGTACTTCACATTTAACTTAATTTATTTCAGTTAGTTATCAAGGCAATATTTCTTCATTTTTTAAGGTTTTTTTTAAGTTTAAGTTTTACATCTTTAAACGCTGGTGATAAAAGCACTTGTGCCTATTGAGTTATTTAGGTAGGTTCATCTATTCTCATGAGGTTGCATTAGATCTGGTGTCATTTTTAATTTTAGTATTTCCTCTCTCTGTGTTGATTAGCGGCCCTACCTGCACCTCTCACTGTACATGTTTGAACGTGACTCACAATTAGGCATAGGCTTAAATCCAAGTGCTAAATGTCTGATTACATGCATCACCTGCTGTGCCTGAAACAAGATGCTTGATAAGCCTAAATCTGGGTCAGATGGTTGATCATAAGACCCAAGAATCGGTCTGAAGTGTAAAAGTCAGGCCTTAAAATCACCAGCGACGTTATGGAGACTGTTACTCTCCGCTGACAGCTCCTGGGCTCAGAGGTGACAGCTAAGTCTTTAAGTTATTGTCTTAATTTCATTGGTTGAATGTAGCGTGTCCTCTAGCACCCTGTCACTGATCTTGTTGGGTAAGTCGAAATCCCCAGCTAATCCCTCAGATACAGAGCTGACCAGAGGCCAGGAAAGACAAACGTGTGTGTGTGTATCGACAATAACAACCGAAGTCAAGGGAAAGCTAGCTGTCATCTTGATCTATTCTCAGTCTTGATGAAGGCCTCCTGGTTGCAGAGAACTGTCACCTGGATAGTGCGCTTGATGTCCTTGCGGCGCAAATGCCGCAGTTAAGTATCTGTTTGTGTGTGTGTGTGTGTGTGTTGGTAGCCGTAAGGACTCTGTGTTTTCATATGTTCATCCGTGGTGACTGTGGGGTTTGTTTATGCCACCTGGCTTTTTTTTGAGAATTAAGCATAGGTTGATGATGGTGAGCAGAAATCCCATGTCAATTTAGGATATTTGTGTTACTCCACAGATGTCTTGTTATGCCTTTAAGCCTCCACTGGAAGCCTTGTAGTTTAAACAGCTGTGACTCAACAGCCCCGGACAGATTATCATTGAATTTATTGAAAATTTTTGACGTCATTAGTGTTGGAAAAGGCCACATTATTTACTTTGTCTTTTTGGGCACGGTGTGCTGAATCATCCTCTTCATCCCTGTGTGCTTTTGCCAGTCAAGAGATGATTCATTACCATGCAGGCTTAGGTTGTATTAGCTGACAGCTGTTCGTAACTTAATGTCAAGTTTTATTAAATGTCAAAAAGTTCAAAGCTGCCTGTATTAACTCATTAATGAGTGCAATTGAATACACCTTTTCTGTGATTTGCATTTTAATTTCTGTACTAAAATTCATTTTGATGTTTTTTTATAAAGTTAAAAAAAAAAAAGTTGACCATCATGCTAGCTAAATAATAAATTAATTAATTAATAATTGGTGCAACTCCTCAAAAACTTTGAAATGGTGAAAAATTTAATGATAAATAAATCAAATAAATAAAACATACTTAAAAAAAATAATAATAATGATAAAGTCACACATATATTAAAGGTATAAAGAAATGTTAGCCTATTACTTTTAACTTGGTGGTTACAACACATGACATTTTTAAGAGTTATTTTAAACCTTTATAAACTTTAAAATGAAAATGGTATAAAAAAAAGTTTTCTTTTTTTTTTTTTTTTAAATAATTTGAAATCAACTTGAATACATAAAGTACTTTTCTATGAACTTGACAGTTGTTTTAAACTACATTTCTTTTTTTTTTCTTTATCATAATAAAGAAATCTTATATTGATTTCTGTTTAACAGAAAACATTTTTTTATTAGAAGGACCGCCTTAACCTAAATGAGGTCTTTTGGAGACACATAATGAAATGAAGCTGTATCTGTGCTCTTGCAGGAAGGTGACATTAGTAATGGTTGGACTGGACAATGCTGGAAAAACAGCTACTGTCAGAGGAATCCAGGGAGGTAAATATCATCTTAATATTTTTGGAGTATTTTTTTATGTAGTCCCAGATCGATCTCACAAGGTGTATATTTCTGTGACTGTCATAGAAAGTCCTTTAGATGTAGCACCTACAGTGGGCTTCTCAAAGGTGGACCTGAAGCAGGGGAAGTTTGAGGTCACAATCTTCGACCTGGGTGGCGGTAAGCGTATCCGCGGCATTTGGAAAAACTACTACTCTGAGTCTTACGGAGTGGTGTTTGTTGTGGATTCCAGTGATGTTCAAAGGATCCAGGAGACCAGAGACACAATGGCTGAAGTTCTCCGGCACCCTCGAATTGCAGGCAAACCTGTATTAGTGTAAGTTTTCCAAACATGACCTGTTCTTGCTATTGAACGTAACTTAATGTCTAGACTTAACATTACACTACCATTCAAAAGCTTGGAATTAGTAGGATTTTTAATGTTATTCAAAGAAGTCTCTTATGCTCATCAAGGCTGCATTTATTTGACCAAAAATACAGTAAATAAAAAACGAAATATTGTAAAATAATATTACAATTTAAAAATAACATATTTGTATTTTACTATACTTTGAAATATAATTTATTCCTGTGGTGGCAAAGCTGAATTTTCATCAGCCATTGCTACAATCTTAAGTGTCACATGATCCAAATAAACATTATTCATTAAAGGTGGGGTATGTAATTTTTCAAAAACGCTTTAGAAAACTGAGTCAGGGCCGAATACCAAAACAAACTTGTAGCCAATCAGCAGTAAGGGGCGTGTTTACTCATGATGTGGAGGAAAGAGCGTTCAGTGCACAGGACGGGCATCAGCCGAGTCGAGCGACAGAATGATAGAGATCGCGGATAAAAAAACTAAAGAGGAAAACGTCTGTGGAACGATAAGGCAAGAAGTAGAACCCGTGTAAATATCGGATCAGCTTTCTAGCGCTGGAGAGAACTCAAGGAGCGGAAGGCCTGTGATCGGATGCCAAGGTTGCTTTATTTCATCTCGATAGGTGAGTAACACCGTGTCTACTCCGGACACGCCGCACTGCAACAGCTAAAGTCTGCCTACACTGGACACGATAAAGCAACCGTTGAAAATCGTTTGAAATGTATTAAATAGATTATAAATAGAACGCGGCAGAGCATCGCTGATTATTATGACTTCTATAGTATTTTGATGCGCCGCTCGAGTCCGGTGTAGACACGGTGTAACATTGGTTTTGCTTTGTTTCACAGAACTAATCGTTGCCTGGGTTGTGTAAGTATGTGTGGCGCGGAGCTATCAAAATTGGGGCGAGACCCTTTTGGGGTAGGGGCGTGTTTGTTTTGGTGATTTCAAATATCAACATTGGCTACCATAAATCGCTTACCCCACCTTTAAAGCTACAGTCCGTAAGTTTTGCCTCTTTGTCGCCATCTCTGTTTGAAAACCTGGAATTGCAGCTCTGTGTGGAATTATCTTTCGTGCTTGGGGTTGTTCTCTGGCACGGCTCCAGCGTGGATGAATCAAATGTTTTGAGGAGAATGTGTGTCAGTCTGTCAGTCACCAAACCAGTGTGTATACTGTACTTAGCAATCACAGATTCTAGCCTACGTCTTGGAATATATGACCCAAATAAGACTTTTCACTGTATATTGCCATCTGAACAAGTAAATAACAAGTCTGCCACGTTTGTTCTGACCAATTGAGGAAAAAAGCATTACGATAAATCATGCTATCAACGGTGATTACATATAACGATCAGTTAGCTCATATCACATCTAACCATGCAAATTATTATTATTGTTATACTTTATTCGCAAATTATTAATGTTAACAACTTTAACATTGCATGACAATGAGTATAGCGTGTATTAGCATGTCGATTTCAATTTCTGTACAGTCTAATCTAATTGTCATACCATTCAAATTTCATATTAAAAAAATATTTTAACCCAAAAAGCAAACTATGCTTTCTTCAAACTGGTTTTCTTTAAAATACAAATCTTGTGTAATCTCAGGCTATCTGTAATCAGAAGCACATTTAAAACTGGAATATATTTTCATTTCATTCACATGTGTTTCATAAACACATAATACCACCATCAAAATGATACATTTAATTATTCTAGCTGCTGTGAGAAAAGGCTATAAACGATCTGCCACCTGCAGGATCCTCATATGCAATAGCCTAGTAGCCGGGACAAATTCTTTGTTTACAGACGTGACGTAGTGATGCAGTGCCATGCTCGAATTTCCCGCGAAAATCTACCCGTACCACTCAAATTAGTAAACATTATTATAAGCTAACCGTTGTGAATTGGGCTAAAGTAAGGTGCTAGTTTTGAACACTGGCTGGTTAATTACTTGCTCAAATATTGATTTCGGATCATTTTTAACCCAAAAAAAGTTACGGACTGCAGCTTTAATAAAACATTAAAAATCTTACTCATCCCAAACTTTGAAATGGTAGTGTACGAGTGTATGTCTACAGATCATCAAACATGGGATATGAGACATAAAGCATAGAGGCCATAGATAAAATGAGTATGCCCTGTGCTCTCATTTTCTAATGACATTATTTATAGTTTTTTTAAAGTTTTTTTCTATTATCAAACTATATATAAAAAAAAAAAAAAAACTATATATAAACTATTTCTAAATCGTGCTCATATTGGTTTGTTGTATTGACAATCACTCAGTAAAGCTATAAAGGTGTATGGACCTAATAATCTTAAAAAATAAAGAAACTTGGGGCCAGTTTAGTAATTAGTGATGTATTGTCATTGTGTATTAAGTCATCATAGCTGGTCTTCAGTGACAACTGCAAGTAACTTTAATGCATTTACACCAGTAAATGACAAGTATGTATGCTGATATTGTGCAAACTACTTGCCTAGGATAGCCTACATAATGATGAGATATGCAGATTTGCGTTAATAAGGGGTGAACATTAAAATACCTTATATTCACATACCACATTAAGTGTTAGGATATACAGGGGAAGTAATGAAAAAGGACATTGTTTAGGAGGCTGAGATCTTTAATCATTGGTTTCTGGCTTTAGTCCTATTCTACCTGACCTACCTGAAGATTGCCGGGCTGCACATCCTTGTTGATACATTTATCTTACTACACCAGCCTGTGCATGCCTTGACAGTTTTGCATTAGTACAGCTCTTCTAACAGGAAATAATACTACCTGACAGAATGATTTCAATGGTACACCTGTAAAAAGATCTCGGCACCTGGGGGCCGATTCTCAATTTCCCCTGGTGCTTGAGATAATAAACCTATTGATGTGCTTTTCTAAACAAGCTGTCTGTGGTTCATGTTCGATTGGGTCCTTGTTCTTGTTGGTATTTGGTAATTATACCAACACCACCATGTTGGATTCTTTTTACTATTTCATCACTCTTAGCAATCTGTGGCCAGTTGCATAAAATGTTTAGACTAGTCTTACAAGTTAATCAAGTTATTTTTTTATTTTTTATTTTTTAAGACTGATCATAATTAGATTGTCCTAATTTGAATCCGAAAATTAAGACTCATTATTAGGGCTGTCAAAAAAAATAGAATTTCGAATATTTGTCTAATTTCAAATAAAAATCCATATTCTAATGCAAAAAACGTTGCATTCGAATTTTAGGTGAGCTTCAGGCAGCCTTATCAGTGGTGCACGAAATGCAATGACGATGTAAGTGTGGTTCCATTTTAATGCTTTTCACAGCTTATCCAGTTGAACCCACTAGATGCGGCACTGCTACATTGTTCATTCAAAATATTGCGGAAAAAGAGAAGATCAATGCAGAAAAGATATTGTTTACATCAAAACTGAAACCAAGCCATTCACACAGAATGCATATTTATCGCATTTTCTAGAGGGACATCTGTCACTGTTGCACTCCCGTCTCGCAGAAGAGAGCTGCATGTTTAGAAAGCCATGTAAAATGAATGTAAGTTCAACTTTTAAAAAACATGTCTCGAGACTTTATGGGGATTTTTCCCCATCCCCCTGCATCTCATGTTTTTAAATAAAAAAAAAGTGCTCTTTGTGATTGGTCCTTTGTATTAAACTAGGCTATACATACATACATACATACATGATGCTGTTTTGTTTATAAATGTTTAAGCTAATTAATTAATTAATTAATTAATTATATATGGTTTATAAACATTAATTTAAACATTATGCACTTTTTTTCAAAGATTCTCGTGTTATTTTATTGCTTTGAAGAAATGTGCATTAGTAATATTTTGCTCGATGCGCCACACTTGTGGCCTCAGGAGAGAAGCCAAAAGCTCCCCCCTCAACTGAAATTATGCCTTTTAAATTTGAATATAATTTGAATATTGATCATATTTAAGTACAAAATTTGAATTTAGTTTTTCTGCCATTTTGACAGCCCTACTCATTAACTCTTTGGTAAATGTTAGGTTGTCAGACTACTGCTTAAGACAGTTTTAACATAGAGACTAAGTTTATGCAACTAGCCATCAAAACTGTGTCATCAGCAAAAACCATGATGAAGCTGGAACTCCATAAAACTGCAGAACTGTGTGCGTAAAATGGAGAATAGAAATGGGCTCAGAACATAACCCTGGGGAACACACACTTTTAAATGGCTGCTGATAATGTTTACAGCCCTCCTTCACCAAAATTGCCTGCCTGTCAGAAATACGAAGGAGTTTAGAACCAGGACCTTGAGTTTGCTGATGAGCCTGGAGGCTTTGATGAATGTCAAGCTGTAATCAGTGAAGAGCATCCTCACATAATTCCTGCCTCTAGTCCAAGTGGAACAGGGCGGTGTGCAATAAATGTGCAATACATCATCTGTATATCTGTCGGGGCATTAGACAAGCTGCAGTGGGTCCAATTAACTGAGGGAGTGAGCAGCAGATGAAATCCTTGACTAAATATAGCTTGTTAAGTGTGCTAATAAGTCAAGTGTTCTTTAACACAAGGCTAATTATTCAGTCCACCTCAAGTGCCAACCTCAGGTCATTTGTTTGTGACAGCTTACCTAGTGACCTGCACACCTAGTGACCAGCTCTTTCCTTATTCTGATTGGCTTGCAGACTGGCTAATAAACAGGATCAAGATGGGGCATTGGCTGAAGCAGATATCATTGAGACCCTGTCATTGGAGAAGCTTGTCAACGAAAATAAATGCCTCTGTCAGATTGTGAGTTAATATTTCAGCACAGTTTATATTTATCAGTCTGTTGAGTTTTTAATCACAGAGGAAATCCCGAGTCTTTATTTATTTATTATTTGCTTTTAACAGGTTCAAATTTGATCAAATTCATCACATTCTCTTGGCAGAAATGTTGCAAACCAGTCATATAAAACTGAGCTAAACATTGTTTCCTCTACTCTCAGGAACCCTGTTCTGCAGTGCTAGGTTATGGTAAGAAGGTTGACAAATCCATCAAGAATGGCCTTAACTGGCTCCTGAATAACATTGCCAAGGACTACGAGGCAATTTCAGAGCGTGTGCAAAGAGATACAGCTGAGCAGAAGGCTCAAGAAGAACAAGACAAGAAGGAAAGAGCAGAGAGAGTCCGGCGGATCAGAGAGGAGAGGTCAGTGAGCTGACAAGACTTTTCACTGGGATTGTCATGCTGATCCCTCTTTTCCAGATTAGGAGTGTATGAAGTTAGTGGCATTGTCATTGAAAATAGTTGAGATACTGTAGTCTAGTTATGAAATGATTTCATGTAAACTGAGCTGGTTTTATTTGCATTTATATTTAAAGTGTTTTTTTCACTTTGAGCGTTTTTCAAAATGTTTTTTTCTAGTTATTGCAAAGAAACTAAAGTTAACATGAAATATTAATTTGCTATATGTTCTGTATTTTATGGATCTTTTTGTGAATGATTCATCCATGTATATGTTTATTTTTATTTTTTATTTATTTATTTATTTTTTGTCGTAATGTTTAATCCAAACTCGATCTTCCTCTTGAAGGTGACAGATTTCTCTCTGGAGAGATATGCCAGATTTCTCTAATCTTCTAGTCTGCTTAAAATTTGCCCCTTGAACAACTGACTGCAAGCTCACATCTCAAAATCTAATGAACAGCCAATGAACCAATTCCCCGCCCTGCATTGTTGCTGGTATTTTATAAGAGAGATTTGCATTGCTCTTAGCAATCAGGCCCAACAAAACTGCATCAACAGTAGTGCTGGGTGATATACTGGTTCAAACGTTAAACCAGTTTGAATTTCTGTTAACAGAGGCCAGAGACGCTGAAGACGAACGCAAAGATGAGAAAATACATATATTAGCAGTCTGATCAAGCTCACTGTTCACGATGCACAAAACACAGAAATAAAATTGTAAATACCGAATTGGGGGTGGGGGCTTATATGAATGTATCTCTGAGGACAACTGACTGTCTTCATAAAAGTTTCTTTTCATCTTAACTCCGTATGATGCATATTAATATAGCATTTAAAAGTACAGTGCTGCTTTGTTTACAGCAGTAACCAAGGAAACGTTGTATCCCTGCTGTTCCATAAGCACCACCTGCTGTCAGAGAGTGAATTTGCATCTCATTCAGCCCGTCTGCACTTTTTGTTTCATTCAGAGATGTATTATGCAGCATAATTAATTTCACAAATCTAATGTGAGACCATTCTCTTTTTGCTTTCAAACTATAGACTCTAAATTACATTAAAAACTGCTCATGCTATATGAATATATTTGTTTGGATCATGATTAAAATGAAGTTGTTGTATAACTGTTTCATGCATTATGATTAATATAAAGTCAGGGAATCAACGTGATAAACTGTGAAACCACTAGAATCCTAAAAAAAAAAAAAAAAAAAAGTGATACAGATTTTTGGTCAAACTGCCTAGTACTAGTCAACAGTAAATTTCACAATGGAGTTGAAAGGCCACAGAGTTCTGTGTGTAAAATGGAGAATATAAGAGGGCTCAGAACAGAACCCTGGGGAACACTGATTTTTAAATGGAGGCTGATGATATTAGTAGCCCTCCCTCACCACAATTCTTTTTTTTTTTTTTTTTTGATAATCTGTTTCACACGTTACAATATTGAAGAAAATAGCTGTCTCTACTTCCATTTCATCATTACTTTAAAGTGTTCAAAATGCAAACAAGTTTGATGAAGATGTTTTTCACTGACAGAGACAGACAAGAGCGAGAAGAAGCAGAGCGAGAAGGAAGGGCATCGAAAGAGGAAGATCTAGATGATGTCGACATGCCCAACCCTTTCCAGCCAATAACCAATGTTGTTAGTGAGGTTAGTTATCACAATGTTTCTTTTAAATACAAGTTGGATGAAATCATTATGATGCAAATACTAAATTCATATAAAAATCCCAGAATGAAGACAGACTAAACAAAGAGAAAGAGATGCAAAGACAGAGAGAAAATGGCCAGCAGGGCAGTGTGCAAGAACAGACAGTCCTTCAAGATGAGGATGAAGAGGAAGAGGAGGAGGATGAAGAGAGCGAGAGACAGACACCGGAGAGCACAGAATCAGGTACTATCTTTTATTCCTCAAAAGGACTCCATCACGCCAAGAGTAATAAGTGTATAAAGGTTTATTTGAGTATTGTCAGTTACTTTCAAATACAAGCTTTTGCTATTGTAGCACATGAAGAACCTATTTACCTCTGCAATTTGTTGGAGTGGATGAAGTGATTTCAATGTCTTTCACCTTTGATCAGGAGCAGTGGACCAGAACAAAAAGAAAACTAGGAAATTACGATTGAAACGTAAGCACAGAGTCGACCCTCTCAGAGTGGAAGAAGCAGCACCCAAAAGCCCAACCCCTCCTCCTTTACCAGGTAGGAATGCGTCTTTTACAAGTTGTTTCTCATACATGAACAATGATCAACTAATTGTTGAAATTTCAGTGAACAACAGTCTTTACAATGAGGACCTTTGTCAGTGATGTCCATTTGCAATAGGAATAAGCATTCCTCTTGAAAACAAACACACACATTTCAAAAATAGCTGAGACCAGGGGCTGGGCGGCAGCAGAAAACCCTTCAAAGCATTCTATAAGAATACAGGTTCATGTGGCTTCATTGCCATGCCAACTGCTTTGACAATGTACTTGTGCTCAGTGTTTGAGAGGTTTTCGTCAAGACATACCTTACTGTTATGTAATATGTTACTATAATATTACTGTTTTTAAACTGTTTTATTTTGTAAAACAGCTAATCATTGTTCCAAGCATGTTGCTGTAGTCATTAAACATTAAATATATCTGATACTTCATAGACTGCACATGAATGCCACATGGTTTGCAAGACACGTATGCCAAAGGGAGTGCAATCAAACATTGTTGTACATTAAGTTTTGGTTTCAAATTACCCATAATAATTGAAACCCAGTACAAATAAAGAGCAGCACATTTATTTGCCCATTAAAGGCAAAATGCTATTAATGGAAGTGTTGAAAAAAATATATTTTCCAAACAATGTCATTACTTTACCCAAATACACTGATATAATGACTTATATATTAGAGATGTCGAGACAAAAACAAAAAAAGTAGTGCTAGTTGTGGTTAGTGTGATTGTTTATTTGTATACTGATAAGATGACCTCTATCCGGATGTACACTACTGCTTCGAAACATTGATCTGTGCAGAGTAGCAGAGCCAAAGCACAACCAAAAAAAAAGAGCATACTTCAGTAGGAGCATGCAGTTTTATTATTTAACCCTTAAAAGTTACATAGTGTAGCTTTAACATAACTACAGGAAAAAGCATAGTAAAACACTGTTATGTTTGGAAAAGGGAATGCGTATATTCCTGTGGAACATTCTACGTCTATTTGCATTTTGCAACTTTTTTCTGATATATTATTAAGACTTAATTTAACCTAATGAAAACAACAGATTAATTAATTACGCAGTATAGTAAACTGCAGATTTGCTGTGAACACATTGCAGTGGTGTATATGTTCTGTAGCACAAGACTTCAGGAAAGTCAAAGAAGCTTTTTTCTATAATTTGCTGTTGGATTTTTGTAGTCAAATGTTTGCAAAATGCCTCATTTTAACCACTGATTTGTTCTAGTTTTTCCTTTTGTTGCTTCACATTAATGACTCTAACAGCTAATCCCTACTTTTTTCTGTTTTAGTTGGATGGGCTACTCCTAAAACTTCTAGGCTCCCCAAACTTGAGCCTCTTGGAGATACAAGACATTCTGGTAATTGCTGGTTCATTGCATCTGTTCCTTGTCCGGCATGTCGACAAGCATGCGCATCACTAACATCCTTTTTTCCCCCCATTCTATTTCCTAACCATGTAATCATCTCCCATAATTCTGTTCTTGAAGCTTTTTTTTTTCTCTCCATCCACACAGCAAGCCTCAGCCACATCCTTCCTGTACAATCATTTGTCAACAGAAATACCACAACCATCCACCTTAATACTGTGCCTAATAAATGCTACTAGCATGATCTCCTTAACGCCTCACTTGCTGCACTGTGACTAATGTATGTTATTTGTTTTCCTGATGCTTACAGGAAACATTTTGGACATTCTGAATGCTGCATGTAATGTTCTGTGTCCTCCTCTGAATGTTAAACCAGGCAGTGTGTCATTTTGGTCTAAGAATTTAACGATGTAGTGTAATCTTGTAGTATTTAGAAGTTAGCTGAGCCTTGATTTAAAAAAAAAAAAAAAAAAAAAAAAAAAGGGCATTGCTGACCTAAATCTTTTTTTTTTCCCATGACTCTCTTTCATTGGCAGATTTCTATGGCAAACCTCTCCCACCCGTAGCAATTAGGCAGAGGCCGAACAGCGATACTCATGATGTAATTTCCTAACACTACCTCTGCTTCCCCCCTGACTGGTTTACA
Source organism: Acrossocheilus fasciatus (assembly GCA_036784905.1). NCBI lineage: Eukaryota > Metazoa > Chordata > Actinopteri > Cypriniformes > Cyprinidae > Acrossocheilus > Acrossocheilus fasciatus. The sequence goes on from CM071938.1 coordinate 23,987,785, forward strand.
ATTCTCAAGGGTCCCAACCAATCAAAGTATTGTTTTGTTCTTATCTTCAAGCACGGGCAGTGTAACAAACTACGCAGATGCAATTGCCCAGAAGCGAGGAACTGATACCCAATCGACAAACCCAGACGGACCACATGACCTCGAGCACCTATTGACTGGTGGTCTGCAGAAGCTGGGGAACATGGACATTTATGTTCAGATAATGTGCTCAAATTTCGAACGGTTCAACATTTTGATTTCTTTGGAGCCGTTTGTCTTGTTTTATCAAAATTCTTAAAATCAGTATTAACAGACATTTAAAACTCAGTTGAGACTTCTTTGTCAAAAATATATCACAGACCTATTTTTTAAGAGAATTGAAATGGATGTAAATACATAAGAGTTTAAATTTGTGTACTTGAAATTGTACAAACATGTTTTTATGGTCCACTTGCATATCTTAAACTCATATAATGTGCAGTTGATTGTGACACAGTTTGCCTTTTAAATATCAGTTGGTCTTTTTTTCAGCAGCATTTCTAGGTTTATACACTACGCTGTCTTAATTTTGAGAACGACATTCATACTCTCAAATAGCACCAGCAACAGATACAGAGATTGTGTGAAAGTGAACTTTTGAATGTGATGGGAAATGTTTGTGCAAGCCCTACATATGGTACATTTTGCTTTATCAGGGAAGAAAACGTTTGCCGTCTTCTGAAAGATGATGAGTTGGTAATTTCATGATTTAATGCAAATGTAACAATACTCAACATCCAATATAATTTCATATTTTAATATAAGATGTCATTTATTGTAAACGCTGCTTTCGTATTTATTTGATGCTATTGCCATTTTTATATTTCACATTGTTTGTTTGATGTTTTGTTTTGTATTTTACCCCACACACTAATATTTAGTTGATGAAACGAAAATGTGCATCATCCAGTTTGCTCTGCTTTCGGTACCTGCGCCTTTTGTACCCAGTTTACACTCAATATGAATGTCAAAATAAAATAAAAAAAAAATTACTCTGTTATGGTCACTCTCACTCAACACACATTAGCAGCAGCACCCTCTGCTGGTCGATGCCGTAACTGTATCATGGTTTGTTTTCAACTATCATAGAATGATGGAAACAAACAAAGAAAGATGCTTGCATTTTTATTTTTGCATGAATGATTTAAAAATTGTTTGTTACACTTTATGATTTGGAGCGGTTTGGAAATCTGAAGCAGATATGAAATATTAGAATATTGCTCAGTTGAGTTTCACTTTGCCCTTTTGTTACAGACAAAATAGAAACGAGCACTGCAGTGTTCTCCTCTCCAGCGGAGCGCACCTGTGAAATTCCACAGATGCATTATTTAGGAAATGACATGGCAAAATATGCATTAAGGTTTTAAATCTCTTTTGGGACAGTTACTTGGGTAGGTGTAAAATGTTAACAACATATATATTACCTTTGCTGGATGTTGCCAGCACACATTTTTCATTGTTTCTTGGGACAGCAGGCTTAACATTCCAGTTAGTGTAACCAAACTTAGATCCATCCCTCCAAGTCCAGGCAGCTCTCTGAAGTACAGCATTTAAATGACTGAATTATATATAATTGCGGTAAGATAGGGAAGATGCCCCAAGAAAAATGACCCTGGACCATAAAACCAGTCTTAAGTGTTAATTTCCTCGAAATTGGAATTTATATATCACCTGAAAGCTGAATAATTAAGCTTTCCATTGATGTATGGTTTATTATGATAGGACAATATTTGGCTGAGATACAACTATTTGAAAATCTGGAATCTGAGGGTGCAAAAAAAAAAAAAATCTAAATATTGAGAAAATTGCCTTTAAAGTTGTCCAAATGAAGTTCTTAGCAATGCATATTACTAATCAAAAATTAAGTTTTGATATATTTACGGTAAGAAATTTACAAAATATCTTCATGGAACATGATCTTTACTTAATATACTAATGATTTTTGGCATAAAATAAAAATGGATAATTTTGACCCATACAATGTATTTTTGGGTATTGCTACAAATATACCCCAGCGACTTAAGACCGGTTTTGTGGTCCAGGGTCACAAATGTGGATTTACTTTTATATTGTAACATTTGCTAGTTTAGTTGTTTCCAATTTAGTTGAATAATTGAATGCCTTATGAGAGACAAGGCAGAACCTTTATACAGGCTTATTAATATTTACATATTTAATTGTCCATATTTGAATTGAAGGTATGTCATAAGAGCAACACTGAATACAATTTTAATGATTTCACTCAGTTAACCTATAGGTTTCGATGACAACAAAGATGTCTGAAATGTACATCTAATCAATGGAAATATCAAATAATAACCCCATTAATTACAATAAGTTTTACATTTAAAAATAATAACACTAACCCCAAAGTAAGTAGGCTATGTGTTGTTGAGTAAATAATATTAGTCAGTACTTGTGATTACACTAACAAGTATATCTTAAAAAAATAAACTCTTATCAGCTTTATTTAACAATGTGTTATTTGTTGTTAAACCAGTGTATGTGGTCGTGTATTACAACAATATTAGCACTATTTTAATACTGATTTGTACAATATGATCTGCTGAACTGATACCTTAAAGAGAAAATAAATAAATACATACCTGAGTTGCATAATAACCACCGATCCAGATTTGAGAAGCTCGATTTTGCAGAAATCTCTTTAGAAAAGCGTTAACGGCTGGTTTGTGGACAGACACAAGGTGTCCTTTGCTTCTTACACATAGTTTCTGCAAAGATAACCAGTTTTAATTAAATAAATAAAACCATACTATACTGTATCAGTAATGAACTTAAAGGCAATATGTATCATCGGTAGAAGAACATTCACTTGTTTACATACAGGAGCGTCTAAAAATGTGAATGTCGTGGAAATTATTTCTTCTTTTTTTCAAAATGTAGATAAAAAAAATTAATTAGTATATTCATTACATGTAAAGAGAAATATTTGAAGCCTGTACATGCATACACACACATATATATATATCAATACCACACACCAATTATCTTTAGACATGATGTATCTTATACTATTGTGAATTGTTTGTGACCTGTAGGAAGCACTGCCTCTGTAAGGACGTGTAAGTGACAAACCTCACCTTGCAGTATATGTGACCTTGGACCACAAGACCAGTCATAAGGGTCAATTTAAAAAAAAATTGAGATCTATACATCATCTGAAAGCTGAATAAACAAGCTTTCCATTGATGTATTGTTTGTTAGGTGTATAAGACAATATTTGGCCAAAATATTTGAAAATCTGGAATCTGAGGGTTCAAAAAAATCTAAATATTGAGAAAATCGCCTTTAAAGTTGTCCAAATGAAGTTCTTAGCTATGCATATTACTAATCAAAAATTAAGTTTTTATATATTTACAGTAGGAAATTGACAAAATATGTTCATGGAACATGATCTTTACTTAATATCCTAATGATTTTTGGCATAAAAGAAAAATCTATAATTTTGACCCATACAATGTATTTTTGGCTATTGCTGCAAATATACCCCAGCGACTGGTTTTGTGCTCCAGGGTCACATATTACAGGACAAAGTAAATTACAAAGAATACAATCGTACCTCTGCTTCATTCCAGGTTCTTTTTATTTTGAAAAGTTTATAACATTGCCTTTCATATTTCTTCCAGCCAGAGGGACAGAGCTCTCGTCCTGCAAAGAAGGATCGATTAATAGTGGTTGATGAGAACTGGAAATATAAACCTCCTCATTTTCTACAGTTTGAATAGACATAAAAACAAAAGGAAATTGGTTCATACCTTTCTTCTTCATCATCTCGCTTTCTCCGTTTACAGCCAGCAACACAAAGAGAAGGAAAGCTACAGTAATCTTCCACATGTTGGTAACGTCCTATAAACGTCCTAAAAAATAAATATTTTACTGTAATAATGTAAGCAATACTGGTAAGAAAATGTTTTAAAACACTAATGGAAACAATGCACAAATGTCATACCAAGATCAAAATGAACTGCAATAATAGTGTTCCCACAATGAAGCATTCAGATCAGTATAAATTCAGATCTATTTATACCCAGCTGCTAACTCGCTAATGAGTGTAGCTGTTGGTTAAAACACCAATGAAGACAGTTTTTGCGACTTCTAATACCTTATTAGGCAAACAAGACCTCACATTCTTAACATCCTCATTTATGATGTTACAATTTTTGTTCAGTTTTGTTTTGTTGCATGTGAACATCAGTGTAATAGTCCTGTCAAAGTTGATGTGATGGATTCAAATTTGTATTTTCATTTTCAAAGACATTTCAAAGACAAATTGATCTGATCAAGTTTTGTTTTAGAAGATGGTTGGGCATACGCAAATATTTACATATATTACATTTACATAATATGGAATATATTGTCACATAATGCTAAACAAAACATCACAGTTTATGATCAATTTTGTGCTCAGTGACCAATTTTTGTGTTGATTTTGATGTTTGTTTTGGATTATTGTCCTGATGAAAGATGCAACCACGGCTCATTATAAGATTTCTAACAGAGTCAGTCACTCCGGCAGAAAAACAGGCCCACAACATTAAAGATACAGCAGTATATTTAACCATGGGCATGGGCTACTTTTTTTGTCCCTGTTTGTACTAAACTCATCTGGTGGGTTTGCTGCCAAAAACCTTTTTTTTTTTTTTTTTTAATTTTTTTTTAAGTTTCATCTGACCATAGAAGCCAGTGCCATTTGAAGTTACAGTCGTGTCTGATAACTAAATTTGCTGGAGTTTTTTTTTTTGGATGAGCCAGGAGTTTTTTTTCTTGAAACCCTCCCGAACAACATGTGGTGATGTAGGTGCTGTTTGATATACATACAGTATATATATATATATATATATATATATATATATATATACTGTATATATTAGGCTTTCTGACCCCAAGACTAAACTAATCTCTGCAATTCTCCAGCTGTGATCCTTGGAGTCTTTGGCCACTAAATATCTCCTTCTCACCGTGCATTAGAACGATATAGACACACGTCCTCTTCCAGGCAGGTTTCTAACATCTTTAATTGATTGGAACCTCTTAATTATTGCCCTGAAGGTGGAAATTGGGATTTTCAATGCTTTAGCTCTTTTTTTTACAGCCACTTTTTATTTTGTGAAACTCATTGTTCTGCACATCAGAACTATATTCTTTGGTTTTAAGGAATTTGTCCTTTGTGTTCCTCATATTTATAATGCTGTGGAACAGGGAGTCATGGCTGGACAATGGCATGCTCTTATAGTCAACCTGGTGTGCTGAAATCTTTTTTTGAATATGAATGGGAATATACTTCAGATATATTTTACTCATAAGAATTTCTAGGGGTGCCAATAATTGTGGCCAACATGCACTGGAGAAAAAAACATTTATTTCATAATGTGAGTTTCCCCCCAGTTTCAATTGTTTTACTTCAATGAAAGTTTGACATTGTGGGGACCAGCCTGCGGTCCTCATATTAAAATAATTAAATGATGTTTATCTGAAAGTGTAAGAATTCAAAGGGTTTCAAAGGGAATTCTGTAAGGGTTAGGGGATAAGAAATATTGTTTGGTCAGTATAAAAGTAATAGAAGTCTATGTCCCCACAATTCACTGAAACAAACGTGTTTGTGTGTGTGTGTGTGTGTGTGTGTGTGTGTGTTCCATTTAAATATGAATGTTTCTGTATGTGTAATGCATATTTGGATACGTTTTTTTTGTTTGTTGATACATTTATATTCATCCTAAAACCTGTCAATGCACGTTGATATTATAGTGAAGGATTCTGGAGAGTGTTGTTCATGACAGAATGACAATGTGACAGTACATCAGAACTCTATTATTTTTCTAATTAGTTTTATACATACATAGTGTCATCACTCTATTTCGTGATAAAATTGAGTGTTTTACAACTGCCTGTTACATTTACCATTTAATTAATAATTTTTTTTTTTTTTTGGTTTATTTGTTTTTTTAAATACTGGAAATAATTATATATATATATATATATATATATATATATATATATATATATATATATATATATATATATATATATATATATATACAGTATTAGTGCTGTCAATCGATAAAACAAAAGAACAGCAAAAAAAAAAAACTAATTAATCGCACATTTTTTTCGCGATTAATCCCACCTAACATAAGTTTTCTTCAAATTAATGTACAAACAACATATTTTTAATATTTGTTTAACGGCATCTTTTTATCACTGAAGGCCAGTATCACTGATACCAAGTAATACTGATTTCCCTATAAAAAAAAATAAATAAAATAAACAAAAAAATCCCCTAATATTTAACCACTGACTGTAGCCATTAAACATTACATTATAATTAAGAGCTATCAATTTTAACATTTATTAGACTTTAAAAATAACTTCTAATTTAAGTGAACTTAAAACAATCTTCACATGAACCCATTATAATAAATGTTATATTTTGATACCTGTGCGGTAAAGGTAATATATATATATATATATATATATATATATATATATATATATATATATACATATATATATACATTCACAGTCATGGCCAAAAATATTGGCACCCTTGCAATTCTGTCAAATCTGCAGTTGCAAATGTTTTCGTACTCACATGTTAATTTTTTTTTTTTTTTTGGAACAACACAAAATTCCACACAGAACCCAAAAAATGCACTGGACAAAATTGTTGGCACCCTTAACTTAATATTTGGCAGCACCCCCTTTGGAATAACGGAAATCAATCGCTTCCTGTAACCATGAATGATTTTCTTACACTTCTCTACTGGAATTTTGGACCACTCTTCTTTTGCAAACTGCTCCAGGTCTTTCAGATTTGAAGGATGCCTTCCCCCAACTGCTGTTTTGAGATCTCTCCACAGGTGTTCAATGGGATTCAGATCTGGACTCATTGCTGGCCATTTCAGAACTCTCCAACGCTTTGTAACCATTTCTAAGTGCTTTTTGAAGTGTGTTTCGGGGTCATTGTCCTGCTGGAAGACCCATGACCTCTGGTGGAGATGCAGCTTTCTGACACGGGCCACTACGTTGCGCCCCAAAATTCTTTGGTAATCATCAGATTTCATGATATTGTTCACACAGTCCAGGCATCCAGTGCCAGAACACTGGTAAAACTGATGTGTTAGATTTATTTAAAATATACATGCCCCATTTTTGCATCACACTGTTTAAGTAAACCCAACTTGGAACAATTTTACTTAAAATAAACAAGATAATCTTTGTTATATGAACTTAAATATTTGAGTTCACTCAACATTCTTTACTTAAAACATGCAACATGATATAATCTACTAAGTAATTTCAAGTTGTGTTAAATTAACATTTAAACTCATTTATATTAAATATATAATTGAGTTGAACCAAAATAACATTTTAACTTATTTTAGATCTTCAACTATTGGTCTGCTTACCACACTGCTACATTTCACTCAGTCAAAGTTTGTAAAATTTACTTAATGTAGCACTGTGAAGAAAACAATTTTTAAAACAATTTTAAAATAACATGTCCACTCAATTTAATTATTACCTAAATGAACACTGAGACCTCAATACCTGGTAAACCATACACAATGACGGTAACAATCAGTGGATAGTGTTTGAGTATGAATGGGTCATTTTTGAGTAGAAAATGAACTCCAGATGTTACAAAACAGTAAGATACTAGACCTAACAACACAAGCAACCATAAAATAGTGTAAATACAACTCGAAAACAGTGAAAAATTGTACCTTTTTAATATTCATGCCCCAGTGCATGATGGGAAAAACCGGATCGTAACTTGAAGAACCCTTGTAAACATAACAAAAACTAAGTGAAATATACTTGTAAGTTCAAACGTTAATTTCTACAAGCTTAAATTGAGTAATAATATATAATTTACTTTAATTTTTTTAATTATTGCCTGAACTAAATTATTTAATGTAGAAATTACATTTGTTTTTATGTAGTATTTACTTCACCACAAAAAAAAAATTCTCAGTGAAGCAGCAATGCAACCCCAAAACATCTTTGAACCTCAACCATGCTTGACTGTAGGGACTGTGTTCTTTTCTTTGAAGGCCTCATTTCTTTTTCTGTAAACAGTGCCATGATGTCCTTTACCAAAAAGCTTTGTCTCATCTGTCCAAGGTACATTCTGCCAGATTGTGGTTTTTATCACATAGGTTTTGGCAAACTCGTCTTGTTTTTTTATGCCTTTGTGTCAGCAGTGGTGTCCTCCTGGGTCTCCTACCATAGTGTCCCTTTTCATTCAGATGGCGACGGATAGTGTGATCTGCACTGTTGCTGTCTCTACAGATCAGCTTGAATTTGTTTGGAAGTTAATCGGGGTTCTTTATCCGCCATTTGAACAATCCTTCGTTATAATTTTTCATTAATTTTGCTCTTCCGTCCACATCCAGGGAGGTTAGCTACAGTACCATGGGCTGTAAACCTCTTGATGATATTGTGCACAGTGGACACAGGAATGTTAAGATCTCTGGAGATGGACTTGTAGCCTTGAGATTGTCCATGTTTTTCCACAATTTTTTTTCTCAAATCCACTGACAGCTCTTTACACTTCTTTCTTTTCTCCATGCTCAGTGTGAAACACAACACAAAGGCTTAGTTCACACTGCAGGTCTTAATGCTCAGATCGGATTTTTTTCTGAAATCCGATTTTTTTGTTCTCTGTTGTTCACATTGTCATTTAAATACAACTGCCATCAGTCTCCTGTGTGAACCATATACGGCCCTGAAGTGACCCGCATGCGCAGAAGAAGACATGACGTCAGACGCAGCGCACTGTGTTAGCGGAAATAAAAATGAATGCTGCTCGTGTTTAGCAATTTTTAAGTTAATGTGCAATCGGAGCCTAAATAACGAAGTGATAAGAAGAAGAATATTAAGAAGAAGGAGAGCACGATTTCCTCCAGCGCAGAATTGTAACGTCTGTCGCATTTCAATGACGTAAAAAATCACATGAAATGCGACATGGCCGTTCAGACTGAAGTCGCATTGCAAAATATCAGATATGTATCCGATTTAGGACCACATATGAAAGTGGCCTGGGCCTGATTTGAAAAAATTGGATTTGTGCTGTTCAGACTGTCATAAATCAGATATGGGTCACATTTGGGCAAAAAGTCGGCTTTGGGCCACTTTAGCCTGCAGTGTGAACCTAGTCAAAGGTTGAGTCAACTTTTCTCCATTTTAACATTTTAAGTGTGATTACTTAATTACTTGCCACAGGTGTGTCTAAATACAAATTACAGAAGCATCACATGCTTGAAAAGCAATTATTTCTTACAATTTTGACAAGGTGCCAATAATTTTGTCTAGTCCATTTTTGAGTTCTGTGTGAAATTTTTATCAGGTTTGAATTTTTTTTGTGTGTGTGTGTGTGTGTGTTGTTGCAGTGCAAACAAAAACAACAAGTGCGTGAATACCAAAAATTTGCAATTAGAACAGTTTTCTGAGAGAAGTGTTGCATTTTCTGACAGAACTGCAAGGGTGCCGATATTTTTGGCCATTACTATATATTATGTCTGAGTGAGAAAAAATGAAATCAAGCAAACAAAATAGATAAGACATTGATAAGAGCTACAAAAGAAAAGTGAATCTCGAAATATTATGCAATTTACATTTCACATACACACCTTTTGATGAAACCCAGTCCACTGCTTTTGCAACAAGTCTGGACCACAAGTCTGCAATGAAATTTCACACAACAGAACGGATATTTGGACCGTGAGAACTTTGGTCTGAATGGATTTGGCTAACAATGCCAAGGGGGGATTTGTAGGTTGAAAATGAACAAAAACATTTTTTAAAACATGGTTACAACCCACTCTTCCATATTAAAAAGACCATTTGTAAATCCTAAAGACACAAAAGTGCTGATAGTATTTAAGGCCCATAGGCTGAGATGTTTATTCATCAGGGGTCTGCTATTTGTCACAGTATAGTGGGGATGGCTGGAATCTGCTGGTTGGTCATTTTGAATGTCTGATTTGATTTTAGTCATGAAAGGATAAAATAAATACATTCTAGGTTCAAATTACTGTACATGCATCTATTTTGTAACAATCTCAAGTGTAACACACTGTAAAAAAAAATAAGGCAACCTATCGCAGCAACCGACAACTTAAAAACTTCAGGTCATTTAATGAATAAATGTCAGTCTACTGAGTGATAAAAGATCTGTCAGAGCAACCAAAGATTTTTTAGCATTTATCAATGTTAATCTTTTTTAACAATCCTCTTTCCTTTAGTTTTTTTTGTACATTTTTAAAGCCTTCTACATAATATGGGTAGTACTTGCCTCTTAAAACTAAAGGCAAACATTTATGCTGATATACAAATGCATTAAACAAGATGCGATGAGATGCACATATACATATTCTCAACCATGGTGAGGATCAACAATTTTTAAATCAGTAAAAATATGAACTCTGATCCACATGAGAGCTAACTGACAGTGACAGCAGCAGCAGCATAAATTAAGCCAGTAAAATTTAAAACAATGATAATATTTTAATAATAATTGACATAAAATGTTTTCAAGCTGCAATGCATGCTGGGAACTTGTGCAGTTTTGTTCAATGCAAAATTGTTTGTTCAGATGACTCAATTTGAAAAGTTGGGAGAACATTTGCATATGTTGTGAACAAATACTTGAGTATATAAGTAAGGTAAACAGAACAACTTTTGCTAGCGACATGTTTAGAGTTAGAATGTTTTTGTTCAGGTCACACAAAATATTAAACTGACTTCTCCTACTAAAAATTATTTGTTCAGGCTACTTTTTTTTACATTGCTTAGTAGAACTTTTCAAACTTTTGCTTTTGGTTATAAACTATGTTCAAATAACACTAATTTGCTACCGATTGCAATACAACCACATTCAATGCTCCCCCACATGTTTTGCTACTCTAACTGCATATATTTCCATCGTAAATGGTAAATAATTGTAACAGAAGATGGTGATGGAAAGGATATGCACAGTTGTAGCCTATATGCTGATAACATTTATTCAACCACACTTTCTATATTTCTCCTTTGATAGATATTCCAATATAACCGGGCATTCTGATTAAATATAACAACTTAAGCCCTTGTTTGTTTATGTCATAAATTAGGCTTAGCGAGGGCTGTAACACTGGCAACAATCAGTGACAAACTGACGTAAAAGATTAATTGTATGTTTTCAGTAGCACCTTAAATCCCACTCCACTGATCAGACTAAAATGAGCTGAATTATAAAATTAAATATTTTGTTTTCTTTTTCCTATAGAACAGTTTTCTATCGAATATTAAACAATATACAGCACCAATGACACAAAAGTATTATATATTTTTTTTCAACATGACACATTTAAATTTCTAATAAAAAAAAAAAAATCTAATAAAAAAAATAGCCTAGTTTTATATGGTGTACACACCAAGGCTGCATTAAAAGTTTTAAATCATCTATGCAAAAATAGTCAGAGAGACATGAGCGAACGAGGATGCCAGTTTTGGGATGACAGAAGAGATTTGAGGTGAACAAAAAGGCATAAAATAAAGTATAACCTGTAGCTACAATTTAATCAATGAAATCGAAAGTCAGAAAAAAAGGTAGCCGAAATAGCCTAAAAACATTACGATGTTTACAAATATTAACAGTTGCTTATTTACCCCATATTCCATATTTAGCTAACAGAAGCAGCACAATAACACAATAAATAAACTAAAAATGAATACGTATCGAAAACTGACTGTAAGCATAGAAAAACGGAACAACTATCATAATCCACGTTTCTGGGGGAACCAATAAGAAGGCGGACCGCGGAACAATAAATAAACTTAGAAATACCGGTATACCAATATCGATGTTTTCGACAAAATTATGCTGCATTAAGGAATTTTCCAGCAGACCTCTTCTCTTTCTGAAGTCTCTTAAGCGTGCTCTACCCTCCTTGTCTCATGGCCAATGCACAGTCTATACAGTGAGCGGTTTACATTACTACTAAAAAGATACTGAGAAGTATCATGTTATAATAATCTTTTTAAAAATTTTTTTACCTTTATATTAGGAACATTAAATATTTGTTTAATTGAAATTTTGTTTAGCTGTATAGATTTTTAAGTGTTATAAATATATTTATTTTTTAATTTATATATCATGTTTTTTTTTTGTTAATTTTAAAAAATAATAATAATAATTTAAATGTGTTCTCAACAGCTTGAAGCACAGTGTAAATCTAAACCTCAGAAGCAGGTTTGTAAGACTGTACTGAAGCATTTTGATGCACAGTACAGTGAAGAGCTTGGAGAGCAGTGGCGTAGTGCAAGGTGGGAAATATTATTATTATTATTTTTAAAATAGCCATTCTGTAAAATACTGTAAAAATAGTTTAAGTTGTTTTTAGCATTTTGTTTTTTAATGCATGGCATTAACAGTACTTTTTTTTGTTTTGTTTTTTGTAAATATTAGCTTTCTGGAAATGTAGCATTTTATTTGATTTACAGAAGTGCATTATATTAAACAATCTCAGAACTAGTCTGCACAACGTAAATGTTTGATGTTTTCAGGGTTGTGCTTCTGAATCTACTCTCATGGCAGTACGGTGTACTGCTTAATCGCTTCAGTGACCTTACAAACCTCAAGCAGTGCCTCACAGAGCTTGGGTACACAAACCTCCTTCCACAGACGCATCCTGAATCCCATTCCCAAACGGCACCCATCCCCCTGCAGTGTTTTATTCACCGAGATCCAGTGCGAATTCCTACCCAAAGCCACCACCCCGGCTGGTTAAAACAGTACTACCTCCTAAATGCAGCCTCTCTTCTCCCAGTACTGAGTTTGAATGTGAAGGAAGGGGAGCATGTGCTTGATCTTTGTGCAGCTCCTGGAGGGAAAAGTCTGGTTATATTACAGACAGCCACTCCTGGTGAGTTCCAAACCTAGTCTAGAACAATCAACAAAATACTTGGGCATGTAGGGCATGTCTCGTGTATGTGAAATGATCTGTGACTGAGACCAATGATGAACTACTGTACGTAAAACTGTTCAAAAGTTTGGGGTTGTTAAGATTTTTGAATGTATTTGAAAGAAATGACTTGTGCGCACCAAGGCTGTATCTATTTGCTCAAAAATATAGTAAAAACTGTAATATTGTTATCTATTATTACAGGTTAAAGTAACTGTTTACTATTTTAATATGACATTCTTAAAGGATGCCAACAGGGGTTTGAGGTAAAGAAAAGAAAAGGACATAAAATAAAGTTTAAAAAAATGTATTCGAGATATGAACAAGGATTTGGGCAGAGATACAAGATTTCAAGTGTAGTCCATTGGAATAACTTATGGGATATTACTCATGCAATTAAGTTCCCAGATCACAGCATTGTCCCAGTCTGTCAAAGTGAATGATTATAATGCAACTTTCTGACCCTTATAATTCAGTGTGTTATTAGTGCTGGTTTACTAATGTCTTATGAAATGAAAAACAATACTTACTTGTGGGGTTCAAGTTTATTATCAAGTCATTTTTATAGTGAGAGCAAGTTATACTTTTAAACTTACTAAAAAAAAAAAAAAATCAAGTCACTATTATGTGTATAGCTCATTTAACAATGCAAATTGTGTCAAAGCAGCTTTACATCAGCTTGATATAAAGCTGGGTGGTTTTTATATCAGCTTTACAGTATCGGAATCAGAATAACTATTTTCGAAATTGGTAATAATCAGAAATGTTTCTTGGGCAGAAAATCAGCATATTAGAATTATTTCTGAAGGACCATGTGATACTAAAGACTGAAGTAATGGCTATGAAAATTCAAATTTGCATCAAAGGGTTAAATCATTTTTTTATAATATTACAATAGAAGGCAGTTATTTTAAATTGTAATAACATTTCACAGTACTTTACTTAACTTACCTTCCTTTTCACAATTGCCAAAATCTTACCAAGTGTTCTCCATTTCTTTGACTTGGTGACTGTTCATTTCTAAAACTTACAGTACATTTCCTAGTACATGGAAATACATTTTTCATTAAATGACCCCTTTAAATGTAAATGACATTTTGTTGTACCCTACAATTTGATTTTTTTTTTCTTTCTGTCATTTAATTGATCTCTAAGGGCTCCTGCACTGTAATGAAGTGGATCAGCACAGACATGATTGGCTACTGAAGACTCTAGAATCATATGTTCCTCCTACGCTACGACATCTGCTTTCAGTGACTCACCTGGATGGCCGGAGCATTGGGAGCATGCGGCCAGGGGCTTACGACAAGGTACCACACTCACCTCTACTCATCTGTCACACCCATCAAAATTACAACCTTTAAGCCATCATTTGGCTATTTTAAGTGCTGATATTTACACAGAATGAATCATCAAATGACTTCTTCATAGGAGAGAACATTACCTCACATTTGTTCGATGCCGTTAACTGCAGAAACTAAATTCACTGAATTAACCTCCACTGAATGTCATCCATCCAAGTGTTTGGCGGGAGGGGGGTGCGGCTTGTTTGTGAATGTCAAAGTGACACTCTTACATGACATCAATAGCGAAGCTGCCTCCAAACTCCCTCATTTATCACTGTTGGCGTAACTGTTAGTGCAAGCCCTTACTTTCCATCTCAAAGCAACCAAAAACCTGCAAGGTGGAATAGAGGTTTTCTGCACACTCAGTCATTTGAAGGCAAAGCTGCATATGTTCGCATTTTTTTCCCACTCATCATGAGGTGACGAGACACTAGGCAGGTCACTTGCAGCCCTCCAGGCCAAACATGCCAATCAAGCAGTGAATATAGCGCTTTTAAGGTTCCCAGATACTGCTGACTGAGTATTATTCTCTTCTGCGGTGAGAAAAGAGTTGGGCCACTGAGCAGAAAGGTAAACGAATACACAATGCGACAGGAGGTGTCGTGATGGTTTCAAATGAAAGCAACTCATGGTGAATGCGTTGGTAAAAGAGGTTAGCTTTTTCTTTTGAAACTAAGCTTATTGGAAAAACATCCCTGTGGCAAGATTTCTGTAAAATAATAGATATTATGTTGCTTCGTGCATGTTACTCAACACTTTCAAAGAGAAATGTCCAGCATGTTTAGTTTTATCTGAAACGTATAAACAGGAATCTGGCAATGTTTTCTTTTGGTTGTAGTACGTAGCACTATAGTTCAAAAATGAAATGTCTGATGAGTGGCACTAAAAGGCTAATGCTCTGCAACGTTTGAAAATAATGTACCACCTTCACTAAACTTAATCTAAACTGATAGCAAACAAATAAAAGCAAACATAAGTTAAAAATGCCATTTATCTTGCTTCTACAAGTCTTTGAGCTCTTTTGTTATAATTTATTTTTTGGTGTTTTGCCTTTTATTATGATACAACAGTGGAGAGCAGACAGGAAGCGAAGTGGGAGAGAGAGGGGGGCGGGATTGGAAAAGGTCCTCGAGCTGGGATTCGAACTCGGGACGCCTGTAACATAACGGCATTATATGTTGCCGCACTTGCTCACTAGGCTATTGCAGTGTTGCAGTGTTTACCAGGTGAGCTCCTGAGCAAGTTTACTATGTCAGAAAAGCTAATCATTTGAATCTAGTTATATGATGCAGACTTAAAAATGTATTAGTTTATAAATCTTGCATGATGGTAAAAGTGTTTTGAGGTCAAAACATAGTAATGTGTATAGTATATAGTCTTTATTAAGTCTTTATTAATCAATATTCTGCCCCTGTAATCATAATTTGTGTGAAAAGGAATACAATTTGTTGGTGATTTACAGTCACTAATGCTCATTTCAACCAAAAACTGCAGTGAATTAAATGTATAGGTACTTTTTTGGTACATCAATTTGCACAAAAGTAAGTATTGGCACTTTTTTAGTTTTTTTTTTTAAAGTGAATCTTTTGTTTTTTGTATAATTCATTGAATATAGCACAACCACACATGGCTGTGATACACCCATTCCACCAGAAGGTGACAGTGTTGTTGTTTTACTCGCACTGACCTCCATTCACATTGGACAGATGCTTAAGATCCCTGGGACCCTCGATGGAGGGGACACAGGTACGCATTCAACCTCTGATGATGAAAACTCCTGTCCCGAAATGTCAAATGAATATGTCTCAGACGCCCATAATCGAATCACTTTATCAGCAATGGTACTTAGATGAGGGTAACAGGTTTGGCTCTTCCTCTTAAACGTGCTGCCGTTCATAGATCACATTGTCAGGCCCACGGGGGTCTTTCTACACCATCACATCCTTTAGTGACGTCGGGCTCCAGAGTGCCTCCCGGCGTTTTTTTTAGCCAGACAGGCAGCAGAGCTAAGAGAGGGAATTAAGAGGCTCTAATACAAAACTGGCAGGGAGAAAAACAGTGGGGCTCAATTGTCAGCTTGACAAGGCAGCCTCAGCCAGTTCTAATGAGGAGAGAGCAGTCTCAAAGGAAGCCAAGGAAGACGAGCTTAGCTAGAGCAAGGAACGATGGGTTTGGTGGGTAAGGGACTGCAGGATTTCCTGAGAGAGATCCATACCAGAAAGAATGGCTGGTATTTTTTTTTTATTCACTCCTGTCTATTGCTCATTTGAATCTTTCAGGGAGATTCTTACTGCTTGCGTTGGTTGTTTGTTTAACCACTGTAGAAGATTCTAGCTCAGGTGCGTTTTGTGATTATTAGCCCCAGGTGTGTGTAGTGTTTCCACTTTCGCTCTCTCTCTCTCTCTCTCTCTCTACTTCAGCCGCTCTCTCATTTGTTCAGCCGGTTTCACAGAGGACGGTGTGAGTGTGTTGGTTCTTTTAAAGAGCTAATGAGGCCCATACCGGCAGGTCCCTGCTGTCCTTCTGCTTTCCTCTTTGTGTTATGTTCACCATCCCCCTGGTGAACATGAAATATTCCCCTTCAGTCTCCTACACTGTTTTTCCCTCCCTGCAGAGTTCGAACCTGTTCTCTGATGTGTGTTTGTCTGTGTGTGTTGCTCCGTCCCTCTGTGTCAGGTGCTTGTAGATGCCCCGTGCTCTAATGACCGGAGTTGGCTTTATACCCCTGATACCCACCAAGGGGAAATGTGGCTGAAGGAGAGAACTCAGCTACCACTCTTACAGAAGGAGCTGCTCTGGTAAATATCTATGACGGGAACTCCCCCACACACACAAACTCGTGGACAAGCAGACAGCGCAAAACAATGCTGCTACAGTTTTTTTTTTTTCTTTTCTTGTTTCATTCTTGATTTGAGGTCTATAATTATCTTCTTGACAGTAACTAATAATTATTGTAAGCTCCTGGCGTTGACATGA
This sequence comes from Acrossocheilus fasciatus, assembly GCA_036784905.1. Lineage (NCBI taxonomy): Eukaryota > Metazoa > Chordata > Actinopteri > Cypriniformes > Cyprinidae > Acrossocheilus > Acrossocheilus fasciatus. The sequence goes on from CM071938.1 coordinate 24,005,093, forward strand.
AGGTTAAGCACCTGCTTTTATTAATATTTTGAATTAACTTTTATTTTATATTTCCAGTTTTAATTTTAAGTTTCTTATTTTTATGTGCTTATGTCATTAGTAGTGCTGTCAAACTATTAATCACATCCAAAATAAAAGTTTTTTGTTTACATAATATATGTATGTGTACTGTTTATATTTATATATAAATACTCACACATACGGTATATATTTTGAAAATATTTACATATGTGTATATACATTTATATTCTTATATTTTATATTATATATAAATATATTTAATATATAAACAACATATTTTTCTTAAATATATACATGCATGTGTGTGTATTTATATACACATAATACATATACACAGTATACACACACATATTATGTAAACAAAAACTTTTATTTTGGATGTGATTAATGGTTTGGCAGCACTAATATTTAGCTTTAATTTATTTTAGTAGTTTGAACATTAAAAGAACTAAAACTTTTTTTTTTCAGTTTGTTTCCAAAGCAACATTTCTAACATTCAGCTTTTTTAAAATGTAAGTTTTTCATGTAATATTTATATTTTATGTCAGCTATATCACAAATATGATTTTTAATAGCCTTATTTAATAATAACCTCTCCTTTTTCTAATGGGGTTTTAGAAAGTACCAATTTGATGATGTCTATTTAATGTTAATAATGGCTGGTTGTGTGTTATTGTTGTTTGCCAGTTCGGCCCTAACAGCAGTGCGTCCTGGAGGAGTGGTTGTCTACTCCACATGCACCATGTCACGAGCTGAAAACCAATCAGTTGTGGAGGCGGTGCTTGCATCTTATCAAGGAGTGGAGCTTCTGGAACTGGAGCAACACTTAATTGACTCTCTGTCTGATCATTTCTGCTTTGCTCATGTTCATCCTTCCGTGGGACAATTAGTGATCCCACAAAAGGGTAAAACTTGGGGACCTATGTATGTTTCTCGATTACGAAGAATATATTAAGAATTTAAAAACATTGTGCTATGGTGCAGTGGTAGTACTTTAAACACATCGGAGCTGGGGTGCTCAGATGATTGATTCAGGTTTGAGTCATAAGTGTCTATCCTGGCCCTCTTCATTAAACTTTCCAATCCTAAAGCAATAAATAAATGAATTTTTTTAAAAAGTAATTGCAACTTTTTATCTTACAATTCAAACTTTTTTTCTGACTTTTTTTTTTTTGAAGTTCGCAGTTTTGTTTGGAGTTTATATCTTGTAGTTAATTTTTTCTTGTTCTGTGAAAAAAAGGCAGAATTGTGACAATCTCAGAATTGTGAGATTTAAACTCAAAATTGTGAGAAAAAAGTCTGGATTGCAAAATATAAAGACAGTTGCGAGACGAAAAGTCAGAATTATGAGATAAATAGTCATAATTACCTTTTTTATTTTTTTATTTCGTGGTGGAAACAAAAAAAAGAACTGAGATGTAAACTCAAAATTCAGAAGTCAGAATTGTGAGCTATAAACTCATAATTGCAAGATGAAAATTCGGAATTGCGAGAAAGTCAGTGAGTTTATATCCGACAATTCTGCCTTTTTTTCTCAGAATTGGGAAAAGTCAATTGTGAGATAAAAATGCACAATTATATTTCATCAATCCATCCGAAAAATTACATTCCATGGAGAAAAAAAACAAAGAAAAAACAGCAGTAATGTGAAATATTTTTGCTTTTTAAAATATCTGTTTTCTATTTAAATATGGTTTAAAATGTGATTTATTCCCGTGATGGAAAATCTGAATTTTCAGCAGCCTTTAATTAGTCTTCAGTGTCACATGATCCTTCAGAAGGGATTCTAATATGCTGATTTGCTGATCAAGAAACTGTGAACTTTGAATTTACATGCCTCGACAGAGGCAAAAACAGCCCAGGTTAGGCAGGAATGCTAATCTCTGGCGACCCTCCAGCTGAAGCACCACTTAATATGATCTCTCGGAAGTGAAAGCTGTTTTGAAATCTCACAATGCAACACTTGAACAAGGTTTGAGTAATGAATGTGGGCTTGGGTCTTTTCTCTTTTGCATAAGTGTTTTTAAACGTCTCAGCTAAACTGCTTGAGGAGTTTTGCTGTTGTCAGCCTTTGAGGTCAATGACAAATTGCGTCTAATAAAACGTAAGAGTTTTTCTGAATCATGGAAGAGCACACTTTGAATGTTTACCATTAATAAAATATATGAAAATAAGATCGCACACACCTTTTAGACAAGGTGTATACGTTTAAGAAACAGTCTACTGTAGCAGCACCATCATAGCTTCATATTTATTTAAAAATTTAGCAGAGTACATGGGTTGTGCATTAACATCATCTCAAGAGGCATCAATGTTAATAGAGAAGCTTGTTGCTATTAGAATTAAAACTGCATATCAGGTGGTTTATTTAACTATAAGCTGCATTAGAATATGTACACTGGGGATTCAAAAGTGTTTTGAATGTTCAATGTTTTGAAAGCAGTCCTCAACAAGGCTGAATTTATTTTAATCAAAAATACAGTGAAAAACAGTAATATTGTGAAATATTATTACAATTATTTTTCAGCAGCCATTACTCAAGTCTTCAGTTTCACATGATCCTTCAGAAATAATTCTAATATGCTGATTTGCTGCTCTAGAAACATTTCTTATTAATATCAGTGTTAAAAACAGTATTTTTGTAGAATTGATTTCTGAAGGATCATGTGATACTAAAGACTGGAATAACGGCTGCTGAAAATTTGGCTTTGGCGCTACGAGAACAAATTACATACAATATATTCAAATAGAAAACAGTTATTTCAAATTCTAATAACATTTTGCCATATTACAGTTTCTACTGTATTTTTGATCAAATAAATGCAACCTTGGTGAGCAGAAAAATCGTAATTATTCTCAGACATTTGACCCCCTATATAAGTATTCAAGTATTCAAAGATTGAAGCTGGTCGGATCACCTCTGGCAGGATTACAGTTGTGAGCCTGAGTAGCCTCAAAGTATGTCAGTATTGCACATCTTGATAATGGAATTTTTGCTCATTCTTTCGGAGCAATATTGCTCAAGCTCTGTTGCGGTATGTTTTAGGTCATTGCCCTGTTGGAAGATGAATCGTCTTCCAAATTTCAGTGCTTTTGCGGATTGCTTCACGTTGTCCTCGGGGATTCTACTGTATGTAGCTCCATCCATTTTTACTCCTAACTTTATGAGTTTTCTAATCCTTGCCGCAGAGAAGTCTCCCCAAAGCTTGATGCTGCAACCACCATGCTTCACTCTGAGGATTGTGTTCTCCGTGTGATGTACTACTAGGGTTTTGCTTAACAGCATGGAGGTCCAAAAGTTCACTTTATCAGACCGCTGTGTGTTCCTCTAGACAGCTGAGCCCTTCACATGCTATCACATGTTGAGCCTATCATATTTTTTTTGCCATGCTCCCTTGTAAGATATGGATTTTGCTGTTTTTGTAGGAATAAACACTATGACTTTGCCATCAAAAACTTTAACCTATTGGTGTTGCTTATTATAGATCATCTTCTTCTGACATTTTTTAAGAATGAACATTTCTGGGTGGATTCAGGTAATTCCTTATGTCTGACATCTCATGTAGCTTCTCGTTTCAGCGTTTTTTTGTTTGTTTGTTATATAAAGGTGACATGAATTTGTATACCTTCATCATTGATATTTGCTACTTTTCAAATGATTTTTATTTATAGATATTGATTTATATTTGTACCATATTTATCATATGCATTTAAAACTATGATGTAATCAGACATGCATAACCATTTTAATATTTATTGTGTGAAATTTGTGAAAATAATCAAATGAATTATATTCCCAGGTGTAAATAAGAATTGGAGTGTGGTTTGCTAGGAAATAATATTTCAGTCTTTTTTACTTAAAAAAACAAACAAAAACAAATCATCATGTTTATCTAACTATAGGCTGCATTTGAATATGTTCACCAAGACTGAATATATTTTAATCAAATAATACTAATTACTTGATATTGATAATACAGTAAAAAAAAAATGTTTTTATTTTTTATTTTATTGTTATTTTTTATGTCTGTCCCAAATTTTGTGGGATAATAATAAATATATTTATGTAATATGTGAAGAAAATTGTGAAATCAATTACTGTAATATACATACAGGTGCATCTCAATAAATTAGAATGTCGTGGAAAAGTTCATTGATTTCAGTAATTCAACTCAAATTGTGAAACTCGTGTATTAAATAAATTCAATGCACACAGACTGAAGTAGTTTAAGTCTTTGGTTCTTTTAATTGTGATGATTTTGGTTCACATTTAACAAAAACCCACCAATTCACTGTCTCAACAAATTAGAATATGGTGACATGCCAATCGGCTAATCAACTCAAAACACCTGCAAATGTTTCTTGAGCCTTCAAAACGGTCTCTCAGTTTGGTTCACTAGGCTACACAATCATGGGGAAGACTGCTGATCTGACAGTTGTCCAGAAGACAATCATTGACACCCTTCACAAGGAGGGTAAGCCACAAACATTCATTGCCAAAGAAGCTGGCTGTTCACAGAGTGCTGTATCCAAGCATGTTAACAGAAAGTTGAGTGGAAGGAAAAAGTGTGGAAGAAAAATATGCACAACCAACCGAGGGAACCGCAGCCTTATGAGGATTGTCAAGCAAAATCGATTCAAGAATTTGGGTGAACTTCACAAGGAATGGACTGAGGCTGGAGTCAAGGCATCAAGAGCCACCACACACAGACGTGTCAAGGAATTTGGCTACAGTTGTCATATTCCTCTTGTTAAGCCACTCCTGAACCACAGACAACATCAGAGGCGTCTTACCTGGGCTAAGGAGAAGAAGAACTGGACTGTTGCCCAGTGGTCCAAAGTCCTCTTTTCAGATGAGAGTAAGTTTTGTATTTCATTTGGAAACCAAGGTCCTAGAGTCTGGAGGAAGGGTGGAGAAGCTCATAGCCCAAGTTGCTTGAAGTCCAGTCTTAAGTTTCCACAGTCTGTGATGATTTGGGGTGCAATGCCATCTGCTGGTGTTGGTCCATTGCGTTTTTTGAAAACCAAAGTCACTGCACTCCGTTTACCAAGAAATTTTGGAGCACTTCATGCTTCCTTCTGCTGACCAGCTTTTTAAAGATGCTGATTTCATTTACCAGCAGGATTTGGCACTTGCCCTTACTGCCAAAGTAGGTTAAATGACCATGGTGTTGGTGTGCTTGACTGGCCAGCAAACTCACCAGACCTGAACCCCAGAGAGAATCTATGGGGTATTGTCAAGAGGAAAATGAGAAACAAGAGACCAAAAAATGCAGATGAGCTGAAGGCCACTGTCAAAGAAACCTGGGCTTCCATATCACCTCAGCAGTGCTGATCACCTCCATGCCACGCCGAATTGAGGCAGTAATTAAAGCAAAAGGAGCCCCTACCAAGTATTGAGTACATATACAGTAAATGAACATACTTTCCAGAAGGCCAACAGTTCACTAAAAATGTTTTTTTATTTATTTATTTTTTTATTGGTCTTATGAAGTATTCTAATTTGTTGAGATAGTGAATTGGTGGGTTTTTGTTAAATGTGAGCCAAAAAGAACTAAAGACTTAAACTACTCCAGTCTGTGTGCATTGAATTTATTTAATACACGAGTTTCACAATTTGAGTTGAATTACTGAAATAAATTAACTTTTCCACGACATTCTAATTTATTGAGATGCACCTATAGATAGACAGACAGACCTATTTTTTTTCTCTTAGTCGTAAATATTTCAATGTGTTACTTAATTTTTTACACTTTTTTTTTGTATCATTGAACACAATGTTTCTGTTTTGCATAATTTCTAGTCGAGCTGCAATTTGTCAAATTCTGCAAATAGTGTAAAAATTTGTTTAAGCTAAATCAGTCATTTTATTCAAAACAGAATGTTACAGAATGATATTAAACAACACATGATTTGAGATGCAGTGGATATGACTTTGTGGAGGGAATTTTAATGAATTCTCCTGTGATTCATATGTTAATGTTGGACATTTTTTAGCTGTCAAACTAGGGTTTCATTTTCCAAACATCCAAGGCTAAAAACTACTGGGACATGATGATTCATTTTAAAACATTCAGTATCTTAACTCTAAAAGTCGAGATTTACACATCCATGCATTTTAAGATAATTTAGATTAATATATAGGATATTGTTCAGTTACTTATTATTTACTTGTGCATTCAATCACAGGGTTATTTATTTAGTAAAATGCTTTTGACATTATTGAATTGTCTTAATTTAGCAGCATAATCTTTCAGTTAAATACATCATGTTTTGGTGTTGCAAAAAAGATTAACGGTTCTAACAGGCTAAGCACATTTCTCTTCCAAAACTTACATTATTATTTATTTATTTGTTAAATCCATGTAACCTCTAAAATAAGAAATATTTCAGAAACTGGTACTTTTGGTTACGTTCCTATTATCCATCAGTCTCTAGTGCAGTGAAGTTACATATGTATGCACAAATCAACAGTTTAATTTCCATTCAGTGGAACATCAACTGGTGTTAACAAATTCTCAGATTGTTGCTGTTTATTTACAATAATACAGACTAAAAAGTATTTTACGCTGTATAGCAGCTCCGCTTGAATATGGAAGGAGCGCAAGAAGGAGAAAAAATGTCTCAGTGTGAGTTTGTGCCGGGACGGCGGGTGTCTTCGCCCTTCCATTTTCTGCATTGGGCTCCGCTTGCCCTTTCAAATCAGTGAGCGGCTCACTCGCGCAGGAAATGAATTATTACCTCTCAGAGGGAGAGGAAAAGAAGAGAAAGGGAGGGGCGAGAGATTGGCAACGTAAAAGCATACTCAGTAAAGATCGCACAGAGTTCATTGCTGGTCTGAGAAATGGGCCCTGGCTGGTGGAAAAGACTTTAAAATAGCCGCTGACATTTACACTAGCTCCCCACGTCTGCTGTTTTAATAATGCCTCTTTGAGAAGGACAGAAAAACGTGCACACCTGTGATGAGTCCAGAAATTCTCCACTGTTATACGAGGAAATTGAATGAGCGAGAGAACGAGTTCAAGCTAATTTAAGCTTTTACTTTTTACTGATGTGATAAACTAAACTGGACTCTCAACGGCTTCCTTCACAAGAGTTCCCCTCTGAGATGGTCTTTCACTCACACTTCACTAAAAGCAATTGACAAAAATGTAATTTCTTTATGCCTGGTTAAACTGCTGCTTTATGGTGGAAAGACTTCAAAACAACTCTCATGTTGTGTTCTGGTCATTTTTGCCAGGACAGGATTATTTTCCCAAAATTGCTTACTGAATTTACTCACATGCATAGGGTATAACAACTTCCCCCAAAAATATTTTTTTTCAGTGTTCAGTTTTTGAGTGAACATTTATTACATTATAGTGTTTGAGTGCCAAATAATGTTTTTTTTTTTTTTTCTTCTTCTTCCACTCAAAAGCTGAGGAGCAGAAGCTCAATAGATGTGTTTCCATCCAAAGTTACAAATTGAACTTTTGCACAAAATTGTGACATTGCATAAAACATTTGCGAATAAAGAACCGTTTCCATCCAGTGAGTTGAAGAGAACAAAATCATAACTTCCTGATTAACTTGGAAACTCCAAGTTTCAGCTCCCTCCACAGATTTGCTATAGGATTAATGTGTGGAGACTGGCTAGGCCACTCCAGGACCTTAACGTGCTTTTTCTTGAGCCACTCCTTTGTTGCCTTGGGGGTATGTTTCGGGTCACTGTCATACTGGAAGACCCATCCATGACCCATCTTCAGTGTTCTGGCTGAGGTTCTCGTCCAAGATTTTACAGTGCATGGCCCCGTCCATTTGCCCCTCAATGTGGTAAAGTCATCCTGTACCCTTAACAGAAAAACAGCCCCAAAAGCATAATGTTTCCACCTCCGTGCCTTAGTTATATTTATTAGGGTTGTATGTTACATCTAATGTTGTTAAATTAATGTTTATTGCACATTTCTGTTTAATGAGTCCCACCATGATGGTGTGTAGTGCTTGTGTGAATGACACTGTGCACCTTCTATATGTGTTATTATTTAAAATCTGCTTGTGATGGGCTTTGGTTCATCATGTGACTTTCTCATCACCACCTGCATTTGGTGGTTATCAGTGTATTTCAAAGGTACAAAACAGATGTCAGTACTTCAATAGGTTGCTATATTAATATTATATCAGTTAATGAAATTACGGTATTTAACTGTGAATTGAAGTTAAACCCGTAAAACCTAAAATGTTGTTTCTGTATTTTTACGGTAGAATTCCAGCAACCACAGCTGCCGTTTTTTTTACCGTAAATTTTACGGATTTTTTTTTACAGTGCACGTCTACAATCTTGTTCCTGATGTCCTTTGACAGCTCTTTGGTCTTGCCTATGGTAGTGGAGAGTTTGGAATGGAAGATACAGATTCTGTGGACAGGAGTCTTTTATACACACAGCCAGCTGAAATTTGGAGAATCTTCATAAAGTGACAGGACTAATCTGTGTTCCACATGTGCACATAACCAGTCTGTGGGAGCCAAAATTCCTGCTGGTTGGTAGGGGATCAAATACATATTTGACTTACTTAAATGTAAATCTTTTTTTAACATTTGTATGCTGCTTTTTTCTGGATTTTTTGTTTGACATTCTGTCTCTATCAATTAAAATAAACCTACCATAAAAATGATAAACCCTTCTTTTTTTTTTTAAGTGGGCAAACTTACAAAATCAGCAGGGGATCAAATAATTATTTTCCCCACTGTATAATAATTTATGTATACAATAAATTACGAGCTTCAGAGCGCGCAGATGAAACGTGGTCAGGTTATCTTATTTTTGGAGCCTGCTGTTTGGGAACGCAGTTCTGGGAGTTAATTATAACGAAGCACTTTGACGAGACTTTGCTCCAGCTTTTTAGAATGACAAAACTAGCATTTCAGATGCTGTGCAATGAGATCAGTCCATTGGTTGGTCCAGTTTTATGCTGTCCCATCGCAAAGTCAAATGTCTTTTTTATGCGCATTAAGGAATTTATTCGGTAAAATGGTTTCCATCGTAGTTTATGTGCATGTTTTCTTACCCGATAAGAAATGTATCCTACTTAGTTGAGCACATTCATTTTTTATGTGCATTTTTAGAATTAATGTGCATCTTGCATTTTTGGTAATAGAGCTTAACAAGAAATTGTAGAGTGGGCATTTTAACCAGGAACACCAAATTATGTTAAAGATTTTTAGCACAAAGGTTGAGTCAAGTCACATTCTTGTTTCTGTGATTTTGAAGCTTGGTCACGTTTTTACTAATCATAAAAACACTAAATGTAGATATCCTTTGAGATACATTTGGGATGTGTCAGGGTGTGGGATAGAACAGAGGTCTTTTTACCCTGTTCCTGGGGACCCACTCTCCTGAAGAGTTTAGCTATAACCCTAATCAAACACATCTGAGGTAGCTAATCAAGCGCTTCAAGATTGCTTGAAGATGCACAGGAAGGTGTGATGAAGCAGGTTGGAAATATACTTTTCAGGAGAGTGGGTCCCCAGGAGCAGGGTTTAAGACATCTGGGACAGAAGGCATGAATCTGCCCTGTGTAAATGTCACTTATCTAGTTGTTTAGACCACATATGTGGAACTACGGCATACTGGGCGAAGAGAGCTTAAAGAGACCAGTAATCTAATTGCTTGCCACTGGAAGCATGACTAAATTGAAGTTGGTATATTTGCATACAGCATGGGAAGTACTGTAGTAGATTTGTGGACACATTTATCTATCCAAGTGTAAATGGAAAGTGTGAAGCTAGCTGGATGGCAATGCAGGAAGTGACTAAATGCTGTAATACACTACGCAATTTGAGCCCCTATTTACAGTTTGGATAAGTTGACGCTAGCTGCTAAAAGTCAGAGACAGTCTGCAGATTTGAGTTGACACATTTAATAGCAAATTTTGTAGTGTATAATGGTCACAGACCCCGATTTTTTAGCTTCAGAATTTGATTCCATCCAGTCGAAAGTCCATGTCATCCAAGATGTTCATTTCTTTATTTCTTCAGTTGAAAACAAAATAAGGTTTTTAAAGAAAACACTCCAGGATTTTTTTCCATATAGCGGACTTCAATGGAAATCAACAGGTTGAGGGTCCAAATTAGAGTTTCAATACAGCTTCAAAGGGCTCTACATGGTCCCAGCCGAGGAATAAGGGTCTTATTTTAGCAAAATAAAAATTTATATACATTTGAACCACAAATGCTTGATTTGCACTAGCTCTGCAATGCAGATCACGTCTTCACACATTACATGATCATGTTAGAAAGGTCACGTGTGGTTAGTTCTTCGTTTGCGTACTCCGGTTCAGAAAGGTAAGGTAGGGAGAAAAGCTCCATCTCATTTTATCCTCCAACTTCAAAATCAGCTGACATCACTGTTTTACCTTTTTTGTAAAGGGTGTTTGACTTTCTTTGCACGTTCGCTTTGTAAACACTTCCGTACTTCAGTACTTCCGCCTACGTCATTCGTGACCTTTACGACGTGACTACGTAATGCGTGATGATGAGCTAGTGCAAGACAAGCATTTGTGGTTAGAAAATTACCGATAATTTCACTAGATAAGACCCTTATCCCTCAGCTGGGATTGTGTGGAGTCCTTTGAAAATGCAATTCGGACCTTCAACCTGTTGGCTCCCATTGAAGTCCACTATATGGAGAAAAATTCTGGAATGTTTTCCTCAAAACCTTAATTTCTTTTCGACTGAAGATGGAAAGACATGAAAACCTTGGATGACATGGGGAAAAATAAATGATCAGGAAATTTTTATTCTGGAAGTGAACTAATTGTTTAATAAATGACACCTTATTATAAAGTGTTACCCAATTGTTACCCAAAGTTTTACTTTTAGTTAACAATAAGATCACTGGGTCCATCATTTCGGTTTTGTGTGATTAAGTTGTCATTTCTTGAATTTTTACATATAGTCAATCCAGTTGTAAAATGCAGTTGTCAGTGATAATAGTTGTTAATAACTGAACTCTGTGTGTAGAGAACGGGATTAAGCACAGTGTGTACATGGCCCTTTGTCCCACTTTAGATCATGTGTAGCTGAACCATCTCGGCTACGTCCTTATGTGGGTGGCAGAGCGCTGGCGACCCATACTGATATCTGATTTAATCTGGTTTTGCCCTTTGCTCTGCCTCTCTCTTTCTCTCGCTCTCACTCTCTCTCTCTCTCTCTCGCTCTCTCTTTCTCTTGTGTTTGATGTTCAGATTGCTAGCCTGGCCTGCACAGCAGATACCAAGCCAACTCTGCGGGTTGCTACACAGTACCTAGTGTTAATGGGGGTCTGTTTACGACTGGCTCTGCTTATAGAGGAAATATGGTCTCAATGCCAACAATGTCTGTGTGTGTGCCTATGCTTACGGAGGCATAGCATATCTTTTTGATGTTTTTGTCTTCTTTTATTGTAGTTGGGACTATTTCGCAAACAATGCCCTGTTAGGAGGCCTTGTGATTTTTATCCCACTCTGATCTCATTAGTATTTACAGTAGGTATTTGTGAGTATCGTTTACACATCAGTTAAAATAAAAATGATATAATGATAAAGTAGCTGTCACACAACAGTGTGTGGGATAAGGCGAAAAGACGAATAATTCCAATAACACTTTAATAATTCCATAACAGGTAATATCCAGACAGGTCAGGAGCACGCGCGCACACACAAGGTAACGATCACATAGGGACATAGTAGACCAGACAAGGGAAGAATGAACAGACTAGACTTTAAATACTGGAGTAAATTAAGATAATTGACAAGACACAGGTGAATGGAAGTTAACTAATGATGACACAATGAGAACAGGAACAGGAACGACCAAATATGGGCACACGAGGAAGGAAACACAACAAACAGTCCATGGGGTGTGACAGTAACAATGATTTAATATATATCAGCATCACAAATCACATGTAACAATGAAGTAAATATGCTAAAAGAATGTGATAAGATTTTACACATTTGACATACATTTGAAAATTCTTTGAAAATAAAGGTATTAATAAACATTTGCTTGTCTTTAAAGTTGTTCAACTGTGTATAAAAATTTAATTATTTAGTTTAAGGACCATTTTGTACTATTAACTAGTTGCTTTACTAGCATATTGGCTGTTTATTAGTACTTATAAAGCACATATTTGGGAGGCTCCAATTACCTTACTAACTATTAATAAGCAGTAATTGTTCATAACAATTCATAGTTGGTTAATGAGAACTGGTCCTTAAAAGAACCAAAGGGGGGGGGGGGGGGAGTAGATTTTACATGCTGTCGTTACTAATACATTAATGATGTATGTTTCAGTGTCTGTGTAAATGTAAGAAAATATTAATATTTTACATATGGATGCATACGATTACTAATAAGATTATTTTATTTTATTGACCCTGACAGTGAAACAGTAATTACAGACATTCTTAGCTGATCTAAATAGATGTCATCTGTCACCCTTTTAGTATCTTTATCAGATATCTGAACCACCCATGATACAACAGATCAGTTTCCGTGATAACAGACATGACAGAGCGCACGAGCGAAACAGCTGTAATGAGTCGACTTCATCTCGCCTGCTAATTACTTCATACACATTCTGCACTGTTGCGTATGGGACTAATTATGAGGCAAACAGGCAAAGATTTCAAAGTGTCTCTCCTCCAGAACGCTGAAATGTCAAATGGGAGTGTATTCACGGGTAATGGTGCACAGAGAGACACAGAGGAAGTTCTTCTCCACGGTGTTGGTTTGCTTTGATGGTTGTTTGAGGAGCATATAGCACATTATCCTTAATAGACTATGCCATAAAGATCTCTGTCCATTCAAAACAATGACTGTTTCTGTGCTTTCCTGCAATAAGCCTCATCGAGCAATGTGTCAATAACCTATATTTATTGAACTAAAACTTATTTACATAAAATTTATAGGGTGAGAAAAGCAAGAGTGCCTGACCAACAAATAATGTGATATGAATCACTGTTTCTGGTAAAAAAAAAAAAAAAAAAAAAAAAAAAAAAATCACATGGTGTAACCATCAAGTAAAATATAATAATTATAAATTTAATATATTTAATTTTGATATATATATATATTTTAAATATTTAATATAAATCCAATATAATAAAATTAATATAACATATTTTTCCATACATGTTTGAATACAGAGTATACAAAAAGAAGTAATTGTTTTCAAAAATATATTTTTTCTAGTATTAATAAGGAGAGAACATGTCATTCTTTTATTTTTTTTCCATCCCCTGTTGTTCTCTTACATCAACATTTCCAGACATATAACTGTTTTGGTCTGTTTTCACTTGTAAACTGTGTTTGGTCTTTGCGAGTTTCTCTCCTGATTTTTTTTTTTTTTTACACTAGAGCCTGTCTTTTTTCACTAGAGAAAGCAGTTATCATTATGGATAGAGGTTCTATCTAACTTCTAACTTAGCCATAAACAATGGTTTGAAGTAAAACAAAACAAAAATAAAAAAGTCATCATGATGGATGTGGTGATTACAAACATGCAGATTTTCACTTTACAAGATGATAATTGATGGACTGTAGTCATGTGGATTATTGTGATGTTTTTAAGATGCACTTAAATTGATTTTAAATTTATTATAGATCATGACATTGTGGTGTCTTAAAAGCCTGGAAACTAGTTTCTTTGGGATGTCAGGTGCCTTCATACACAAAACCTTGCCTGTTAAGTCATTGACTGACTGAGCAGCCGCCAGCTGTTTTGGACACAGTCTTTACAAAATCAACATTTGCAGCATCAGCTGACCTCGACCACGGCAGCCATTTTGTTGACCTCCGCGTGAACCCTGTCTTTTTTTACTTGCTTATTTTGGCAGGCTGTCCCTGAGGCAGCTGAGCTGTGTCGAGCTTCACCCCACTTCAAAGGGAGAATATAGGCCTGCTTTGCATAATCAAGCGGAGAGAAGAAGAGCGAAAAGCTCAGCAGAGAAGCTACAGCTGGAACATACAGCGTTTGATAATCTCTCCCCCACCACAAGTCGCAGAGCTGCTAACATCCCAGCACAAAAGAGAGAATAACGGGACATCAAGCCTTGTCATGGAGTCTGGCCGTGATGATGGCCATGTGTTTATCTTGTTTTGTTTCACTTGATCTGAAAGTCCAAGCTGCTGGAGCCTATAGGCTGTTAAAAGAGGCAAGGCCGTCATGTCGACTGATGATTAAATGCCATACTGTATATAACATTTTGACTGTTTTTGACTATATCATTTTGAACTGTTTTGTTCATGTCACTTATATTGTAAGCTTAATGGACATAAGCCTTAAAAAAAAGGCTATTTATTCACAGTGAACTCAGAATCATACAATAAAATATATGATTCCCTTCAAGGCTTTGTAAACAAATATTTCACAGGGGTATATGGCATGAATAATTCACTCAGAAGTTTTCTGTTACCCAGCCAACTTGAATATTATATTAGAGACGCACCAATGTTAAAAAAATAGCAATACTGATAAGCTGATTTCACTCATTCTAAACAATTTTGTCTAAAATAATAATATTATTAATAATGATAATTAATATAACAATATTATTATTATCATTATCATTGTATAGTATGAAAAATGAATGAGATCTGCTAAAGATTAAATTTAGGTTATTTTTAAAGTTGAACTTTTTAACTTATGATGGCAAAAAATAATCTAAATGTATATATAATATAATATAAATATATAATATTGAGCAATATTAATTTAAAAAAAGTCTAATATGATACTGATATATATCATGCCTCTCTAATATTATAGTAATATAATATTATTATTTTTTATTATTATTTGTATTAGAGAGACCTTTAACAATGTGTATTTTAACCCTCTAAAGCCTAATAATGTATCATATTTAATACACAAATTTCTAAGGCCTCTAAATGACGAACGTCAAAATCATATCAAAACTTTGCTTTAAAGAAAACGTAAGAATAACATTTATTTGATTATCCATACATTATTTTTATTTATTTATTTATCAAATATCATCCATCATGCTATTGAGGAACATTTATTTGTTTATCTCTAAATCATTATTGCATTGCATTATACAGTGCCGTGAAAATGTTTTTGCCCACTTCCTGTTTTTTTTTTTTTTTTGCATATTTGTCATACTTTGCATATTTGTTAAGATTCAGATCATCAAACAAATTTTAATATTACACAAAGATAATGCAAGTAAATACAAAATGCAGTTTTTAAATGATGATTCCATTTATTAAGGGAAAAAAGCCGTCCAAACCTACCTGGTGTCAGTCCTGTCTTCCTGTGTCTTGTGTTTCCCCTCCTCTCGTGCCCATATTTGGTTTGTTCCTGTTACTGTCCTCGTTTAGTGTCATTATGAGTTCATTAGTCTCCATCCGTGTTTGATTGTTCCCCACCTGTTTCAGTTCTCTTCGTTTGATTTCCTTCTCTTTATAAGCCCTGTGTTTCCCTGTCTGCTGTTAAATGTCATTCAAGTGTTCCTGTGACCCCTATGTATGGTGATCATTAAAGACTGTGTTGTTTAAGGTATTCCTTGTCTCCCTGACTCCTACAACCCGTGACAGAACAGCCGACCTTAAAAAGAAATGAGTGACACCTTTTCCCTGTTTTATTTTTCTGATTTTCCTAGTTTTTGGTTTTGACTTTTTCCCTCCTCTCCGCGGCATGGAAAGTCCGCCGCCGTTAGTTCAACGCTGCCGTCTACGGCTGGTCCCAGCCCGCTGGTCAGACTTCAGGCTGGTTCGGCTGCCAAGCCCGCCGCCGTCCACGGCCCACACAAGCCCACCGTTCGCGGTGAAATTCACGCTGCTGTCTGTGGCCAACACAAATCTGCCACTGTTCGCGGCCCAGGCAAGCCCGCCTGCAGAGAGTATGGCAAGCCCGCTGACGGAGGCTCAAGTGCCTTTTAGGCCTATTGGTGGTATTTGAGGGGATGTCGTAGATTCCAGTGCCCGCTCCTCGACAGTGCCCCCCCCCCCCCCCCCCCCCCCCCCCCCCCCCCCCCAGTGTGTGCTTCTCCAGGGCCAGTGCCCGTGCTTCCCGAGAGTCTGCGCTTCCCGAGTCGAGCCCAGGAGTGGCTCCAGGTCCCGAGTCGAGCCCAGGAGTGGCTCCAGTTCCCGAGTCGAGCCCAGGAGTGGCTCCAGTTCCCGAGTCGAGCCCAGGAGTGGCTCCAGTTCCCGATCTCCTGTTAAGCCCAGGGAGGATGGCTTTAGCCGGAGAGGCCGGGACGGGGGGCCGGGGTCATGGCCTTGAAGGCTGCTCCGCCATGGCCTCCCGAGCTCCCCTGCACCGCCGTGGATCCCGGAACGGGCGCTGCTCTGGAGGTCGTTAGTCATGTCTCCTGGTCCCTTGATCATTAAAGACTGTGTTTAAGGTATTCCTCATCTCCTCGTTTCCCTGACTCCTACAACCCATGACACCTGTCCCTACGTGAAAAATTAATTGCCCCCTGCTGTTAAATCCAGAAAAAAACTGTGATTAACCATTATTTTAGAAAGCTGAGTTACATTTCAATAGACAAACCCAGGCCTGATTACCGCCAGACCTGTTGAATCAAGAAATCGCTTAAATAGAACCTGTCTGACATGGAAGCATGTTTAAAGAGCAACACATCATTCCGCGATCTAAAGAAATTCATAAACAGATGAGAAACAAAATAGTTGACGTGTATCAGTCTAGAAAGGGTTATAAAGTAGTGATGCAAAGTCATTTCCGTGAACCAGTTCTTTTCGGACAGTTCGGCACATTGAACTGATCCATCGGTTCCTGATGTTATCAAGCAATGATGTCACTATACATTTATTTTTTTAACAACTCTGTGCCATGTTGCTTCAATGAAACATTCAAATAAAGTCATTTGTGTCAACACATATTGAAACATTCAAATAAAAAGTTATTTTTGCGAACTCATATTGCCGATTATTGCCTTTCATTCAATTAAATTAATATTTGTGGTCACAGTTTCATTCGCAGATCCTTTATGGCAGATACGACTGACTAATATTGATTAGCCTATGATAGGAGTCCTAAAGGTTTCGCACCTACAGCACACATTACAGACACTGATGCACAAACGTGGATATGTTCTACATATCCTAAGTATAAAGAAAGAATAAACCAGTCTGATAAACTCATTGATTTAAGTTAAACCACTTAAAATATGATCTGCATACACAATAAATCGTACTAAAACTCAGGTTTTTCCATGTTTTAATAAAAACGCAGCTTTTTAATAAAACAATAAAGCATATCTATGGTATCCTACATTTTGTTTGTTATAAAGAAACTTTGCACATCAGGCTTGTTCAAGTTCGCAGTTAAACACACGCAGTGTCAGCAACTCACTCATCAGAATCTTCGGTAATCCTCTGTAAACTTCGTCACGGCTCATTCGGTTCTTTTTGAGTTGGACGTGCTACTTCGTCATTCAAGAACCTAACATCACTATTATAAAGCCATTTCTAAGGCTTTGGGACTCCAGTGAACCATGGTCAGAGACATTCTCCACAAATAGAGAAAACTTGGAACACTGTGAACCTTCCCAGGAGTGGCTGGCCTACCAAAATTACTCCAAGAGCGCAACAACAACTCATCGAGTAGATCATAAAAGAACCCAGAACAACATCTAAAGAACTGCAGACCTCAATTAAAGTCAGTGTTCATGATTCAACAATAAGAAAGAGACTGGGCAAAAACAGCATCCATGGAAGAGTTCCAAGACAAAAGCCACTGCTGACCAAAAAGAACACAAAGGCTCGTCTCACATTTGTCAGAAAGTATCTTGATAATCCCAAAGACGTTTATATTATATTCTGTGGACTGATGAGACAAAAGTTTAACTTTTTTGAAGGTGTGTGTCCCATTACATCTGGCATAAAACCAATACAGTATTTCATAAAAAGAACATCATACCAACAGTCAAACATGGTGGTGGTAGTGTGATGATCTGGGGCTGCTTTGAAGCTTCAGAACCTGGATGACTTGCCATAATTGATGGAACCATGAATTCTACACTCTATCAGAAAATCCTGAAGGAGAATGTCCAGCCATCAGTTTGTGACCTCAAGCTCAAACGCTCTTGGGTTATGCAGCAGGACAATGATTCCAAACACAGCAGCAAGTCCACCTCTGAATGTCTCAAGAAAAACAAAATTAAGGTTTTGGAGTGGCCAAATCAAAGTCTGGACTTAAATCTAATTGAGATGCTGTGGCATGACCTTAAACAGTCCATTCATGCTCAAAAAAGCCCTCCAATGTGGCTGAATTAAAACAATTCTGCAAAGAAGAGTGGGTCAAAATTCATCCACAGCGATATGAAAGACTCATTGCCAGTTATCGCAAATGCTTGATTGCAGTTGTTGCTGCAAAGGGTGGCACATCGAGTTATTAGATTTAGAAGGCAATTACTTTTCCAGGCAGGTTTGGACAGCTTTTTCCCCTTAATAAATTAAATCATTATTTCAAAACTGCATTTTGTATTTACTCTGGTTATCTCTGTGTAATATCAAAATTAGTTATATCTGAATCATTCAAGTCTGAAAAATATGCAATAAATAAATACATAAATAAATAAACCTACAGAGCTTTAATCATAAAACTAAACATTTAAATACACTAAGACATATCATTGAGAGAATGACAACTGATATTTACATGCATTTTATATAAGTAGTCTGTAGGCTACTGTTATAAAGATCTCAGTGATTTGCATTAGAGTTTTGTGTTTTTGGCCATATAAATATCAGCATCTGCACTTCACCAAGTTGCATATTTTTGCTCAGTTTGGGCCTCTGAATAAAACTGAGGTGTTTTTCCTCCTCAAGTATGAACTCGATATTCTCACTATATCATATTGGCCATAAAAGTCTGTTGTATCAAGTATGATAATCGATTAAACACGTATGCAAACTTGATATTTTGTCTAAATGTTCAATAAACTTCTATTTGAAAACACTTGTTTTTTTCGGACTATTATTTCATAGCTTTTACAGGGTTAAATTGCTATATTAATTTCTTTTTTGAACAGCAATATGTGACTAGAATTTAAAATACAATAATCTCCACTGACATTCTAAGAGGTAATAAATCGAGCATTTAAACAGGCTTACATTTTTACATTTCTTAAACTCAATCTTAAAATCAGAAAACAGATCAAACAGTCGTGATTAATCTCTCGACTTTAAGCTGTCATACTTTATTTCTTTAAAAGTCACGATGATGGATCTTGCCTCACAGGTCATCATCTTGAACCGGCAGATGGACTTGATCTCATTAACCTCATTTCTGCTCAGACCCAGCATAGATGTGCAACCTATGACTTTTCTGGTTTTTGAAAATACTTTCCCGTAGCGCACTGAGCTCATAACAAAACTTTCTGTTCAAATATCCTGCCTGAAAGGAATGCTGAGTTAGGTCTGGCCTTAGATCCTGTGAACTCCTCATCAGCAGGGTCAGTCACAGTCCAGCGCGGTTTAATGTCCATCACTTGAAAGTAATGGGTTGAAGCAGTTCTTTTGCTGATCTGAGACCGGTTTTACAGTTCTGTCATGGGCATTTTTTCCTGCAGAAGATTCAGGAGGAGGTTTTGACTGTAAGGTGGAATGAAGACAGAAAGCATCACCTTTCAGCTTCGGCCATAACAGTCTCTCCTGCTTTATGTCGGCCATTAAATATGATTCTTAATAAAGCTGACTATATTAGCTAACTGACCAACCTACCATTAAAAATGAATGAATGGTGCCGCATGATGCAAGTAGAAGGCTAAGGGACTGTGTATGTGTAGGGGAGAAAAGAGAGTGCAGAGAAGATATTTAAATGCCTCGTTAAATGGGCTTTTTAATAGCCAGAGGTATTATTTGTGAGAGTCAGTGGGCAATCTGACCATTTTATTAATTTTTATTATATAAACATATTCTGAATTTGATTTGACATACCCAATGTGTTTAACAGTTCCATATTAATCAAGTACAGGCAAATAATTACTTTCTACTTTCTTATATTTAGCTGTAAATTGACAGCAAAGTACTGTATTTTTACAGTACTGCTGTTAAAAAAGTTTACTGTATATTAATCACATGTGTTTGTTTACATAAACTGTTTTGTCTATAACAATTATTTATTTATTTATTTATTTTTTACATGGGAATACTATAGTTACTGCATGTTTTTCTTACTTATTGTAGATTGAATGTATCATTTAATGACAAAAATCATACTTTTGTTATTTTTCATAACAGTGATGGCAAAAGAAAATGGAAAATAACACTCTCTGAAGTTTTAAAACATTTTTTTTATAGCAAAAAGCAGAAAATGGGCTTTTATGAACACGTAAGCTGAAATGTCAGCTTCATTTTAAACCATCAAATATGACCATTTTTATGTCCTCGTGATAAATGCTAGCACTTATTTTCTATTTTAAATTTAACATTATAATAAAAGTATTTACTGTGTCCCTCAAGTTGTCCAGTCTGTTTTTTTTTTTGTTTTTGTTTTTTAAATCATAAAGCTGACATCACTTCCTTGGAGAGAAATGTAAGCTTTTAAATGGACAAAGGAATATACGAGTTTCCTAAGATAATGTTCACAATGCCCATACATTAAAATCATTATTCTTTTAAACTATTGTTCATTTGTCCCTAACAGGGTGGACATTTTGGTGTCGCATTTCATTGATTTTGTTTAATAAATTCTTAAGTTTATTTACCTGTGCTTGACCTAAGTCTTTTTTTTTTTTTTAAATGTTTTACATCTATCTATCATGATGACACAAAATGTTGTTTTGATTTTTTAAATTGTATAATGTTCAAAAGGCACCAAATAGGGATGACCTAAATATATTTCACCATACTGCCCTTTTTTGCACAACGATGCCAGTCGTCTTGAAAGTCACTTTGCCTTTTTTGGTTTTTGAGTCATGTTCAGGGTTAATGTCCATAAAGGCGTGAAAGAAAAGGAGTACATGTGCTTATGTAAAGGCAAAACAGATTATATTTGCAATCATTTTTGTAAAACCAGATGACTGTTTAAATTATTTATTTGATCTGAATTTGGATAAAACTGGCTGTATAAGTGTCAAACAACTACACTTTTATTGAAATAAATAAGCGTATTATACCTGGCTACGCTAATTTCTCTCTCAAATTAAATGCTTTCTGTAGGAAAAATTCTCTTTTATGTGGAATATTCTTCTAATTAAACCAGCAGTGTCAAATTCAATGTAAGTTGAGGGTCAGATGAGAGAAAATTTCCCCTTGTGCAGACCAAATGACCTTTTATTAAACTTTAGAGAGCTGACAATTTCATTAAAATTACAAACTATAATATTATTTACAAGAAAACTAGGAAAAAAATTGCATCTAATTACTTTAACAAATAAAAAGTAGTCAATTAGCTAAAAGAAAATGCTACAGATTGCATTTTGTCACCTTGGAATTATAAGGTTCTCATATTTTTTAGTTCTTCACATATTCTGTTACTTATTTACATCAAGTAATGCTTTTTTTTTCTTCATTTTGGGATTTTTTTTTTTCAAAGTATATGGAATGCAAAAACCTTGAAGCTTAATTTTTCAAAACCACCCAGAATGCAGATAGAAATTTATAATTACAAGGTGGCGATTTGTGTGCAGACAATTATTAATATTCACCAATATAAAATTTGCAAAACTAGAAATCATTAACACAGTTATTCCTTATGAAAACTGTGGTCAAATAATGGCAATCAAAACCATTCCTTTCTGTTGAAATCAAATGCACACTAGTAACAAGAACAGTCTGTTAGTAAAAATGCAAGTTTTAGATCATGAAACGCAAGCATTTTGCATTTAAATCCTGCTTCCTGACACCTGACATCTCTTTTGTTCAACCAGTTTTTTGTGCAGTTGCAATTGTCATTATGTCATTTTAGATGTCTGTGTGAGTTGGAGTGCAGGATGGACTTGTTAATGCTCATTATGGAAAAAGCCTACTCACAGAGATATAGTCCTGAACTTGCTGAGAATTTTAGAGGCAAATGCAGTCATTTTGGGAAACGTCGGTTTGAGGTGTTGGTAAAATACATCCACAGTGACTATTGCAAATTTATCTTTCAAAGGTATGTTGCACTGTTTGATTAGATCCATTTGGAGTTCCTCTGGTAAAATGGTGAGCAGAAGAGTGAGAATTTCTTCTCAAGTTCATTGAAGACCTGGAAGCGATTCTGAAATTTATTCCCTTTTTTCTTTGTATCTGTCTGTGTTGTTTTTGTCATGAGCAGTGTGCACAAATTTTCAAGTGGGGAAATGAGCTGGGCTACCTTGGGGGCAGCTGTATCACCCTCTGATCTAGTTTCATTCGAAATGTGTGAATGCATTTGTAATATTCAGTCACGACTTGTTGCGGCCTCGAATCTTTGCATGGAGCACATGTAAGTGCTCTGTTATGTCCACTATAAAAACAAGATCACGATCCCACTCCAGGTCATCCAGCTCAGCCACTGGTTTCTCTTTGTCTCTCATGAACTTTCTGATTTCTGAGTCCAGATCAAAGAAACGGTGTGGTATGGTAGACTGTGATCAAGTCTTTTTTTTTTCAGATAAAAAAGCATCAAACTGCAGATGGTTGAGTCCCTTTGCTAATATAAAATTAACCATTTTTTTATCACTACACTCATGGTGTTTTGCTAAATTGCTTCTTGATGTAATAAACCAGGGGTAGGCAACGTCGGTCCTGGAGTGCCGCTGTCCTGTAGAGTTTAGCTCCAACCCTAATCAAACACACCTGAACAAGCTAATCAAGGTCTTCAGAATTACTAGGGCTACAGGCAGGTGAGGTTTTTTTTCAGGGTTGGAGCTAAACTCTGCAGGACATCGGCACTCCAGGATCGATGTTGCCTACCCCTGTAATAAACGATGAAAATTCTAGAATGTGTGTGTTGGATTCTATTCTCTCTTTTAATTTCCTGCCTTTTTGCCGTCTGTGGATGGGGCACCATGCGTTGCCATGCTAACAGCGTGAATCCAGTCAACCTGCTCAAAAAATTCTCTGTTGACCTGGCTACTTTATTTATTCAATGGAACCGAATACAAAGAGTGATTCATTTTTGTGTACTGAATGACGCTAGTTATGATTCTAAATAGCCAGCAAAATATACTGTAGTAGGCTCAAGACGTGATTGCTGAAATATTGAAATGGAAAATAACTTATATGTGCTCACTTATTGCTTGTGCAGATTATCAAAGAGGAAAAATACCCACACATTCAGTGAGATTGCTAACGAATAAGCTTAATTTAAAAAGCTTGTTATCATGGTGTGTGTTCATTTGTGCTTTTCACTTATACCACTAATAGTTGCAATAATAACAATTAACAACATTAACTTTATATTGCTGTTTCTTACAAACACATGTAAGTGTTTTATGACTTCTAATGAAGAAAGCAATATAATGGCAACTGGCTTCTTTGTTGTTCACTTTTGAGTAAGCAGAAGTAAATACCAAGAACATTCTCATGTTAGTCTGATACACATCAAATCAAAATTCCCTTCTGGTGTGTCAAGCTTGTTACACCGTACAACCCTGGCAAGAGCTTCTCTGTGCCCTGGTTCAGTCCCTCATCACCTGGCACACAGAGTGCCACAAGAGGTGTAGTTCAGCTGTCTTTCATCATGTGTGAGGTCTTGAGGGCATCGTTGGTGTAATTGATGGCTGTCACATAAAGGTCCAGAGGCCAGGCAGTCATTATGATTACCTCAACAGCTTTAGCGTACATTAGCTTCAATGGGTGCCATGGGTGCCATACCTCCCACAGCCAACCAAACAGACAAGATTTTGGACTTCTCCGTACAGAAACATGATTATGTGATATTATTTTATAAAAATAATTTATATTTTATGTAAAGTTATATTTTAAACTCTTTTTTTGTGTCTGAATGTCTAGAACTTATCCTTGCTTGTCAGTAATGACTATAATGAAACACCTTTTAAAATACCCTCGTACATGCGAATCCTATAATAAACATTTTTAGAATCCTAATGAATGTAGGAATGAATTCTACGGAAGTACAAAGTTCATTCATGAAAGCAATGTATAACATTTTCAAAGGATTTCTGCAATTGTTGCGTGTCTGGTTATCTTGTTAAGGAACTCAAGGAGCTTTTCTTGTTTCATCCTGAATTTGTTTTTGAGTGTGTTCACACTTTTGATTAAAACAAACTCTTTGCGTTTATATGAAAAAGTGTGAACGCTGACACCCCTGAAAAGGTGGGTCTCAGTCCGCTTCCAAACGAACTCTGGTGCGGTTCGAGTGATATACGAATGACACATGGACCAAAGATATCTAAACGAACCAAAAACAGGACCTGGTGTTAAAGGATGCGACCCTAAAAAGGACAAAAGCATACCTGCTATATATGTTGCTCATTACAGTTTCAGACATCAAAACTGTTGTCTTCTTGCAGCAGTCCTCTGTCCAATCAAATTGTGACTGTATCTGTATGTTTTTTGTTTTATATGTTTAGGTTTGGTGTTAAAAAATGACAGAGTGAACACGAAGCGGACCAGGATTTAATGTCTTATTTTCTTTTTTGGTCCAGACCAAGAGAACCAAACTAAACACACTCTTATTTCTCTCCATTGGACAATTGAATAACAACAGAAGAGTGGCATCCATTTGGGGTCAAGAGGTCGGAGGATGAAGCACAGCTGCTGAATGCCAAGAGATGTGGAGATGGCTGAGTTGGTCCAAGATTTTTGAAAGTGGGAATTAAAACTGTTCAGTTAATTTCTGGGCTCTGACTGAGCAAAATAACAACTTCTGGCCCTGTGCCAAGCTCTGGCAAGCGTTGGGAGCTCTGCCTCATTGCTCACGATATGCTGACGCGTCAGGTCAATTAAAAACAGTGTGATCTCTGCTGAAGACCTGATGAGAAGGCAGATTAGAGGCACTAAGGAACATGATTGGCAGCTATAAGTGAACCAGGCTGGTCATCTGGGATGTGGGGCAGCTGTAAATCAAAATAAATTTATGACTATTTTCTTGCGAAATGAATGTGTTCACTTGGATAGTCATGTTCTCATCAATATACATTGCTGAATCTATTTTAGATTGATATAACAATGGCGTCACTAGCCTGGTCAGGTCTGGACACCAAAATAGCTGCACTGAATCATCTAGGAACACTACAGTAGAGAATTACTTCATGCTGTCGGATCATGTTTTAATATAAAGTACCTTGGCAGACCTCTTCCTTCAGTACTCAATGGTAATTAATAAATCCCAATAATAATAAAACCCAATAAGTGCTTCTGAACAGGCATCTGACGAAGCTGGTCCATAATAAATAAATAAGAATGCTTATCATCAAAGTCTTTTAGTCCTCCTCAAAAATATGTTTAAAATTTCCTTAACTTTTGTTTTTATTTATTTATATACTGATGTGATATGCAGATGCATATAATGTAAAAAAAAAAATGCAGTAAAGAATTTGAATTAAAATTGCCTCCTTGCAAAATTTTGGCGTGCATCTGCTCAAGACAATGTGACATGTAGCCAAAATATTGATGAAATGCCAATTATTAAGGGATCTCATAACAAGAAAGACTGGTTTAATTAATAATAGTTTACTATTATAGTACAATACTAATTTTCAAAGAGAAAACAGACCTGTCAAACTATGTTGGAAAACTCATCTTTTTAAAAAATAAGTTATGTATGTTGTTTACAGCATAAAAATAACTCAAGCCTGCAACTCTGTCAGCAAATTACAGCCTGTCATAATGTCATGAAAGACATTCAGTAGTACTACATTTGTGAAAAACTACAGTCTACTTCAGTAAATGTTGACAGGGTCTCTTTGCGAGGTTTTAAGCTCATAGCTTTAGCCGTGTCTAATAAGCCTCTAATAAGACTGAATCTCTTTGGCTTGTGAATATTTAAACTCACAATTTTGGTATCATCATTTGCCCTGAATGTAACTATGAATTTGTACTCACATGTACAGCAATGTGACAATTTATTCTTGATTCAAGACAATGGAGGACTTGTAGTTATTTTTGCACTGACTGGTACAAAATGAAAAAAGAATGAAAAGAGCTGAAAAATAAGACACTTTCAGTTATTCATAAGAAATCTGTGTTGTTTCTATTTTGCACTTCTCATTGGTGCTCTTTGCTAAGGACATTATGTACATTTGACAATTGATAGGAAATATATTTTTAACCTGTTTGAAATCTGCCATAACATCTGTGAACAGGTCAGTTTGGTTACCTGGTACTTACTTAGCTTACCTAAAAATGTTAGTTCATATGACAGTCCATGGAAAATTCCCTCACAGACTGGAAGCGATACTGTGTAAAGTTCATTATGCTTCCCTGTCGAGTGTGGATCTGGGTAGAAGTGTTGTCCACAGCTCCATTTCTTTAGATGCGTTCTATCTAATAATGTGGCCACATATACATTGCTCTCTCTCTCTGTTTCTCTCTCTTTCTCTCTACATATACAGTATAAAAAAAACATTAACATTTCATGATTTCAGTTGGCCATTTATGTGTATGGCTCAAAATGGATTTTTATTTTTCAGCTGAAAGCACAGACATGGGGCCACTTCTCTATTGCTTTTTAGACAGAAAAATACCACCTAAAATATAGTATAAGTTGTGCTTAGTGCAAGCCAATGAAATTGGTGAAAAGGGTGACCTGTAAGATTTACAATGTGATGACCGAAAATGAATTATATGGACCCGTTTGAACACTAAAAAGAATTGTATCCAAACAACACATAACTACTGCAGAGAAAATTAGATCAAACCTCAGTATTCACTGTATTCAAAAAAGCGACCACAAAGAACTTCACAAAGCCAACGTCCATGAAAGAGCTGCAACTGCAGAAATTTTACACACAGAAATCAATGCTAAAATATGAACAATATGGTGTTATGATCATCAAAATTGGAGAGTTGGAGCACAAAGATGAGCAAGCAGCTCACCTGACTTGAAAATCATCACACCATGTGGACAGTTTTGGAAAGAAAAGTGAGAAGCAGATTCCGTCCTCCAATGTCTTTGAATCAACTGGCAGATGTTGTTAAACAACATTCAACATGCTGTATGAATCTATTCTAAGAAGGCTGGAAGCTGTATTAAAGGCAAACAGTGGTAGAGATGTTGACATAATTTTGTCCAACCCCTATATTTTTAATGTATATATTTATTTATTTGACTGGAATGATGCAGGATAACATTGTTATGTAATGCAGAAGATGCTGTGTGCATAGACTTCTAGCTAATAGCTCATTTGCCAGCCTCTGTCCTTGGCTAGACTTATTTAAAATTTAAAAATACAGTTTTAATTTTACATTTAATATGAATCGATGTGGATTTGAGGAGGAAGTGGATATTGTTTTTTCACGGGTCTGCTGCCACAGGGCTAATTTGACAGAAAGACTGTGTAAAACAGACATAATCCCATTTTAAACTCTACACAGCTTTGTCTCATTAGAGTCTGCACTCCGAGCTCCAGTGTGCTGACTTCATTAGCTAATATTGGACAGCAAAATTGGCTGTTGAAAAAGGCAAAGACATCCGGCGCTGCCAAGGAGGAGTCCAATATTAGCTAATGAAATTGAGCTAAAATGAGCTTACAACAGCACAAAATTGCTACCATTTTAAGCTAACATCCGTGCAGCGCCATAACTTTTGTTAGTCCCTCTGAGTGAGGAAATTGATGGTTAATATTAGGCCTATATCTCCTTGGAGAATTGTCGATTTGTCATTCAGCTATAGCTTTATCAATGTTTTGCTAGTGTAAGATAAACCACATTCACATTTATTACTCACTCACATATATAGACATCGGAGAGATACACTTTCATTAAGGCTTTCCAAGGTGACAACTGTATAGAGATCAGATAAAAAGAGCAATTGAGGTTTGTTTGTGTATGCTTTTTTTCTACACGTATACCTTGATGATTCTTTGATCAAGCTCTGTCTCCTTCATCAGCATAGCAAACACATGCCTTGTGTTTTCAAAGAGCTAGCGTCTCGATCACGCAACTCCGAGTGTGCATTGTGCAAGTCGTGCTAACATAGACTAAGCTTTGGAACGGCTCGGTCTCCAGGGGGATTTGTGTATGTAAAGGGAGGGAGAATGTGAAAATGTCTGAAACATTAATATTGCTGTAATCTGATATAGATTTCACTTGGGGCGAAGACATTCATCACGCTGGGAGAGAATGACTAATGAAGGATTTATGATATGTGGCGTATCTCAGTAGACACTTATTACAAGTTTAGAGGTTGATATGCGCCGGTGTTTGCGTGTGCACTTTTGAGCATGTCTCTGTGTGTTAGTACATCTGCAAAGTTTGTTATGACTGCCTAAAAGTTTATGTTTGGAATCTTGGATAGGGATATTAAAGGGTCTGTAGTGTCTTTAGAAGCTTGTGCAATTTTTCAAAGAGCAAACAGACCTGTCAAACTATGTGGGAAACTGTAAAAATATTAGAAGAGTTCTTTTAAAAGTAAGTTATGTATGTTGTTTAAAGCATAAAAATAGCTCAAGCCTGCAACTCTGTCTGCAAATTATGGCCTGTCATAATGTCATGAAAGACATTCAGTAGTACTACATTTGTGCAAAACTACAGGGTCTCTTTGTGAGGTTTTAAGTTATAGCTTTAGCCACAATAATTTCTGTCTAATAAGAATGAATCTCGTTAAACTCACAATTTCAGTACACGTCGTCATTTACCTGAGTGAATGTAACTATGATTTTGTACTCACATGTACAGCAATGTGACAATTTAGTCTTTATTCAACACAATGGAGGACTTGTAGTTATTTTAGCACTGACTGGCACTGAAAAAAATAAGACACTTAAGAAATCTTTTTTTTTTTTTTTTTTTTTGGTTCTGGTGCATTGGTTTCCATTTTGCATTCTCATTGCTCATTGCAGCTCATCGGGCAATGTGCACATTTAACAACTGAATGACCAGATATTTTAAACCCGTTTGAAATCTGCCATAATGCCAGCAGCTAGTCAGTTTGGTTACCTGGGACTTAGTTCACCTAAAAAAGTTAGTTAATTTCTTCAATGACAATCCATGCAAACTCTGACGCTTCAAAAAGTGAATTAAAACATCGTAAAAGCCATATGAATTGAGTAAGTTAATACAAGTCCCAGATTGTAACCAAAGTGAGGAGTCACAGATGTTATGGAACATTTCAAACAGGTTTTAAAACCTACAATTGTCAAATATGCATTTTTCGACTAACAAAAGATCAGTAGTGAGCAACAGTCAATAAAACTGAAAGAGTGAAAGAATGCAAAAGAAAAATAAAGTCTTAAAGAAGTCTTATATTTTCAGCTTTTTAATTTTTTTCCCCAATCTGTGCAAATCACTGCAACAATTCCCACAGGTCCTCCATGTTGGATGTGAGTTTGTGCAAAACAATTTTTTTTTTTTTATCATAGTTTCTGTCAGTGAAGCAAATTATCTTGTAATTGATGCGTGCACCAAAACTATGAATCTTTAGAACTGTATATTTTAGAGTCAAGTCATTATTTTTATAGCTAGTGCCTTTAACAATCAATGTTCTTTCAAAGCAGCTTTACAGATAATCATGTCTGAATGTATTAAAGCTCCAGCTTTAAAAAAAAAACTAAACAAAAACAACAACCCTCCATAAGGTGTTTAGGAAGAGATGAATCAGACTAAGCTGGGATTGCTCCTCTGGCATTGCAATGAATGTATATATGCTAAATATTATCTAGTTTCATAGTATGTGTAATACATCAAAAGGCAATGATCATCAGTCTTGTAATGTGCGTCTGGCTTAAAGTTCTCATTTTGTTTCCCTCGCTTGCTTATTTGCTTATCCTGCCAAGTACGCCACTGATAGGCCTGTGATAATTCTTTATGCTGCTCTGTATATGTATGTTACAGAGGTGTTAATTTGTAACAGCTGGTCTAACAGAGACCTTCCACGAGTCACAAAGTGTTATGAGGCAAACTGGTGTCTGCGTGTGAGTGTTTGTTGTGGATAGATTCATTTGCATGCTTTGTGTCAGGTTGAATTAGAAACATAAGCTTTAAATGGGATTAGGTTTGACTGTGACTGCCACACAAATCCAGGTAAACAAGGTATTTCAAGGTCTCTGTGTGTGTCTGACTGTGTGTGTGTGTGTGTGTGTGTGTGTGTGTGTGTGTGTGTGTGTGTGTGTGTGTGTGTGTGTGTGTGTGTGTGTGTGTGTGTGTGTGTGTGTGTGTGTGTGTGTGTGTGTGTGTTTCTGAGAAAGAGAGAGAGAGAGGCAATCTCTTGCAGCCAGCAGACAGGACAAGGCTTGACATGATGCAAATTTCCACCTGCCTCACTTGCTTCTAGCTGATGTAGTGTGTGTGTGTGTGTGTGTGTGTGTGTGGTATAACACAGTCTCTTTAAATGACCCTGAATATGTTTGTTGACAGTATTTGTTGACACATGCCAGAGGAGACCT
The DNA here is from genome assembly GCA_036784905.1 of Acrossocheilus fasciatus. Taxonomy (NCBI): domain Eukaryota; kingdom Metazoa; phylum Chordata; class Actinopteri; order Cypriniformes; family Cyprinidae; genus Acrossocheilus; species Acrossocheilus fasciatus. Next base: position 24,035,596 of record CM071938.1, read on the forward strand.
TTAATTCTTTCCAGTAATTCACAGCAGTAAACCAAACTATGAAAATCAGCGCAAGCGAGTGCAATCATTTTCTAATAAATAAACAGACTTGCGACATAATAATAATTTGAAAATGTAAATCAAAACATCCAATCGGGAATGTATTGGATGGCACATAATAAACCCATTTCTAGGTTTTATTTTTATGTGAATGTCTATATAAAAGCTTGGTTTTGACTCCACAAAGCTTGGTTTGGGTGGTTGCTAAGGTGTCCTGATTGATTTTTGGTGAATGTCCAAAACAATGAAAAGCAAAAATCTTTTCTAAATGGAATTTAAAACAAGTTATAAATGTACTTTTTTGTTTTTGTTGATATTTGTTTTGAAACTTCTATACCATTTTCAACATAAGAATTTAATCACTCTACAAATGTCATGTGGTATAACCATCAAAAAGTAATACAGTTTATTTTCTGTTCCACATGGCATTTTACCACCTGAGCTAACCTTGCCATGTCATCAAAGATACAATTTTCTTTTAAATTTTAATACTTCAATAAGTAAGACTTCTATAACATATAATTTATTTATTAAATTTTTTCCCCTGCATTTTGTTTGCACTGCATGACTTCAGTTTTTTGACAAATGAATAATATTTTAACAACATTACTATATTTTTTTCCCCTTAAGATATAATAACAAAAGATTATGTCAGATGACAAATGATGATGTGTGTGTGTGTGTATGTATGTATGTATGTATGTATGTATGTGTGTGTATATATATATATATATATATATATATATATATATATATATATTATGCCAAATGGTTCAGAGGATTCATTCATTCCTTGCAAGAGCCACTTTAGTGCTTAAGTGCTTGTCATTACAGGTTTGGGAATATGGTTGGTGCATGTTCCATTCCCTTATTCATTTTATAAGTGCGAGTTCATTCTGATAAACACAGTATATATTTATATCTGAGCATTCTCAAAGAGAAAATTGCACATAACCATATTGCAATTTTTGTTTAATTTTGAATAATCATGCAGCCCTAGACCTTGTTCACCATATGCTTTCTTTGTATTAAAAATAGCAAGCATGAATGTGTTATTTATTTATTTTTATTTCTTCTCACAACCTCTCCTTTTATATTTAATTGAAAAAAGACATTTATATGAGCTTGGAAAAATGAAACACCCAAAAGTCTAGTAATATTTTACAAATCGGTTGTTTTAGCAACACTCACAACATTTATATAAACCAGAGATGACCAATCCTGGTTCAGAGGGCCAATGTCCTGCAGAGTTGAGCTCCAACTTGAAAAAAAAAACTAAATAAATTCATGGAAGATTGTAGTATTTCTGAAGACCTTGATTATTTTGGTTCAGGTGTGTTTAATTGGGGCTGGAGCTAAATTCTACAGATGGAATATTTTTCTAAAAATCTTTGTTTTTGTTTGCATGGAATTAAGTCAGTGAGTAAATAATGAGATAACTGTCATTTTGGGGTGTTTTTTTGCAAGACGAATGAGTTAATGAGTTTCTTTTTATGGTTTCAGCACAGTCGTGTCACCCTGATAGTTTTGTCTTTATTGACCCATAATACTTAAGGTTGCAGGTTTGTTCAAATCCTTAACCTTAAGTGTGAGCAACAGTAATGATGTTTGTATTAGCAAATAACACCAATTATACCAGTATCTGTGAAAATGCTTGTATAAAATACTATATAACTGGATGAAATTGGATGCTGTTAAGTTGTGTTGTAGCTAATGAAGCTCTCTTCTGTTTCGCTTGTCTATTGTTTCTCACTTTTGGTCCCCCTCTCTGTGACCCTCTTCCTCTCTGTCTGCACATTGGGTCAAAAGAGCAAAAATGAGCATGCTGAAATTTATACTTATTGCTGAAAAGCAATTAGTGAGGTTCAAGACCTTTCACGTTAATGATAACAAGCAGTGGTGTTGAAGAATGCACTCTCGGCCAATTCATTCGGTCAATAACCTGAGAGGAAATATAGACTTTAGTTTCTGTGTGTGTGTGTGTGTGCGCGCGAGTTACTGGACCCATTCAAACACAGTAATTGAATCTCTTTCCACTAACTTTGTCAACCTTGGCCTACCTAAATAAGACTTGCCATGCAAACTTTGATAAATGAAGTGAGTCTGAAAAGGAAGAAGATATGTCTGGGAAAAAGTCAAAGGTAGGATTGTAATGATATAGAAACGTTCGCACGAAGGTCACACGTCCGACGCAGAGAAAAGCGTCTTGCGCACTCTTGTCAGGGCGCATTTAACTGGTGTGAAAAATTGCATCTCTATATTTAGAGTCTGGCTTTCTCTCGGACCTTCACTCTTGATATTCACGTTGTTTTTGATGTTCATCGGCCAGAATGATTGATGGCCTGCGCCACGCCTCCAAGGCCACCTGACAGTCTCATTGTCTGTGTTCCTTCATCAGTCTACCCTCTCTATCTCTCTCCTCGAGACCTGTTTGCATTCAGCCTCAAGGGCACAAAACCCTCATTCAGCATCTGAATACACCACAAAGTAGCTAAACCACAAGTGACACATTTACTTTAAAGGGAAAATGAATCAAGCGAGTCCTGGCGGAAGAGACGGAGCCCCAGCGGTAAAGCCAAGCATCACGCTAATGCGAGTCTCCTGTACCGGAGCCAGACGCAGAGCAAAGGTCAGACGCGCTTGTATGAATCGCAAATACATTACAATAATCACGATGTTTTAGCCAGAATCCTAGATCTTTATGTACAGGCTTCTATATTCTCAACACAACTTTTGTTGAGACGCTCGAGGCCCTGCGTTATCAGCGATGCGGGGAGAAAGGCCATTGTGTAAGCGATATACCAATGTTTCCCTAGACATTAAAGGCTCAGTTATCTCTCTCGGTTCAAATCTATCTGTCCCAGCACGATCCTGCAATAGCAAAGTTAAAATAACCTTGAAAAGAACAGTGTACTGAAACAGGACAAACATTCAGAGCAGACAGAAGACTAGCTCAGTCGACTCTGAGCTTTCCTTTCAGGGCTGAAGGTGGAACATTCTATCCTACAATGACACAAATCCACAATTTCTGCAGTCTAGTCTGGATTTTGAGAGGTGAGCCATGGGGATCTGTGTATGTGTGAACTTTGAGAAGCCACACTCCAGGTTACTGCGTTCTTTTCCTTATCTGAAATAAATCAGTCATCAACAATTATGATTTAAAATCGAATCAAAGTCCATATTCAAATAAGATTTATGATTCATTTTTGTGAATAATGACTTAAATTTAGGTGCATGTGTGTGTAAACTTGGTAGGGCTGAATGATTTTGGGGAGAAAATACCATAGTGCAATCTATCTATCTATCTATCTATCTATCTATCTATCTATCTATCTATCTATCTATCTATCTATCTATCTATCTATCTATCTATCTATCTATCTATCTATCTGTCTGTCTATCTGTCTGTCTGTCTGTCTGTCCGTCCGTCCGTCCGTCTATCTGTCTCACTCTCTCTCTCAATTCAATTTTCAATCCAATATGTGCTTTATTGGCATGACAATTGTTACAACGTATTGCCAAAGCATAGTGTTTACATTAAATATAGAACAAATATGTATTTAAAGAAAAAAATAAATACGTCCATGTATATATAATAAAACAGAACAGAACAAATCAATTCTACAAATCTCTCTCTCTCTCTCTCTCTCTTTCTTTCTTTTTGATGGGCTTGTTTGTAGGACTGGACAATTTGGTCCAAATTTTGTGATCTGACTATTATTATTATTATTATTAAATATTCAATAGAATAAAAAATATCATTATTGTAATATTTAACAGCAAAATAAAGCAAAACTTCCTGAAAATAGTATACAAACAGATAAATAATAACAGTAACTTTACAATATTAATATTTGTAGTGGTCTTAATTTCTTCATTTTCAAACATTATTGTTGTAAATTAAATTAAATTAAATTAAATTAAATTAAATTAAATTAAATTTCAGGAGCCACTTTATAAGTGCTTGACATTACAGGTTTTGGAATATGGTTGGCACATGTTCTGTTCTCTAATTCATTTTATAAGTGTAAGTTCATTCTGAAAAACAAAGTATATATATATATATTTAATACAATTGGAACATTCTCAATGTGATAATCACACATAACCATATTGCAATTTTTGTTTAATTTTGAATAATATCACCCGCTTCGGATGTTATCACAGCCCTAGAGCTTGTTCTCCATATGCTTTCGTTGTGTTAAAAATAGCAAGCATGAATGTTTCTTTTTCACAACCTCACTTTTTATATTTAATTAAAGAAAGACAGTTATATGTGTTTGAGAAAAAAAAAGCCTAAATGTCTAGTTTTTTTTTTTTTTTTGCAAACGGGTTGTTTTAACCACACTAACAACACTTTTGGTTCATTTTTAGCTTGATTTGAATCGTAAATCTGAAACTGCTCTTTTCTTTGACTCTAAAAAACCCGGAAGTGTTGCCACCGAATGTTTGTTTGAAAACAGTAATTTCATCAGTTCAGTCCTATATGACCTTGCAGGCTGTGGTTCAGACGGCAGGAGCAGTGTGGAGTGTTTTCTGTGGAGTGTGTTTGAGTTAGTCCAGCGAGTAGTTAAGAGCCCAGACCTCATCCATCAGGCACTGACGGGAGTGCTGAAGTGTGTTAGAGCACAGCACCGCTGTCATTATCTCTTATGATTCCCTCCTGACACTCAACCTATCATGTAAGCTGTCTTCTATCTCCTTTCCTTTGTTCTAGCTTTTTCTATCTCACTCTTTCTATATTCTCTATAGATTCTCTCTATATATTTCAATTTGAGATGAAATGTTTTATATTTCTCACTTTCTTCTCCTTGTTACCCTTCCAATTACAGTTTCAGTCCAATCCAATGTCTCTCTTCTCTCCTTCTCACACACACAAACACACACTCACATAAGTTAAAATGAATCCGTCTTTGTAACTCCACAGGACACTTTTGCCTCCCGCTGAAGTTACACTGTCTGTTGGATTTTTTAGCACGGTCCCACAGAGCAGCTGATTTACATCGTATGGTTTGAGGCCTCGGAACTCACTCCTGTCACTCAATCACTCACTCACTGTGGTCCATAGCAAGCTTCTGTATAAAAATAATTCAACTAAATTACTCTTTTGAGAAAGTAGGCAGTTACATTGTAAGTTATACAAAGAAGTGATATAGTCTATTATATCATGCACTGAAAAAGGCTGTAGAAACAATTTTTAATCAGGTATTCCTAGTAAATTTCACAAAGAAACAAGCTAAATTAAACATTACATTTTAAAGTAAAAATTGTGAAATAACCACTAAACAAAGCTGTTAAATTGAACACTATAATACTCCCAACCAGTCTGGCTCCCTCAACTCCCTCATCTTCAGCAGTAAAAATAATATTTGGTTTGCTTTTCTTACAATTAAGATCCACATTATCGGAGAAATTCAGTTTACTGTCAGTTGAGGTCCCCGGATACTTAAAACAATTAACAGTGTCTACTGACTAACCACATAATGTTTCAGAGAATCAGGTTTTAAGAAATTAACAAATTTACTCTTTATTCTTCATGCATAAAAGTCTGAAGAGGGATCAGAATGGATGAAAATCAGTTAGGATCACACTTCCGTTCAAAAGTTTGGGGTCAGCAGTGTTGGGCTAGTTACTCAAAGAATGTAATATTTTACTCATTACTGTAGTTACTCCTTTCAAAAGTAGTTTTGTTACTTTACCTATTACTTTCTGGCAACAGTAATTAGTTACACTACTAGTTACATTACTTTTTCTTCACGCCCCACAGAAGTTGTAACTGTGTATCTTCCAGAAAAATTCTTCTAGAACGTTACTAACAACATATTTCTGCCTCATCATTTGACCAAAATCCGCATTGGATCGCAGTCAGAAGTTATTACAAACACTCAATAGTGATTGATAGTGACATTCAAGTAGAAGTGTTGTATTCATCACATTAATTGTCATGTGTAGCTTGAAGTAATTTTTCCATTACCCATATGCGATTAAATTTCGTTATGTATTTTATCAAATCACATGAGTTGGTAAGAAACTGTTTAATTTTCCCAAAATATTTTTAATTATATTAATATAATGTACCACATACTGATCAGAGGGATGCAATGCCAGGGTAAAGTGAAGCCACAACTCACATAACAGCTTTTTTCCTGACAAAATCAATATAATTCAATATTTCTATCTGCTAAATGTAAGCTTTTCCATATTCCAAGCTTGCCTGCTGCACCGGGGACATCACATGCATGTGCATGTCATGAAAATTATGAAAATAAATCTAGGAATTATTTGATTGTTAGATTTTAAATCAGCGGGGTTGAGGCATCAACAGTAACTAAGTAACTAAGCTGTTTTATGGAAAGTAACTGTAATATTATTACTGAAATCTTATTAGCAATTAGTTACACTACTGGTTACAGCAAAAAGTAATATTATTACAGCAACTAAATTACTAGTAAGTAGTTACTGCCCAACACTGGGGGTCAGTATTATTATTATTATTATTTTTTTTTAAGTCTCTTATGCTCAGCAAGGCTGCATTGAACAAATACAGTAAAACTGTAATATTGTGAAATATTATTACAATTTAGAATAACTGTTTTCTATTTGAGTACATTCTAAAATGTAAATTATTTCTGTTATGTCAAAGCAGAATTCACACGATCCTTCAGAAATCATTCTAAAATGCTGATTTGCCACTCTTTGAAACATTTCTCATAGTGTTTAATTCTTGTGAAACTGTGATACATTTTTTAAAGATTCCTATATGAGTAGAACATTTTATTTGAAATAGACATTGTGTAGCAATGTAAAATTCTTTACTGTCACCTTTGGTCATTATTTAATGCATCATTGTTGTTAAATAATAATGTTAAATAAATCAATGAATTTCTTATATATATATATATATTCTTAATAAAAAAAAAAGTATTAAAAATTTAATAAAAACATATTGAACCTAACTTTTGAGGTAGTGTGCATCAATAATCTTGATCAGATACTTCAGAAACTCGATGCCATGTAGGGATTTGCGCAAAGTTAGTAGTGTATAACTACTTTTAGTTCACTTAAAGGGAAAAGGGGGTGTGATGGCTTCATTAAATCACAAACTTAATCAAAATTTAGTTTTCCTTTTGATTACGGGGTGGTGTTTTTACTAATTAAAATAATTTAGCATCCTTTTAAAAATTCTTACACAGACCAGAGGAAGTCGAAGTGGAACAAGCCACAAATTAATATTCTTCTTGAATGAATAAACAAACTTAGCGTCATTGTAGTACACCTCTGAACCTGAACGGTGGCCCGACAACCATAAATTTGACTGTAAAATGAGTTGTTTTCCTGGTACCTGGGTAGAAAATAAATAAATAAATACGTAAATAAATAAATGAATAAAAACAAGTTGATATTTGTTATGCACAGGGGTCCGTGTCTAATTTCCCTCCTGTTTGTCAAATTAAATTTGCAACTTTTATCGAGACACAATAAATGTTAATGAGGCTCTGGATGTTTGGTACAGGCTTTATTTATGCTCAGAAGGGATTGAGGGAGATGCTTTATTTAATGAACTGCTTTCAAAGAAGAATGTTTTTCAATGTGCTGCCCATTTGATAATTTCTTACATAAGGCAAACAGCTGTGCACAATAAGAAGTTTTAAACATCGCTTTAGGTCGCATATGTTTTCTTTATTCTTCGCCGTGTCCCCACTTCTCCCTCAACACCTGAACGCAAGCGGCTGCTGTTATGAGTACAGTCCATCTTGTGTGTTTTGTTTCATCACTCTTCTTGTCTTGGTGACAGAGAATTATGGGCAAATGATGAGATTTGATGAATGAAGATCTTCTCTCCTCTCCTGTCAGACAATACTGATGGATTGACAAAAGTACGAGACGTTCTTTTTCTGCATTGCCCTTTTTATGCCGCTTTCATTTTACATGTCATTACAGGTGAAATGAGCTCATGCTCACTGGGACACCAACCCAGACACTCACCGCTATTTCTATTAAAAGAGTCAGTGAATACACCTCTTCTGTTTTTTTAACCATTTAACCCCATTTTGCTTGGACATAATACAACAGCATCATAATGGGTGAGAAGCTCTTCAGCCCTGGGCATTAAACAGAGCAGAAAATTGCTTCCTTTATTCCACAGATTTAGCATTCAAGCAAATTTACTCTGTATGTGAGCTGGAAGAACAGAATTCATTGAGTTAGCAAGCACTGTGTTTGCTGCTTTTACTACAATTTGAATTGTTTTAAAATTGATTTCAGTATGAGACATACCCTCTCAGGGTTTTAGCTTAGGTTTTAATTTAATATAGATTCATTCAAATTTATTCCACTTTCAATTATATTTATACATTTACACACAACTAAACCAGTGTTATTTTTTCTGTACTTTTATATAAAAGGATAAAAATTACAAAAAAAATAATTGCTGGTAACAAACATTTGGTAACATCCAACATTTTTTCAAACTACCTTTTTATTCTTTTATAAAAGTGAAAAAAAAATAAAATAAAATAGCACTGGTTTAGTTGTAAGATAAATTACGATTTTAATCAGAAAATGTGTAAATGTAAATAAATATAAATGAAAGTGGAATAAATTTGAAGTTTGAAAAATGTTGGTAACCAAAACACTTTTCGAAGTGAAATGTCCAGTGAGTGGGGCTAAACAATGCATTCAATATATTACTGTGGCCATATTTTTATTACATCGGTACAGGCACATTGCTGTGCCCCCTGCACCATATCTAACCCTAAATCTACCCGATAGTGTCAACAAAAGAAAAAACACGTTTGCTGATGCAACTTCCTTCTACACAGGTTTTAGCTGTTTTGTTGAACTGTAGTTTCATTGGATTCATACCAAAGCGCTTCACTTAACGTGTAACGCTGTATCGTGGGAGTTACCGTAATTTGTACATATAAGTACGTTTTTCACTTTTTTGAGTTTTTCAGAAATGTAAGTAAAGGAACATATTTCCAGTGAGCCAGGATAGTTTTTTTATCTTGTGAATAGTCCATTAATACATACATTTCTTCTAATTTGTCAGTATAATGCACAGCAATCAGCCAATCACAGTGACATAGAGGCACTCTCTCTTCTCACATGACTTTTCACTTGTATTTCTCAATGAGAATGATATGAGCTCAAGGGAATTCCTCTGAAATTATGCTGGTGTCACAATTGGAAAGTGATACTTAAGAAAAATGTTTCCGCTGCATTTGTTTTGCTTTATTTTTATAGCACTGTCGAATATTTTCCTATTTAATAATCTAAATTCTTTTGAGGAGGCCCTGCTTTCTTCGTCTCCTCAGAGTTACATACATGTATATACCAGCAGTGTTTTCTCTGTGCTAATATTTGAATGTAACCTGGCAGCGGAAATGAGCAGCCAGTAGCCCCCTCACACACACACACGAGCTCCAGAGAGGTAGCAGGTGGTGTCATTAACAGTACAGTGGAGTGTTATGATTGCATTTAGTGTGCTTGATGTAGGTGGAGGGTAATACAAGTCATTTTGCCCTTAGCCAGTCACCCTCTCCCTACAGAGCCCACCATCATTACCCCCAAACCAGCCTCACTGATGGATGCATGCACTGCATTTACTGGTTATTATAGAGCTCGGATGACTTTGCTCTGACCCGATCCCGCTCTCACTCTCTGTCTGTGCTCTAATGCAAGGTTGTTTTACTGTGTGCTGATAATGCTGTCCATCATTAGATTGTCATGAAACAATTTTTATTTTGGTTGAAGTAAATACCTCCTTGTCGACCCCTGAACGAATATCCTGTAACTGAATTGATCTGCAACTTTAGCATGTGGGTCAGTGACAAATATGAGGGCCCAGAAAAAAGTAATTTATAAATCTAGTTTAACACACCCCTAGTAAAAAAGTATTATATTTAAAATACATTTATTTCATATTGGGTCAATTCAAATCTATTTACTGATATACTGCTTGAGACTTAATGATATAAAAAATTATAATGAAACTTTATTTGGAGTATCACTTGTGCACAATGTGCATGTCTTAATATTAAGCCTAAAATGTGGTTTAATGTCACTATTGATGAGGATTGTGAGATCTTTTAATAATATTGGTCTTTAAATACAAGATATTTAAAGTGACGTACACTTGCAATCGTTCCACTTGAGCACAATCAAATATACTTCAGTATATATTTAGTTGGACTTCAGCACTACTTCTGCACAATTAAAGTGCATTATTTATAAAAATTAGTTATTCCAATTTAGCAGACTTTAAGTATACCAGTTTAGTATACCAAAAGTACAATTGCAGGATACCTGTATTTTTTTAAGTATTTAAATATGTTATATATTTATAGTATACTTAGCATGAAATAAATGCATTTCAAATACATTTTACAATATTTATTTTTTCACTAGGGGCATGTGCCAAAATCATAGAAACGCACTCTTTGTATTGTCATGTGTAAAAATTAAAAAGTAGCAACATACTTTCCCTACATCTTGCATACATGTAAGTGTATACATATTGTGTACCATTATTTTAGAAAAATACAATTAATCATCAATATTCTTTTTCTTCTTTGTCGTCATATTTGTCTACTTCACATTCTTCTTCATCGTCTTTTTCTTCATCTTCAATATATCTTTGTTTTATCTGCATACTGGTTGAACAATGTGACTTTGATCATTCATAATCATAAACGAGCATGTAAAACTACATACAAAGGTTTTCTCTAAATTATTTAATTATCTAATTACCCATTGGAAAAATGGGTAACACTTTATTTTGATGGTCCCTTTTGAACATTCTGTTAACACTAAGTAATGCTGCAACTACATGTCAACAAACTCTCATAAGAGTATTAGTAGACTGTCTGCTTCATATCTACTAACTCCTTATTGTGTTGGTCTCCTAACAGACACTCTACTGACTATAAGTAACTTTGCAAGAATGTGTCAACTTAATCTAACCCTAACCCTACCAGTCAACTAATACACTACTAACACTCTAATGAGAGTCAGTAGAAATGTAGGTGCAACATTACTTATAGTCAACAGAATGTGTTAAAGGGACCATCAAAATAAAGTGAAACCGAAAAATGTGTTGGTGACAACATTTCAGAAACCTACCACCTACATTAATCCTTAAACCTAACCGAGAGTGTAAATAAAAGAAAAAGAAAATTTAGCTTGTTTGTACAAGTCTTTGAGCTCTTTTGGAGAACAACCCATGACCCTTGTTTCATGGTACTTGTACACAAGTGCAGCGCTGTACTAGGTGAGCTACAGAGCAAGTTTAGAAAAGCCATACTGTACATATGGAGCAGATTAATGTAAAGGTCAGTGTGTATTAGTTTATAAAGCCTCCACTGGTAAAAGTATTTTTAGGTTAAATACAGTACTGTGCAAGTAACCGAGTGAAAATAAGACATTAATAAGCAATAATCTTCTCATGTATTTGTGTGGAAAGGAATTAAAATTGTTGGTGTTTGCTTCCACCAGTGAACATTTTATCTGGAAACTGCATGGAATTGTATCTACAGGTATAACACGGTACGCTTTTCTAATGAGCCTATGTTAAAATATTGATTTAGTTAATATTACAATTTAATAGATTTAGATAAGGAAAAAAAAAAGAAAAAAAGAAAAAAGGAGTGTTGTGTTATTGACCCATAAGCTGTAAACACTGTTATGATCTGCATCTTTAACATTTGCAAATCAGGGGCCTTTTCTTCTGAATTATGAATGAAAACCTAAACATATGAGTCTGATTAATGAGTCTGAAAAGTTTCTTGCCTCTAACTGATTTGCATAGTCAAATATACACCGTAACTTTTTCTTAATCAGTGTTTGTACAAAGTGTCTCTCTGCATGGTGTTATTTACTGCAGGCTCGCATAAACTGCACGCAACACCTCGAGTTGTCTAGAATGCATGCAGCTAAATACATTGAGACAAAATAAGGCTTTGCCAGTTTGACAAGAGCGCAAAGAAATATGCAAATAGTAACTCTATGGGCAGTGATGTTCAGCCAATTATAAATGATGTGTCCCGGTTGCTTGTGATTACAGTGTTTTTCTGAGAGTTATCCAGGGATGAGATTAAGATAAGCTCTAGAAGGGATAAAAATATCTGACTATATTTCTAGTTCGAACTGTTTGGATTTTACCTTTAACCGATAGCTTCTGGTGACCTGAATATGAACTTTGTGGTGTTTAGGAAAGAGTGAAGGGCGCAAGGGAATAGTGTGATTGAGTTCTCTGGTGTTTATTCTAACACACTCATGCAGAGAGACTCTAGCTTCAGCATATTCCCTGGAGGCAAAAAACTGTTCCTCTTTCCCTTCGGCCATATACTGAATGACAGCTTGGAAATAATGATGTGTAAAAAGTATGGCAGACAAACAGGGCGCGCGCACACACACAATTTCTCGTGCATCCATATACACACGCTATTTGCATACAGCCAGGCTCCTGTCACTTTCAGACGACCATTATATCGCACCTTTCTCTGCTGCTATATTTGCTCTTTTCTATGCATCTGTTGCAGGTGGGAGTTTGGAGACCATCAGAACAAGAGTCACCTTCAGCAAGCTGTCACCAAAGGACACGCTCATCTCTTTCCTCTCCTCCTTCCTGTCACACCAGAATATGTGTTAGCTGCATATCTGTATTAGTCTAAAAGATGTTGTTTGGAAATGTATTTATTTTATTTTTATTTTTTTGTAGCCAGGCCTTTAAGTACAGTCTGTACCACAATCTGGCATATATACTGTACAATGTATGTGGATAGGAAGACTGACATGGAGAAATAAATCAAACAAAAATCACAGTACATTTTCAGCATCTGCCAAATGAATGTAACATTTTCAGACACTTGAATAAAAATGTATTAGTTTACATTTCTATTAAATTAAATAGTTAAACTTAGCAGTGCTTTTTGACCCATTTAAGTAGGACAAACAGCTATGCATGTAATTTAAAATGACTTATAATGTCTTTCAAATATGGTTATGTAAGTGTAAATATTAGTGTTAGTGTACTGTTGAATATGCTGAAAAACATTTATGGTAAACTAAAATATAATTCAGTGTCATTTCTATTGCATTTAAATATATTTGTTATTATACATTTGTAATGATGAAATTGCAATTTAGTAAAATATACTACAAATGCAACATTGAATAACACACTGCAGTTAAGAATATATATATATATATATATATATATATATATATATATAAATCAAGTACCTCACATGTTAGTCATACTTCTTTAAAGCACGACAAAAGATTATTAAAACACAATGATTTAAAAAGTACCTTAAAACATTTATTTTGACATAGTACACTTTTTAAAATATACTTAGGACATGAAGTACACTACAAGGACAGTCAATACATTTAAGCATACTTCTTTTTTTCACAAGTAGTATGCAGTGACATGATGAGTGGCCATGTATGGTGTCCCATACTCGGAATTTGTGCTCTTCATTTATCCCATCCAAGTGCACACACACAGTAATTAACACACACACACACACACACACACACACACACACACACACACACACACACTGTGAACACATACCTGGAGCAATGGGCAGCCACTGTTGCGGGACCTGGGGAGCAACTGGGCCTTGCTCAGTCATAGGTACTGAAGATAGAAGAGAGAGCTGGTCATTCACTTCCTCCAACTCCTGACCCAAACCTACGACCTTGCGGTTACAAGTTCAACAAGTTCTAACCATTAGGTCACAACTGCCACAAATGAGAGGTTTATCAGATATAATCCACTGATTTAACCACAGTGACATGAAATAATGGCACAACAGTTTTCACAAATGGTTGTACAGAGGGCCAAAAAAAAGTATAGAGTCTTTAGTTAGAATATCCGCCAAAGTATAACTGTAGTATAGGCAAATATACAGTTCTGCCCTTGGATATCTAGTTAAAGAACTTCTGTACGGCCCAGACTAATCTCTGAATAACTTTATGCACAAGTTGCACAGAACCAATTAGATTAAAGCTTCTGATCCTGAGAAAGTTGATTCCTTTTTTGTGTGCAATATGCATCATCTGGTCAGTGGGCGATCTGCTGGGATGACGCCTCAGGCAGACACTATAATTTTTTTAACCAATTCTCCTGTGATAATATTGATGACTCACTTTGGTTGGCCTCTAGTACTCATTTCTATGACTGCGTCTGCAGTCATCATTGTAAAAGTCATTTAATGCAATAGCAGGCAGCTCATAAGATCACGGTCTCGAAATAATTCCACATAAACAAAATCCACCACAAGTTTCTAAAAATAGCTCCTACATTAGTGAGGTACAAAGCGACTCTTTTAAGTGGCGCATGCTGCTGAGAGTATGAAATAACATCTACTGTATATAAAGGGGAATATTAGAGAAGATTCTCTAAAGAACAATGTGCATTTATATTACATTGTAACAGATGACTTTAGCATATTCAGAAGGATGAGGATGAACTTTACTTTTTTGTTCAACACTGAAAAACATTTTTGTTGTAAGATTAATCTAACAATTTATTTGTAAAAAAGAGTGTCATTAATTTCAAATACTAATATATATATATATATATATATATATATAAATGTTCATTTAAAAAATAATAATATATATATATATTATTATTAACTTCACTAAAACAATAAGTTAAAACTCTATAAATACACATTTAAGAAAATAAAGAAATTAAATAAAAAAATGACAAATGCATGCAACATTTCAAACCTACACAAAATGAAAACAAAAATTAAAGCTAAAAACAAGTTATGAGTATGATAATGATTCTAACATAACACTAAGCCAAACACCAAAAAACAACTACATGTGTATGTACAGCCACACAATATATATTTCATTTCCATTTAGTATGTTTAAGTACTAAAATAACTCAAATTAAATAAAGCTAAAACTTAATAAAAAACCTGTGTAGACATAATAAAAATAATAAAATGACAACATTAAAACAAATCAAACTGCATTAGTTTATCAGTAATCCTAAAAAAATAACACTGAGCCAAACACACATGCTAAAAAAACAGCAACAACTTACATAAGAAATGGTTATAAAACCTGAAACAGAAGTGAAACAACTAGTTGTCAGTCGTCTGTCTTGTGTGTCTTGTATTCTATTCTTGTGTCCTTATTCGGTCATGTTCCTGTCCTTGTTAAGTGTGATTATTAGTCAAGTCTTGTCCAGCTGTGTTTGTCTTTTTATCAGTAATTATCATGTGTATTTAGTTCATGCCTGTTCAGTATAGCTTTCGTTTGGTCTACTCGTTATTCCCCGGTGTTCCTGTCTGTGTCAACCTTGCCTTGTCTTGCGCTGCCTTGCCTTGTTTGGATTCATTAAAAACTGTTATTTGAGTTATCCTCGTCTTCTCGTTCCTCCCTGCGGTGTGCACCGTGACAGAAGTGGGAAAGAGGACAAATAAAAAGCGATACTTCTATCCCTTGTTGGTTTCCCTGTCCGGTGGAGTCGATAGTCTTCACACGACTACTGCCGCGGTAAACTAAGCTTTTACTCGTCTAACTAACAAAATACTACTTGAATTCAGCTCAACACACTTTCCTGTTAATCACAACAAATGGTCAAGCAAGCGCCGGACACTGACAAGGGACGCGATACAGTACGAGACCAAACGCGACTTCAGCACGTCTCCACACAGTAAACAAAACAAGCGTTTCATAGCAACGACAACTGCGCTAAACACGAATGAGACAAGTAAATACACTTACGAGCTGATTTTAACTTCCGCTGACAGACTGCTTCTCTCAAAGACTACTACTTTACACTGTCTTCTGCTGGCGCTTGAACACACTTTCCTGTTAATCACAACAAATGGCCAAGCAAGTGCAGACACTGACAAGAGACGCGATACAGTACGAGACCAAACGCGATTTCGAAATAAAAATCAATCAAAAATTGATTACAAATAAATCAACCATTTAGCATCAGTATGGTTTAATAGATGGAATAGTGGTCACAAATGTTAAAGTTCATATTAATTTAAAAGTCAAGAATAATAAGTGTATAAATATGTTTTGATATTAGACCAGAGAGTGATATCTATGTTCAAGAGCATAATAAATGTGGAAGGGATCTTATCCTTGGGGGCATCATATCCCATCTTAACCTGTATATTTGTTTTTCCTGCCACAGTTTATTTGCACTGAAGTGAATAACTTGCTGATTTATCAGGGCCCAATGCAAAGCATTCTCAATATTTGTGCACTACTATTTAATTTAGTATCTGCAACATTATTGTCTGTATTTAACCCTGTAAAGCTTGACATTGTAATGGGATACCAGACTTGGAGACAGAGATATTAGTGAACGGCAGAGGTAGCTTCATTGCACAGAGGAACTTTTGCAGGAAATGGCCGGCGAATAACAGAATGCTTTTCTCTTTTTCAGGTTTCTTAAAGGAGAATGAGAGATATGAAACTGATGTCTGAGCACACACTTTGAGGTATGGAGATCGGTGGGGAGAGTTAGGTGGTGCAGGTGAGTATGGGGAGGAGTAGACCGAGACACAGGAGATCACAGGAGGGGAACAGAAACATTTGCCGCTGGAGAACATGCAGGTAAGAGCTATCCAGGCTTTGAAAAGTAATCCATGTTGGAGACCAGACAAGGAAGGAGTGGGAAGTGTGTGTTGTTCTAGTGATGGTTATTGATGCGGTGATTAGAAGCAGGTGGCTGATTAAAGCTCAGGAGATAGTGAGCACTGAGTGACGGTGGAGCCTGGTGAAACTGTAACAGACATAAGAAATAAAGCTAGAATTTTTATTTTTATTTATTTTTTATTTTATTATTTTTATTTTTAAATGGAACAGTTTATGGAACCTTTAGTCAAAATATAAAACAAATCCAAAAGAAGTTTGCATGTATTTTTTGATACATCATTTGATACATCAGGATTTTATGGCTCATTTATGATACAGCGACAATATACCCAAAGGGGGGAAGAAAACAAGCAAAACAACAACAAACATTGATTTTATTTAGAGGCCTAAACTGAGAAAAATATGCAATTTGGTGCAGATGCTGATGTTTATAAGAAAATTCTGATAACTTGTAAATCAATGAGATCATTATAACAGATCTTATTGCAGGCTACTTAAACAAAATGATAGAAATATCACAGTTATCACTATATCTCCAAATAATATTTCTTACTAGGATGATATTTAAATGTTTAGTTTTAGAATCAAAGCTCTGTATTTTTTTTATTTTGAGGGGTAAAACATGTAATGCAATTTACTTTATACAAATCAGTAGATTTCACAGCAAAAAGATAAGTATATCACAAGCTAAAAGGGCACATTTCTTGAATTATACTAAAAGGCCTTTTACTTGCTAAAAAAAAAATGATGCACCATCATCGGTGCTGATAGTCTCGTGGGCAGTGCGTTGTATAATGCTCGATCCCGTCCCTCTCTCTCTCCCACTTCACTTCCTTGTCTATCTATCCTATCATAATAAAGGCAAAAATGGCAAAAAAAAAAAAAAAAACTATCAATGAGATGCAGGGGTGAGGACAGAAATGTTTAAGTGGGTGGGCCTTCATAAAACAGGCTGGGCAAAGTATAGTGTACAAAAACTACATGTCAACTTGCCAACAAAAAAAAATCAGCGCAGCCCAAAGTTTCAAATAACTAAACAACTCTGTCAAACAATAAAATGATTAATAAAAGTTTATTTATTTATTGTCATCCGTTATAATGACATATAAACATTATACAAATTACTGTTTGGATTTTTTTTCCCTAATGTTAACCAAGATGAATAAATATTGTAATAAATGCACTGCCCGATGTTAACATTAGTTAATGCATTAACCTCTTAACTGTCACCTGTCCCCTCAGATGGACGCCTAAGTTTACTTCACTACATTACAATTAAATCCTAATCTAATCATGACAAACTATAGATCGTTGGAAAGGTCTAAGACTCCTAAATAGACATTACACCACTGTGTTTTGTTACAAACTATGCAGGAATAGTAATAGATTAATTTATGACAAGAGTGCACCTCAAAAAATCTTTGTCACAAAAAGTATTTTTTGTTGCATTTTTTTCTATCACATTTTAGTAATCATCATAAATTATATATCAATTGAAAGCTTTAAACCGCAACATTCAACTTGTGAAAATCTGCTTTACCATGGAAATGGTACTTCAAAACCATATTACAAAGTCTATTCGTCTATGAATTATAATTGGATAGTGCACTTCACGTCTATATTCAAAAATGGGGGTGACAGTTAAGAGGCTAGCTAATGGAAATGTAGAAAGTAAGTAAATAAAGTCAGTGTAAATTCTTTGTAAGCACTGAGTACAATAGACATGTTTCTTATGCAGTTTATTGTGGAGAACATTATCTAGCACAATGTTTATATGTTTCTGCTTTCCAGAAAAGACACATCTAGGTCTTTAGATTAGGGAACACATTAATGTCTTGTACTATATGACCATAAAGGATCTATATGGTCATTTAAAATAAGGCATTAATATGTGCTTTATAAGTAAACAGCCAATATTCTAGTAATATGCATGCTAATAAGAAATAGTAAATGTGTGCTCCTTAATCTAAAGTGTTACCTCAAACCCTATACCTAATATGACACTTCAAAAACACTTTTGAAAAGTTGATAACACTTTAGTTTAGGGACCAGTTCTCACTGTTAAGTGGTTGGTTATTAGCATGCATATTGTTAACATATTGGCATGCGTTTACAGATGGTCCAACATGCTGCTGCAAGATTGATGACGGGCAGACGAAGGTTCGACCACATCTCGCCCATTCTTATTTCACTAAACTGGTTACCAGTCAAATTTAGTCAAAATTTTAACTTTTGTTTTTAAATCTCTGCAAAATCAAACCCCATCATATCTTTCTGAGGCAATCTCTACTTATAAACCAAATAGGTCCCTAAGATCCAGTAATCTTGGTCTCCTCTTTGTTCCTCGCTGTTGCTGGTCCTAGTCTATGGAGCAAACTACCAGCTTCTATTAGAGCTGCGCCCTCATTGCCTGTATTTAAATGCCAGCTTAAAAAACATCTTGTGTCAATAGCTTTTATCTAGCCATGTCAATTTTATTGTTATATTGTGTTTTGATGTTTTTTGGTCTCTTATTTGTCTTATTTTAGCTGTGTTGTACAGCACTTTGGATAAACCGGTAGTTGTGAGAAAGTGTTTTATAAATAAAGAAAAGAAAGAAAGAAGAAAGATTAACATATTGGCAGTTTTCTGCATCCCTAATCCTGCCCAATACCTAAATTTAACAACTACCTTACTAACTATTAATAAGCAGAAAATTAGTAGTTTATTCAGGCCAAAGTCATAGTTAATGGTTTGTTAATTATAAAATAAAGTGTTACATAGAAATTTCCAATATATACATCCATCAAGTGGTCTGGATTCATAAGACTCGATCAGTCTATACTTTTTAAAGAATCAAATGATTGGTATTTGTTTCACTATTCAAATTCAACTCCACAAATGCACAAATTTTCAAATTATCCCACGTTGTTAAAAATAACATTGTGGGTGGGACTAACAGAAACAGACAAATCGCCAATTTGACAAGTGTATGGTATGCACCTATAGGAAAAGGGAAAACTATGAAACTGCCTTGAAACTAATATCAAGTCATTGTGTGATGATGATGATTATTATCATCATTTAATAAATTACATCCATTTGGAAAATGACCAACTTCTCATTGGGTGGACCACAATTGTGCTTTGCTACTGATCAGATGAAAGAAGGCATGTACAGTAGAGTGTGTTGATCGTTGTGTAATTTTAAAATTTGTATATCAAATATGATACAGTAGGCTTTGGGGTTAACATTTTAGATTAAATGTTTATTTATTTATGTACTTATTTGGAATATAAATGTTGGCTGTTTTTCTTTCTCTATCTCTCTGCCATGCAGGAGAGAATGGCAATAATGCGCTTGGCTTGACTTTGCAAAAATCATTCTTTATTCAGTTAGATTTTAAATTGCGATAAGGACAAATGGCTATGGTAGGTTATATACTGTACGCGAGCTTAATAAGCCGTTGGTGGTCGTTGAAATGAGAGTCACACTAAACCTCCTCTCAGCTGTGATGAAAAGAGATTTGTCCAACGGCTCTCAAAGGATTGATCTTACTCCAACAGCATGTGTGATATTTAAAGCTGCAGCAACACCTCAAGTTGTCAACAACACAGACTGCTAAATATGTTGAGGCGTAGAAAACTCTGCCACTTTGACAAGATTTCTGGGAAATATGCAAATAGGAGCTCTATGAGAAGTGATGTTCAGCCAATTATAAATCATGTGTCAGTTGCTTATGCTTCCCGTGAATGTCGAGGGTTGTCCAGGGTGAGTTTAAATAAGCTCAGCAGATATAAAAATATCCGATGATATTCAATGTGATGGACAAAGCTTTGACCGAAGACCCTGAAAGAATTGATTTCACTCCTAATGACCATCTAACTGTCTGTCCCGACTATAATGGTAGTAATTCCACTTGATATATTTTGCTCATTTCATTTTAATGTTTTGTCTTGGCACACATGTCTTTTCCATAGGATTAGTGCTTGACTCATTCTAGTTGTGGGTAGGATTCATTGTCTATTATTTCGGTGAATAGCAGGACACTTGGAATAAACAATTCATACTTATCAGATTAGGAGGTGCGAAGGAATTAAAACAGACTGCAGCTATAATAATCATAACGTTTAAACTAATTTAATACAAGCCTTCATTTAGATTTCACCCTTTATATTTGATGTACTGTAACGGCTTGTAAAAATGATGGTCTTAGACAGAGGGTCTTAGTGTTAAAACAGTCTTTTAGATTGGATGTCTTTTGTTTCTGTGAACTGAGTGCTGTGTGAAGAAGGGCACATTCTTCATCCTACCCCTTTGTCCATTGAAAGATGCAGGGGGAAAAACACTATTCAGGCAAGACATTCATTATGGTGCTGTAAGAAGACAAAATGCTCTTTCTGGCTCTCAGTTTGATGGACAATTTGGCTATACCGTGGAAGAGTATTTGGACATCTTTGGAGACTTAAGTCATCACACTGTAATGATAATATAAAAAATGATTAAACAATGTATCTACAAATAAATGATTATTTTTTTCTATTTTTTTCGTTCAAGTTCAAGTCTCCTAACTAAGATATAATTCATTAATTTGTCACTTTAACTTCAGACATGTTGCACAAAAGTTCACAACCAGAACATGTCCAAATACTGTTATCTATCTATCTATCTATCTATCTATCTATCTATCTATCTATCTATCTATCTATCTATCTATCTATCTATCTATCTATCTATCTATCTATCTATCTATCTATCTATCTATCTATCTATCTATCTATCTATCTATCTAGCCAATTGCTTTGATATTGATATTTTGTTTTAGTTTTTTTTTTTTTAAGAGTGACTTAATGTCGCAATGTAATGGAAGTAGCGACACTGAATTTGTTCTGTATTGTGACATACATCAGAGTAAAACTAATCACCAAAGAAAAAAGAAAAAAGCATAGGATGTAGGTTGGGGACTTTAGTCATTTTTTATTCATTGATTGTTGATTGGAAGGAGGCAGATCCAAATGCGAGATTGGAGCTGATTAAATGGACTAAATGATTCTGGCATACATCACCATATGCTAACCATTTTAATGAAAAATGCATAGATGACTCATTTTCAGTTTTGTATCATGTCCAAATGTTTTTGGTGTCTGCTTTATACAGCAAAAAGGAACAGGAAGGTCTTTTGAATTCTCAAACTGAGCTCTGTGTATTTCAAGATTATTTGATAAAGCATCCAAGGTCCCCTTGTAAAGTTGGTTAATGCATGAAAATCACTTTTACAATTGCATTTGAAATCCCCACATACAATTTTAATCAACAAGACAGAACTTTAAAATATACAAGAGTTGGGGGTCGCAGGTGTTACAACTGAATATTCAGTAAAAAGGGAATGAAAGAGGGAAAGAAATGTCTCTGTTATAATTCTGGAGTTTTACTGTTGAACTGCTTTTTCTGATGAACTGCACTAGAAATGTGAGGGGGGGGGGACAGAAATAACCATATATTTTATCATCACTGGAGTGGTTATCTTAGGTCATATCAACCTTTGTGGAGGTGACACAATCTCTGTGGAGTATAGAGTGGAGAAAGCTCTGCAAATATTGAAAAATAAATAAATAAAAGGACTTTATTATTTTTTTTGGTCTTTATTCTATTGGTGGCAAGTCTATTTGGGGAATATGAGTTATGTGAATGATATGAGGCTTGAGGTAGACGATCTGATGAAAAATGAGTTACAGTGATGGTCAACTGAAGTGCAATCTGAGCTTGGCCTACCTTTGGCTTTATGATCCCAGGCCATTTCTCTATTTCATCAAAGGCTACACTCTCCCTCTGATCCATCACTGTCAAAGATGACATGCACTGGACAGCCTAATCATTCCTTCATCTCCAAGAATATGGAGAGCCATCGCTGATCGGCTGAAAGATAATATCAGCTCTCCCGTGGACACAGTATCTGGCTATGACCAGTCAGAGTGAATCAATTGGGGAATCAATTTCGAGGTGACTGGCTTGTCTGAGAGTTGAAGTCTTCCTCACTAGCCACACATATGCATGCTACCTTTTAACCTGGAATTGGCTTATAATTACTAGCCTTGTGAAAGATCGATCATCTGGTCATATTTTATTAGACAGTTTGCTGTTTTGAAGGGCTCTTGTTGTTGTTGTTAAATTACTGTACTGTTAAAGATGTGTGATATAAGCTATACAGCATATTACAATCTAACAAGCATACACTGTATTTTAACTTTAGGGGTAATGATTTATTTATTAATTTATTTATTTTCTTTGGGGGGGGGGGTTGTCTATTTATGTATTCATTAAAGGGACTGCCTTTTTTTTTAATCATTTTGCACTGTTCGCTGAGGTCCACTTATAATGTTATCAAGATTTTTACATCAAAAAGCATAACTTAGAAGTAATAGGCTATTTTCTGCTTTTTGACCCTCCTCATCAGAATGCTCTGTTTGAATAGGTGTGGCGGATTGTAGACTGCTAAGTAAACACCCACTGTTATGATTGGCTAATAGTTGTGTATGTTTGACAGCCTACATGCTACACAGATACGCTGATTTAGGATAAAAATGCATCAATGCTCAGTACATATCAAACGACCTGTAATAATAAACAAAGCAATGATGATCACGTAATACAAACACTTACTCACACTTGTGTGTTGTGACATTATTGTCGGATCCTATATAGTCGACACAGCATCATCTTTTAGTTTCAATCTTTCTGAAAATCCTGTGTTGAATTGTGCCTTGTTTGTAAACGAATCCACAGTAAAATGTAGTGAACAAAGGACCATGTTCTTACTGACACGATCTGGATCTGCATTAAAAATGAAGTTCATCCACTCTTTCATTATGTTGGAATCAGAAGGAAGGCAATGCAAAGATTGTGTTTTTCCACAATTTGGCACTGCAAAGCATCTTGATGTTTTCGGCGCCATCTTTATCCTTTGATTCCTGCATAGACCTACTTTTGCCTCTCTCGTTATTTACACTATGTGTGCGAATCTGTGGGCGGGGCTAAACAGGCAGCGATGTAGAAGCAGGCGTTGATCTTCTTCTGCGGAGACGGTGCTTATCCACACTATTATGTCATAAAGTGGCACATTTTACAACCTGTCATTTTGACAGACTGGCTTCAATGTAAGCTGTATTGTGTTAACGAGAAAGTAACGAGAAAGTTTTGAGTTCTGAATCTTGTTTTTATAGTACAGTGAACTCTTATGTCAAAAGATCACATGAATTTTGATTTCTCAATTCATGCTTGATTTAATTATTTGAAAAGAGAACTTTATTAAATAGTGATATTTAAGAGAGGACTACTATTGCACTATAGTATCACTGTGTATCAAGGTTAGCTCAGGTAATAAAATGTCAAGTGGAATGAGTCTCCAAAATTCATTCTTGATGTAATTCATCACTCAGATGAATATTCAAAGTAAATACTTTTATGGGTAAACCACATTCTAATTTTTAGAGTCACTATATTTAAACATTTTTTTTCAAACCATTTGAAGCCAGCATGAATACAAAGAGTACACCTGGCAAATGTGTAAAAAAAGATTATTCTTTGTATTTATGATGGACACCTTTAAAACAATGAGAAACTGACTTCTTAACCTTTAAAACTGTTCATTGTTCTTCATAAGTCAGTACTTTTTTCCAGTTTTTCTAGCTTTAATGATACTGTATGTCTAAAGGGCGAGAAGAGCACAGCATCTCCAGTTGACTTGCTATGAAGCTATTGTAGATAGGGAGACAGGTCGATGCTTTTTATTTTAGTTTTACAACATTCTGTGGTGTCAAACTCTCTGGCTTCAAAGCCTGTTAAAGTTAAAATGACACTTCTGGAGAGGGAAGAGGACATAAATATTCGATGAAATACCCATAGGGAAGGCAGAGAGAGTGAGAGAGAGAGACAAGAGAAAAGAGAAAAGAAGTTGGTAGGGCGAGGAGGGATGGAGGGAGGGTATGGTTGCAATGCTCACTCTTGTTATAAAAGAAGAAAGTTCCATGACTGCGTCAAACAGGCCAGTCTTTGACCATTTTGAAACTTTGCATAATTTTGCCTTTACCAAAACTATATAAGAAAGTTTGGAGAGAAGTAGTGAATCATTCTTTACTTGAACTGATTCACCGAACTGGTTAGTACACTAACACTCAGATTGAATTGGTTTAAGTGGTTTGAGAGTTACTTACTCACTCATTGAATTGGACATCAGACTCATAATGATGTGCAAACAACTTTTCAATTTGTTGAAGAGATGAAATGAAATACCGGTTTGGAACACTACGAGGGTATATAGTATATGAAGACAAAAATTTAATTTATGGAGGGCAGACTATCCCTTGAAAAAAAAAAAAAGATGAGTGAGCTCATTAGTGGGGCTTAATGTGGGATATGCATGTATGGAAGTTTACATTTCAAGTGAGACCACACCTGATTTCCATTATTATCTGAAATTACCATATTATATGCTTTTAGCTTAGCAAACAATTGCTGTTATTAAAGAGCATGAAAACAGACCTTTTCAATATAAGTGCCTCATCCATCTAGAGCAAATTAATTTTTAAAGGTTTATTATCTTAAATTAGGATTAGCCTCTATCTCTGTGTTAAAGAAGCTGTTTTTTCACGGCTTATTTTCCTCATGAAGCCCAATCAAAAGCTCATCCAACTTCAAATGAAGTTGTGTTTTAATCAGAACTATGCCATATTGGCAGGGCCTCCATGGGAGGAAGCTGTTGGTTCACGCAAAGGTCACTATTTTGGAGGATCAAAGGCTTCTAGCTCAAGCTCTTTCACTTTTATTCTCTCTCTCCCTCTCTCTCGCTCCGATCCCTCACTCCCCTTCTCTTCCTCTCTCTTTGATCTCTCCTCTCATTCTCAGAGAGCAGAGACAGTGGTCCCTCCCGGCTGTTCCTCTTCTCTTTAAAGAATTCACAGTAGCTATACTTGATATCCTCATAAAGCACGACACCACACACGCACACACACGGGCGCACAGACTCGGTGTCGGCCTCTCAGGGGTTACTTGTGTGGCTGTGTGGGTGTTGAGCCGGCGGTTTGAAATGGCAGAGATGGTGGAGGAATGGGAATGTTGCAGGAGAGAGCTAATTGTGGCTATAACGTGGGCTGGTGTGCACAATGGGTGCCAGTGATAAACACATAGAATATCATTGCCACTTCACTGAGGTATATATATATATAGATTTGGGTATAATATAGTCATTACGTGCTAAGCAATGAGTACCCTTGTTTGTGCATAAAAACCTTCTTGATTCAGTGATTACAGTCGCTAGTAGTGAGTTTTATTGAAAAAGGCTTAGTGTATGGAGAGAAAATGTAGGAGTGAAAGAACAGGATCAAGTGGACTCAAGTCCCCAGGAACATCCTAACTCTAACATGTTGCAAATCAAGAGCATATGTGCTCCTGGTCTGACAGTTTTATTGATTTTATTGAAGATTTATTGAAGACATTGGGAAACGGCACAGGCCAGCCTTAAACTAACACACCAAGAAGGCACCCGTCTCCAGCAAATGCACGACTGCTGCAGCAACAACTCTAAACGTTTTACCGATTGTCCAGAAAATGAGTTAAAAATTAAATTCACACAATGACTTGAATACACTTTTATGATATGTTTTTAATTTCTGAATTAAAATTCAGCGTGTTGTAAATATCACAGATACAACTGTCTTTATACATAAGGGAAAAAAAAGAATGCAGTTATTGGAAAGCAGACATAACACCTTCCTGTTGCTTTCTCATCCTACATATAGAGGGAGGAAGGTGTTATATTGTCATGGAGTGAATGCAGATAACTAGTGATGTTACATTCAACACGGAAGCTCCGAAGCTTATATTCACATTGAAGCACTGTATCGGAGCTTGATTCGTTTTGAGAAAAGCATGTGATCTATGACGTCTGAAGCTTCATTTGCCTGAAAACCATGTGACTGCTTCAGTATCTTGTTCAAACGAAGCAAACCTCAGTGCGGTTTCCTTTACGTTATATTACATTTTAATGTGTTAGCATTGTTTTTTTTTTTTTTTCTTAATCAAAATGTATATATTGAGCTCAAAAATAATCTTTGGCCATGAAATGACAGTCTAAGGACTGAGACAGAGTTAAAATAAACAGATCATAGTTTTAATTTATGAATTTATGTTTTATTTATTTTACTTATTTTAGTGCCAGCACACCGACACAAATGAATGACTTTGACAATGACCATGATTTATATAAAATATAATAAAACAAAGAATCAGTTGTAGAACCAGATGTGAAACCAGCGGCTGTAATGGAACATAACATTTTGGAAGTTGTTAGTCATTTTTATGACCACTAGATGGCCACAACATAAACCGTTTTGAGAATCTTTGAGTAATGGACCTTTTTCCGATACAATTGTGTTGAAAGCTTCGTTGGTTCAGAGCGCTTCACTTCGCCATCACTACAGAGAACACAAGGAGAGAATGCAAATGCAGATTTAATAATAATAACCAAAGTATAGGACATCAAGAAAAAGCTACTTGGTCTCATGGCATTTACGTACCTGGGTGCACTTTTTAGCGTAACATGAAATACGTACCAATAAGTACATATCACTGCAGTTTCCAAAATAAATGAACACTTTCACACAAATTTGAGTTGCGATTAATAAAGCGTAATTTTCACACAATTACTTGAAGAATATCATGCTATGACTTCAAAACAATATTAATATGCTGGGAGATTTGAAAACTGATGCTTTCGAACGTTAGCATCACACACATCCAGCTTCATATCTATGGGTTTTCATAGATGACAAGTTTGTTCGGTAGCTCACGGAGTACGGAAACGGACTTAGGAGAGGAGAAGCACCGCTTTGAATCCCGTGTAACTACGGTTCGACAAAGCAGTTACAATCTGAGTAAAAGGGAGTTCAAATGGCACAGTTGCATCAGCTAATAAGTTTTTATATCAATTTTGCCTTTGTTAATACTATCGGGTAGATTTAGGGCTGGATTTGGTGTAGGGCATATTTCCAACACAATAGAGCATTAACCTTTAGCGTCAGTCTCCGGATATTTGAATTCTGAATCGCCGCAATACGTATCTGAAGCAACGTAGTAAAAAAACAGCAATACGTACCAATATCTACGTAATAAAAACATGCCAGGGTTCACATATTGAACCTGTGTTTTAGCTCAGTGGACATTTCTATTTGAAACTGCGGCGAAACGTGCAGCAAGGTACGTAAAACGGTGTCGCACAAAAACTGCGCAGAGGTACGTATTTTTATGAGACCAGGTTGAGAAAAAGAACTGAATCCAACAATGCAGCATGCATAAAAGAACAAGACCAGACAATGAACACTGGAAACACAAGGGCTTAAATACACAGGGGTAATTAAACTAACAAGACACAGGTGCAAATAATCAAAGAGTAATGAGAGGGAAACACAGAAAACAGGAAGAGAGCAAAACTACAAACTAAAATTCAACAAAATCACAAAGATAGCAACATAAAAAAAAAAGGTGGTGCAGTGAAGGCGGACAAAGGGGGTGGATGGAAGGTCAGGTCTGTGAGATGGAAGTGGGCCTGGAGGTTATAGTGGAGCAAGGTACCAAGGCAGAGTCGGTGGAATTGGAGAAAACCAGGGCTGAACAAGGGGGTCAAGGCAGGTCCAGCAAAGCAGGTAGTTGGGGTGGAGCTGGCGCAGCGGGGGACCAAGGTGATGTTGATGGAGCAGGGGATGACATCAACACAAAATTCATATAAGCACGGCGCCATGGTGGAGCAGAAGACCATCATAACAGGTTGAAAGACCACCACAGCAGAGCAGGGAGACAGAACCAAACAAACTCCATGGCTGTAACAGAACAGAAATAGACGGCCTCCGTGGCTGAAACAGAACAATATAGAGGAGCTGTCATCTCAGACAAGTAAATGCGGCCTAAACACACAAGATTGTGGTTGCCATAGCCACTATGTTGTGTCTTAAGAACTAATCTGACCAATTACCCAAGGTCTCTGACTTTAAAAATAATAATAATAATAATGACTACCTTGTAAGACTAGTTTAAGCAGTTTATGCAACCGACCACATTTAATTAAGGCTGAAACTCTGCAGGGCTGAGGCTCCCCATGCAGGAACTTGGCACCCCTGGCCCAAAGATTTAATGAAAAGCCAAGATGTCTGAAATTTAATTCATGGAATTACTGAATAATAACCCCATGAATTACATTTGTGAATATAATGATTAGGATGGTTACACCATGATATTTAAAAAAAAAAAAAAAAAAGTAATTACATTTAAATCTCTCTTGAAAATGATTTAAAAGGTTTTCAAAACCCTACAAAACCAATACAGTTTTTTTTTTTTTTTTAAAGAACTGACATCACAGAAAATACAGCAGAAGGACTTAAGGGACCTCTGGATTTGGGACCACCAGACCACAGGGCTTGGGACGTCATATGTGACCATGTGACATTTTTAGCTTTTCTTAAAAATGGAAAAAAAGCTTTTCAAAACCCTATGAAACCAACACAAATAGCTTATATCTAAGAATGGGCCAATTTAAACCAGATTTTTAAAAGATGATCCGGTAACACTATTTTGATGGTGCCTTTTGAACATTCTGTTGACACTAAGTAATGTTGCAACTATATGTCAACAAACTCTCATAAGAGTATTTGTAGACTGTCTGCTTCATATCTGCTAACTCTTTATTATGATGGTCTCTCAACAGACACTCTACTGACTGTAAGTAACTTTGCAACTACATGTCAACTTATTCCAACCCTAACCCTACCAGTCAACTAATACACTACTAACAATCTGATGAGAGTTGGTAGAAATGTAAGTGCAATGTTACTTATAGTCAACAGAATGTGTTAAAGGGACCATCAAAATAAAGTGAAACCAATATTCCTTTTGATGATGGATCACAAACATTTAACTGCAAAAGCTTTATTAACATGGTTTGTATATCAAGTGACTACAGTGGACTTAATAGTGAAAATCATAATCTGTTGTTCTGAAATACACATTCATCTGAAATTTCATTGTGTGTGAGAAAGTCACTAATTTCTAAGTAAAAAAAAAAAAGAAAAAAAATTCTGCAAGTAGGAGGCAGAAGAGCAGGAAAAAGAGAGAGAGGAATACAAAAGCCATTGAGGGGGCTTGGTTTTTAACCCTCCATGACACAAATGCTTAGTACATCAAGAGAGCATTATTAAAATGAGCTGAGATCTCTGGGGAGAAATAGAGCAAGGTCTCAGGAGTTAAAGCGGCTAAGCACTAACATAAAAGCGCTCCAATATCTCTTCCTACTTCTTTTGTATCTTTTCTCCACCTCACTCTTACACACACTCTCACTCTTGGTCTTGCTCTAAGTCTTACAGAGAATGATGGCTCAATTTCTAATCTCTGAGTTAGGGAGGGAGTACTACTCAAAACACGTCAATTTCATAAAAAAAAATAAAAAAAAAAGAAATCCACCAGACATACTTTCTCACTTGCCTGAGGAGCCTATCTTGGCTGCTGAGAGCTTACAAAATGTAAATCCGTCAGCTAAATTGTTATATCAGTCTTAAGAAAGGGTACAGTGCACTGTATGCTGCAACTGAATTTCATTTTTAAACTGTTGCTCAGAATTATGAATTTGTGTTCATAGCTGCTGATTGCTGCATGCAATTTCATTTTTACCGTAGTAGTTATACTGTTCATTCTAATTAAATTGCAACTGTATACTATGATTTCATAAGTTTTGCATTTTATTGGTCAAATTTTTGTCAGTGATCAATGTTGGGAAGGTTACAGATTACAAGTTACACTATTTAAAATGTAATAAGTAGTGTAACTATTTCAATTACTTTATTAAAGCAATGTAGCTGATTGCCTCTGATTATTTTTCTACATTTCTAACTAATGTTTTCAACTGTTAATAATTTTCAAACAATTCAATCCAGCAGGGCTAACCTTACAGTGGTACTCAACAATGATTACTGTCAGACTTTCAAAATCCTTCATCACTTGAATGAGTATTATAATCATTTAATTTTAAAGCACAGCAGTCCACAAAATCAGACTTGAGCACCTCTTTTTACTTTGAGATCGTTCTGAGGTAAAATACATATTTAAAATCATAACAAGAATGGGTAAATATTAAGACAAGAAATATTCGGATGTAATCCCCTTGTAATCATTGACATTTTCATAAGTAACTGTAATTTAATTACACTTTTTTTCACAGTAATTGTAACGGATTACAGTTACATTTATTTTGTAATTAAATTACGTAATTCCGTTACATGGAACTAGTTACTCCCCAACACTGTCGGTGAATAATAGTAATGTGGAATTTTTTGGTTTTAATTTATGCTGGTTATTAAAACTTTAGTGTAAACAAGGTGTAAAGTTAGTATGCAAAACTAGAATGCACCTTTGCCTTTTCTCATGATGACTCGTATTCATCCCAACTGTGTCAATAGTCTTAGGCTTTATTCTGACAAATATTATATAATATAATAGCGTGGATGCTTTTCCCCCCCAGAATATCTCCTATTGTGTTCTGCAGCAGAGAGAAGGTCATATGAGTCAATCTCTTAATTTATTTGCTCCATGTAACACAGTGAAACCACTTGAGTCATGTAACACTATTACGCCAGCTGGGAGAAATTAATCAAAAGTAAATAAGGTCCAAGTTTCCAGGGTACACTATTCACCAAAACTGACTTCAAACGAAACCATTATTTTCAGCACAATATAGTTATTATTATGTATGGTGTTACAACAGAAAATGTCCAGCCTCTATTGATTTCACAGTAAAATTACATTATTTTTAATACAGTATTTTTGCAAGAAATTGCTGTTAATTGCTTAATCCTGACAATATTTTGCAGTGCACTTAATGCACTTACAGACATTAGATTATATAAAAGACATTATGCTGGTAATTTCCCCCCCTATGTACATACATAGTCTTGTACTGATTGTTAATCAGCCAACAACATGAGGAAGACAAAATACAAAAATCTTCTGACCAGAAAATTTTGATGCATCCCTGCATAGAAAATCTCTCATGGGAGTCACTGACAAGAAGTGATCGCTGAAAAAGTTCCTCTTCTTTCTCATAGTATAAGTTATGAGCTCTAAAAGAAGCAACCGTCTGACACTACTAGCCGGCCATGATGCCTCACACACTGTGACTGACATTCCTGCGATAACCTTTCAATTCACTATCAGTTCAACTGCGTGACCTTGACCACCCTCCAAGCCACAGATTCAATTATCGCTAGGGCTGAAGAACCGTTGGTTTGCCTTTTGGCTATTTAGGATAAAATGGTTCCAGAGTCTATCTTGAAGTGTCAAAGATTTTTTTTCTTTTTTTTTTTTTTTTCTTTCTTTCAGTTTTGTGATAGATATGTTTTCCACTCAGGTGAATGGCAGGGAAGTTTGCTAATTAGCAAAAAAGACGGTGGCAATTCATCAAAGGGGCTGAAGCTGAACAGTTGGGAAACATGACAAGCTTCTGTCAAAGAAAGCAGTGGGTGGCCAGATTGAATAAAACGAGAACGCTACTTTGTGCCGGTTATTTTCGCAACACCCTCCTGAAATAAAATGTTCACAGAATCTAAGGCAGTGAACTTTGCAAGGACAGAGCCAAGAAAACATTGAGCATGAAGTTGCAAGATAGCTAGATGGCTAGATAGAAAGAGGGGATTAATGCAGTTCTTATATAACTCACCCATGGGTTTATAATATACTGGAAGCCTTTGGCGCAAGCAAAACTTGAGCTTTTTTTTAAAGCCTCTGTAAATTTTGACAGCACTTCCCTGTTGGACTACGGTGAAGGCTTTATACAACCTGAGAAGACTCGGATAACCTCTACCGCCGTTTTAAGAGCATATGATTGCACTTTACTATGCAAAGGTCACTTTATTTATTCATTTCTTCACTTCTATTTGAGGCTAAACGAGCGAGGAAGAGCCATATACTATATAGAGATCTCTTGGCTTTAGGCTCTTAGAAGCAAATTTGAGAAAAAAAGAAAGACCTATTAAATTCATCTTTTATGGATGATATTTTGTTTGTTTGAAATCAAGTTTATCCTTATGAACAAACTTAGCATCTTAATGACGTCATGCATCACTTTATTTAAAATGACAAATAAATTGGAGCAATGATTTTGGGTTGATATAGTAATGAACATTAACATTCATCTGATTGATATAAATATTGTTGTTGTTAATTTTCTGGCTATTTCAGCAAAAAAAGGTTTTCTTAAAGCAGCTATACTGTACAGTGTAACTTTATTTTTTTTAGTGACTTTGGAGCCCCCTGTGAGTGGAATTCTCTGCCGTAAAGATGTCGTAAATACAGTGCATATCTGTACATGTGCATTTGTTGCTGATGCTTTATCTTCCAAAAGCTTTAACTTCGCAGGTAATGTCAATAGTAATACCCATTTTAGTTGCGGCTAAAATTAAAACAAAAGTGGTTATATGCAAATATATTTTAATTATTTGATCAAATTGATTGCTAGGGACAATTCAGTCACTTTATATTAGTAGTGACATGTCCCTATTGTCCCAATTAAATTCTGTGTTCTTGTTTCAAAGAACATTTAATACACAGAGCTGATATGAAAGTTTTTACATAGGAATTATAATTTGCGAAAACTTAATGATAATAATAATAAACTGTGATCTTTATTAAGCTATTTTAAAGTGTAAATTATTCCTGTCATAGATACATTTTAATAGTAAATGATACTATTAAATACATTTTCAGATACATTTTAAAATATATTAAATATATTAGCTGAATTTCCAGCAGTCATTATTCCAGTCTTCAGTGTCATCCTTCATAAATCATACTAATATGCTCATTTGCTGCTCAGGAAACATTTCATATTATTATCAATGTTGAAACCCTTGTAAAAATGTTGCTAATTCAAACTGACTGAAGTCATTTTTATGGAATAAAGCAGTGCATCGGATTAAAATAACAATTGCATGTTAGGCCTACTATTTTAATTTTTTTTTCACTATACATTTTAGTGTGCCACCCTGGGATATTTACTGCCCTACATAAACATAATATTTCATGACATAACAAACTTGTATCTGTACAAAATGCATGCAAATGCACACGTTCACTTGAAGTGACATGCTAGTCAGAGTGTGTAAGTCACGTTGTTTTTGATTGAATTTTCATGAACTAAAGTTAGATGCCATTTCAGTGATTTAGAGTAAAACTAAAAAAGTAAAAAACTATGACTAAAAACAAATGTAAAAAAAACAACAACAAAAAAATGAAAGGTCAAACATTTTTAATATTATTAACTCAATTTTTTCAATGTAACATTAAGGCTGCTATCAAGAATTCAAAGCATATAAATGCAGGGAGATGTGAGTCATCCGGTTTTCTCTCCTCTCTCTGTCGTTCTCCATCTCTTTTCCAGCTGTACTCTGAGGGCTCAGTGCTCAGCCAGTCAATTGTGTTTTGATGTTCCTGTGAAGCTTACAGCTGCACTTAGCACTCAGGAGCCATAACATACATTAGCCTTCCCCATATCCCTCCCCTGTCTCTCCTCCTCTGTCCCTCTCTCTCTTTCTCCTCTCCTCCATCCTCCTGTAATCTCGACTGCTTTCCACTCAATCGCCCGTATTGCCTAGTGTGCGAGTCACGGATGTGCACCCGTGGCCGTCAGCTCCCGAGGTCAGCCGCCAGTGAGCGCGTCACGCGTAATTACCGTTATTTATGGACCTCTCGAGCCCCGCCACGCTCTTCTGTCACCGCGTTTGTTTTCAGAGCCACCGCTACGGTGTCGGGAGCCTACCTGCATATGACGAGCCACAAAAAGAGCGAGTATGTGTCCATCATGTCCCTTTTGCACCGTGTTTTGCCTCTCATAGTATGAATTATGGGACTGGGCATGTATAGTCAGCTTCTCAGGAGTCCTTGCTGTTTGCAGCTGGTGACAAATGCTAAATCTCTAACTTTTAAATGTCCTATCAAGCATGACGGAGGTTTATGTGACGCTCAACAACCATACAGGCCAAGGGTAAAGGCTCTGTGACAATTACCCCATCAACCACTCATCTGATTATAGGGGTGCAGTGTAGTTTGACACACAAGTTTTGATACCTCCATCTTTCATTATTCGGGGTGAGTAGGTACTCCTGTTGAATAAGTAATTTCTTTATTTTTCAGTGACCCTTTCTGAATGTTAAATTTTTTCGCCAGTAGGTGGTGACAAGTGTAATTTTGATTGTGAGTCAGTGAATCATTCAAGTGCTGTGTTCAAAATCGCTCCCCTAATACCCTCATTCACTATTCCCTACTTAAGTCCACAAATATAGTCCAGTTGAGGAGTGAATGAAAACGAGTGAGCAAACTCGGACACTGAGTGTGCCAGAGGGCTTTTGCATCAGTTGTGCTTGCTGTTTTATAATCATTATAAATCTTAGCAAACTGGCAGCTCCAGTAGTAATGAAAGGATTTATCTTGGACTCGGTTTAATGGAGTTTTATACATGCTAGTTTCCATAACAATTGAATTAATTAAAAATAAAATGTGTACCTGTACGATATTACGCTGTACCCACATTGGACGTGTTTTGGAAAACCGATGAATGGATGATTCGGCTGCAGACGCTATCTTCTGGCGAGACGAGGGAATTAATTCGGCAAGACTCACAGTGCGTTTTGGATATTTTTTAGATGTGGAATGTACATTGGTTGTACACTTGTTATTCCGGTGCATTATGGGATTGAATGAGAGCACTTGATAATGTCCACTATGGTTTTGGACACCACTACCAATGGCTTTCTCCTAAAAACGTGTCCTATTTAGGACAATTTCGGACACAAATATTCATTCTGCAACGCTGATCAATTTAAGTACAGAGATGCACAACTGTTGATTGTGCTTTGATTATATTTGGAATGATTTTCAATGTTCTGGCAGTGGTTTTGCATTTGCACCACTTTGGAATTACCATAATTATGAGTATTTCTGACTTGTAAAGGTGGTTATATTTATGACTTGACAACTTTTTTTTTAGAGCTGACTTGTACCATCTGACCACTTCAACGTCATGTGGAAACATTCAAAAAGGATGTGGCTTCAGCAGTAAAGTTAAATAATCTAATTAAATAATTAATAATTCATATAATTTACTTTTGTTAATGCAAGATTAAACGAAAATAAATGACACAATCAAAAGGCATACATCAAGTTTAATGTCGCTAGCAGAGAATATAACCATTTTACGTCTAGTGTCCTACTAAATAAACTAAAGTTTATGAATAAGGCATTTGCATAACTGCTGTTATTTGTATTGTGCTTTTGTCTATTGATTATATAAATGGCTCAGATTAATTTTGGCGTTAAGAGTGTTGCCATAGAAATGCATAATTCCAAGAAAAACTCAGAGTAGAACTTCAGGGTTGCCATTTAGTAATTACATCAATTACGGCATGGTGTGAACACACCAAAAAACTTAAATTACTCAATATTTTTCAAATGTTGAACAAAAGCAATATCACACTTACAACTGAGCTGTGGGTCTGAATATTAGGAAGAGCCGAATCACAACTGTGTTAATATTCAGAATATTAATCTTTCTCAATATTAAGCTAAATATAAAATTGGCAATTAGAAAATATCACACTGGATAACTTTAGCAGCAATTAAAAGAAGGTTCTGCCCTGTAAGATGCAAACATGCAGCATGACAAATTAAAACATTTTCCCACTGCAGATAAAAAAAAAAAAGAATAGTTTGAATATAACCCACTATAACAAATTAACATGAATGTTTTTAGCATATATTTTATATAATTTACCATTTCTCAAAGGATCTCACTGACCGGGTCAAACCCTTCCACGTGTTGTGTATTTGACATCCCTGCTCTACAATGCAGGCTTGATTTTCAATGACAGCTAATTAATGTGATTTCTCTCTGCACACCTCATTGATTATTATACTCTCAAATTACAATATTAATAAACCTTGATCAAAAAGCAAACACTCATTATCTCCAATGTAAATGATTTCTTTCAGACTAGCTTTACCTATTATTAAGATATGATTAGAATAACATCAGAGGAAATGAAATGAAAGGTTTATAATATTAAACAATAACTGATTCTGCAAGGGAGTCCCCAGCTTCATTCTTAACCTCCGTCATGCTGGCAGAGATAAAAGCATATGTGACTCCAGCATCTATTTACTGCTTAGCATTTTGACAGGAATGCAAACAGCTTGGGGGGTGCTGTCAGTGTTCATTAGTTTGCCAGTCCTTCCTTTTAAAGTGTTATCCCTGTCTGAGGGTTGATGGGAGGCGTCCAATAACACGATGACTGAATTCTAGTCACCACTCTTAGAGTTCCCCATTATACAGCTTAACAAATCTGGAATGTCAGAACATTCGTTATTTGAGTGCTGGGAAGAGAAGTGCATTCTGGATGATTCTAACACTGGTAATTGGTTTGTTGGGGAAGCTGGCTGTCATTTGTGTCTTGCTAAGCAACAAAGTCGAAATCACAAGATATGTGAGGAAACAACGTTCCCACACTGTGAGGGGGATTGAGTGTGAACTGTGTTTATGAAGGTGTGAACATTTCATTTTTTCTCTTAGAAATGTTAACTCTAAAGTAAACTTGTTTGTTATCTATTGTTATAAATATCATAGCAGATGAGGATTCTCTTCTGTCAGTCTGACCAGCAGTTACTATTTCTGGTTACACAATTTTGTTTGACCGTCAACAGAACAATATTCATATATAAATCTATTTTCACCTCCAAACACCAGTCAGACATGCATGCACATTTGTGTTTGTTTCCTTGTGTGATTTAATTTTTCATGCTTTGTTTTTTTATTAGTTATACAGTGTGTGTGTGTGTGTGTGTGCAGAGAAGGAGTTTTCACTGGTGAAATTGCCTGTTATTGACCCCTCTGTAATGCCTCTATACTGTAATGCCAAAATTACAGTGGCTCCTATTGACTCATTGACTGCATCTAGAGACGCCACGGGCCCTCCATTAACCTGAATTGCTAAATCAACATGGTTGGATAATCACATATGATACTAACAATGGTCAGTTATTGTTAGTGCCATTATAGGCCTGCATTTGTTCACATTATTTACTCAATAGGTAGGCCATATTTGCTATATAGCTTGATTTCACTGTAAAACTGAACAGTTTCAATTATAGAATAAAGTCGATTTTCTTAATAGAAAAGTTACATGAACTCAAACTGTGATTTTATTAAGCTGAACTTAATCTGACTGAGTTGCAGCAGATTTCTTGTTTCCAGCATGCTTTGCGTCAGACTGTAGAAGGGGAATATACTGTATGTTGAAATGAAGCATTATTTTGTGCGCAACCATTTTTGCACAAGATTAATATAGGGAAAGATGTGTAAGTGCTTAATATTCTTTTATGTTTGGATTTGCAGGGATTTCTGTTATGTTTATGTTTTGTAGGGTTACCATTGTGGTGAAGAGTAGAGCATGTGGTTACGCTGAAGATGGGCTGTAAACTTTCAAGGCTATATATCCTGCATAGGGATGTGCCCGAATAACGAATCCGTATTCGGAAAGGCATGGAAAACGAATAATGCTTTCTACGGAGCCACAAAGGGACATGGCTAGCCGCTTTGCAGATCCTGATCTTGTGAAATGTGTCGTAAGTAGTGCCGCTCCGTAGTACATGGCTGTGTGTGATCGCGAATTTCAAAAGTGAAACTAAAAAGTAAATGCGCATTCATAAGTGATTTCAATGCCCCGAGTATTAATAACGGCTCCCTGAAAGCACTGAAATATATTGTTCTCGTATATCTCATATTTATTCCCTTTATGGTTGCCGTAGTACACATCATTACCTTTTCGATCCCTAACATGTTGCTTATATACAGTGGGTACAGAAAGTATTCAGACCCCCTTAAATTTTTCACTCTTTGTTATATTGCAGCCATTTGCTAAAATAATTTAAGTTCATTTTTTTCCTCATTAATGTACACACAGCACCCCATATTGACAGAAAAACACAGAGTTGTTGACATTTTTGCAGATTTATTAAAAAAGAAAAACTGAAATATCACATGGTCCTAAGTATTCAGACCCTTTGCTCAGTGTTTAGTAGAAGCACCCTTTTGATCTAATACAGCCATGAGTCTTTTTGGGAAAGATGCAACAAGTTTTTCACACCTGGATTTGGGGATTCTCTGCCATTCCTCCTTGCAGATCCTCTCCAGTTCTGTCAGGTTGGATGATAAACGTTGGTGGACAGCCATTTTTAGGTCTCTCCAGAGATGCTCAATTGGGTTTAAGTCAGGGCTCTGGCTGGGCCATTCAAGAACAGTCACGGAGTTGTTGTGAAGCCACTCCTTCGTTATTTTAGCTGTGTGCTTAAGGTCATTGTCTTGTTGTAAGGTAAACCTTCGGCCCAGTCTGAGGTCCTGAGCACTCTGGAGAAGGTTTTCGTCCAGGATATACCTGTACTTGGCCGCATTCATCTTTTCCTCGATTGCAACCAGTCGTCTTGTCCCTGCAGCTGAAAAACACCCCCACAGCATGATGCTGCCACCACCATGCTTCACTGTTGGGACTGTATTGGAAAGGTGATGAGCAGTGCCTGGTTTTCTCCATACATACCACTTAGAATTAAGGCCAAAAAGTTCTATCTTGGTCTCATCAGACCAGAG
Source organism: Acrossocheilus fasciatus (assembly GCA_036784905.1). Lineage (NCBI taxonomy): Eukaryota > Metazoa > Chordata > Actinopteri > Cypriniformes > Cyprinidae > Acrossocheilus > Acrossocheilus fasciatus. The sequence continues at coordinate 24,074,987 of CM071938.1, forward strand.
AATCTTATTTCTCACCATCTTGGAGTCCTCCATGCGGGCTTTCATGTGTCTTGCACTGAGGAGAGGCTTCCGTCGGGCCACTCTGCCATAAAGCCCCGACTGCAGTGATGGTTGACTTTCTACAACTTTCTCCCATCTCCCGATTGCATCTCTGGAGCTCAGCCACAGTGATCTTTGGGTTCTTCTTTACCTCTCTCACCAAGGCTCTTCTCCCCCGATAGCTCAGTTTGGCTGGACGGCCAGCTCTAGGAAGGGTTCTGGTCGTCCCAAACGTCTTCCATTTAAGGATTATGGAGACCACTGTGCTCTTAGGAACCTTAAGGGGAGCAGACATTTTTTTGTAACCTTGGCCAGATCTGTGCCTTGCCACAATTCTGTCTCTGAGCTCTTCAGGCAGTTCCTTTGACCTCATGATTCTCATTTGCTCTGACATGCACTGTGAGCTGTAAGGTCTTATATAGACAGGTGTGTGGCTTTCCTAATCAAGTCCAATCAGTATAATCAAACACAGCTGGTCTCAAATGAAGGTGTAGAACCATCTCAAGGATGATCAGAAGAAATGGACAGCACCCGAGTTAAATATATGAGTGTCACAGCAAAGGGTCTGAATACTTAGGACCATGTGATATTTCAGTTTTTCTTTTTTAATAAATCTGCAAAAATGTCAAAAATTCTGTGTTTTTCTGTCAATATGGGGTGCTGTGTGTACATTAATGAGGGAAATGGGGTCTGAATACTTTCCGTACCCACTGTACATGCAAGTGTATAGTGATAGTTACTTTGATTAGTTACATTAGCATATACTAGCATGAGCTATTGTTAACTTGCACTTAAACATTAGTGGTGTTATTAATATGATATTAATGCAAGCAATGTGTATGAGTTAATTTATTCAATATTTTGGTTATAGTCCCCATGAAGTTCTTTGGCTTTTAGTAGGAATATGTTTGCTATTAGGTTAACTACAAGCTAGTGTGCTCCAAAAACATGACAAAATTTGCATTTAGGAGATATAAGATCACTTTTTCCCCCGGCCCCAACACAATAAATAGACGCTGAAGCTGCAGCTGAAATCGGTCATGTGTTCACAGAATTACTATTTTCTGTATGGTGAATGGCACGTAGAGCACTATATAGGGGATAGGGAATGATACAGACAGTGTAGCTTTCCATTGGGGCAAATGAAGTCTGTTTTTGCGCTGTATCATGCAAACCGCTGTGGTGGGCATACAGTCTGCTCCAGTCCAGAGTTGCGCAGCCCACAAAAAGTTTCAGACCCGTTTGAATTCTACACAGAATGCTATATTTTTTTTTTAGTGATAAGGATGAAATTAGGAGGAGAAACTGTTACACAGACTCTGTATTAGGAACAGCACTGATGAGTAGAAGACATAACAACGGCGCCATTCACCCATATATTGCCATTCACGCTTTTGAAAGTACTCATCCTCAGTCAGGGACGCCACTATGGTTTCTGGGTCCCCTGAACAACATGTAGACTCGGCCCTTGGAATTGTCCTAACCTAACAGAACCCCCACTCCCCCGCCCCCATTACGGCACCCCTGTCCTCAGCAGGATTATGATCGCTGTTTTGCTTTAGTAACAGTTTCATATAAATCTAACGGTGTAATCTATTAGTCTGTGGCTGTCATAAGCTGTTAAATACAGCTTTACCGAGCTGATACAAACTAAACGCTATTGGCCATTAAAAAAGGGAGCAGGGCTTCTCGATATGTCCCTCTCTGTCTTCCTGGTTTGATTGAAATTACGTCACCACATATGCTGCACGTTTCAAGGCACTTCAGTGGACCTTAAAACCGAAGTTAACATGTTTGTGTAGAACAAAATAAAAATATAGTTCTACTAACTCAATTTTAGAGTTAGTTAACTTAAAAAAATGATTGTTTACTTTGTTACTATGTTTTGAGGTCATAAATTCCGCAAATGTTTTAAGTATCCTGAACTTATCAGGTTGTCTAGAATCACCCCGGTAGGTGTTATTTTGCAATAATATAGTCTCTCTGTCTGTGTGTGTGTGGGTGTGGGTGTGTTTGTGTTGTTTTTATTTGATTTGAGAGTGGAAAAAAGACTTACATTTTTGCATCTCTTCAGAAGACTTATAATATTCTATCTTGTAATACATTAACTATCTTCTTTTGGGTTTCACAGAATAAAGGGAATTATACAAATTTGGAAAGAAATTAGGGTGAGTAAATGACAGATTCCTATTCCTTTAATATTGCTCTTGACAAGTTTGCATTTCTGAGACACAAGTGGAAACTGCAAATAAATAAATAAATATATATATATATATATATATATATATATATATATATATATATATATATATATATATATCATTAAACATCCATTTTCAAATTCAGTATTTGGCTTTGGCTACATCCCTTTCAGAATTCAGTTTGGATTCAACCAACAAAATTTGAGCAGTGGCTGGTGAGGCCTATAAAAGATATCACCATTTATTGCTCTGGCAGACTAAAGGCCAACCATATGGGTCCTTCGACTTTAGTGTTTCCACACCATTTCTATTAAGAGCTATTAACCTGAAACGAGACTATATCAGCCACCTTATATTTCCAGATAGCGCTTCGAGATCACTGCGTTTCAATGTTCCCTCATTTAAAGCACCTTATTTCACTGGGAAAAGGCCATGGAGTCAGGCGGCCGTATCATGAATAATTGGAATAAATTTGCTTCCTTCATTTCATATTTCATGCACCATACTCCTTCGAATAACTCAGGCTGTAATTGTAATTGCAAAGTCTAATAAGGAGTAACATGGTTTAAATTAAGAAAGCCACTGACCGTGAACCTTGCAGTAATTCTTAATTCTCTTATTTAATTTCTAATAAAGCACCCTCTTGGAATTATAGAGCGCTTTCTGCTTTGATCCGATCCGCATGCCTCTCATTCTCTCTTGTAATCCCTCAGGTAAATGGGGATTTAAGCTTGTAATAACACACACACTCACAAAACCCACCACAGGTCTTCAGTCATCGGCAGTGACTGATGGAGATCAAAAAAGCAAAACTATTAGAGAGAAAGCTGTTTGTTTCAATCTCTTTGTTAGAGCTCATGCGGTCTGCTTGTACATTCAGTATGAGGAACCTTAAACCAGATACACTGTTTACAGTGACACATGTTAGAAATCTAACCTTGCCTCTGTTTTTAATGAAGCGTTTCTCAGAAGCACAAAGTATGAAATCAGTTTTCCTGGCAGTTTCAACCTTCCTCAAACAACAGCTACACTCCCTGGTGTTCTAATAATGCTGTTTTATTAGTTTTGCATTGCATCTTTAATGAAATTCATACATTCATAGAGCCACTGTTGGGTTAGGACTTACAAGCGTGCATATAGCCCGATCGTATAGTCCCTAAACACACACGGACACCTTTGCATCTATAAAAAGATTTATTGCTGTAAGTATAAATGAGGCTTTGTAGCTTTGTATACATTTGTTTAAAGTTGCCACAGCTTGTTTCCTAAATTCGCAGATAAACATCTGTGGCAAAGGAACATTGATGTGAAACTTCACATCTCTATGTGTGTTAACAGGGCTTGAGCTTTGTGCTTCTACTGTTACTAAGGTGAAAAAGTGGAGGCTCTGTTACTCTTAATGGTAGGTTAATCTCTCAATGGCTCTAAATCTGAATACTGCAACACTGCGGTTTGTCTGTTGAGTGCAATTCATTATGCATTGACTGGGTGAGATGAATTATGTAGGGGATGGAAATGTTTTACAAAACTAGTTAAATCATCAGCATGTATTATTGATGATGCTGAAAAGATGGCCAGAAATCCAAGTCACACGAAGAGACAGCGTTTATACACCAATAAGGAGGGCCCCATGGCCTGGGGACATTATCTCGATTTTCTGTGATATATTCCACATTGTTTTTGCAAATTTATCTGATCTGATTTGTTACCAAGATAATGTCATACAGCAGACCAACATAAATGAGGTTTTGTCTAACTGCAAAAATGACTTGTGATAGTCTTGGAAGCATCGGAAATAAACCCATCTGTAATGTTTGGCATCATATACCATCCTTTTCCAGCAGAGGAGTGTATGAATTTATGAAGTGACATTATAGCTTTATGACTTTTTTTATTTTTTATTATTAACTTAATGTTGGGGGGGGGGGGGGGGGTAAGGAACCTTAGCATTTAATAAAAATAGTGACATAAAGGTGACATAAATGAAAATGAATGATCAATGTAAATATAATATTAGAAATATGAAAAGTTTTACATGCTAAAAATGTTCCAATATGACAACGGAAAAGCCTAAGACTGCACTGATTCTGCATTTCATTTGCACAAAACAAATATAGCACTTGAACAGCTCTGATACAGCATATGGTCAGAGCTAACATATTTTAGTATGAATTTACGGGGAATTCATTTTACACAGAATTTGAGCTGGCACTGAGGGTCCTCAGAGCAGCCTTAAAGTTGGCATGAAATGGAAATTCACCCTGAGATCCACCATCTGTTTTATAAATTAATTTTATTGATCTTATTGCAAACGATTCATTCATGTATGTTTCTTTTTTGACCTTGTAAATTGCTAGTTAAAATATCATCTTCTCGATCTCTGGTGAAACGACTGACTTCCTTCTGGTGATGTATGCCTCTTTCTTACAATCAACTGCAAGCTGACATTCATATCCACCTCAATCCTATCAACAACTGATGGATTGAACCAAGTTCCCGCCCTGCATTTTTTCATTATTTGATAATACATTTTGATATACATCACAATACGAAAGAAAATAAATATTTATTTATTTAGTTAGTTAGTTATTTTAGCACTTAAATTATTTAGTTGGCCTTCATGTTGATTTTCTGGAGTCAGAGTTATAGAATCAGAAACATATATTTCATACAAACATGCCAACACACACAATCTTGTACTTTTCCATTTTGTTTTCATTGTAAACACTAGCTGGACGTATCGGACTGCTGTGCTTGTGCCTCGTGTTTTTAGTAGCATTTTGCTCATGACATCTAAAAATGCAGCACTCAAGTTAAAATAAGTTTAACTTAAAGGGGTCATATGATGCTATTTTAAAGATCATTATTTTGTGTATTTGGTGTAACATAATGTTGACTAGCTTTAATGTTCATAAAACACATTATTTTTTAAATACTGTACATTATTGTAGTTCCTCTATGCCCCGCCTCTCTCAAACACGTCGTTTTCTACAAAGACCCTCCATCCGACAAGCACAGTCTGCTCTGATTGGCCAGCTGACCCAGTGCATTGTGATTGGCCGAACACCACAAGCGCGCGTCGGAAAAGTAACGCCCCTTACCATAATTGCGAGCTTTAGCTTTCAAGTTAGTTTTATCAATTCAAGCCATTAGAAATAGCCTTCATGCATAGCCAGCCTTGTACTCTACTAGGTTTACAAAACTGTCGTCCAAAAAATGGGTTGCACCAATTCGAACATTTGGGTTGTGCTATGGTGTTTCCCCCCATTTCACTGCCTACGTCTTGCATGTTTCAAAGCAAAACTGCATTCTGTATGAATGACCCCTAAATTGACTCCAATTACTCCAATGTTGTAGTGGTACCAGAAACAAAATAAGTTTTTGATGGGGTTTTTTACCTAAAAATGAAAATTATTACAAACCTGTATGACTGTCAATGGTCTTCAAAATTATTTGGTTACCAACATTCTTCAAAGTGTTATACAGCCATACAGATTTGGAATGACATGAGGGTGAATAAAGAATGACATAATTTCCTTTTTATGCTAGAAAGGGCCCGAAGTGATGCATTTACTGTATCAACATCTCTGCCAAAAGAGTTTCACTGGGAGTTTGGCAGTGCAGCTTTAGAATGGCAGAAACACATTATTTTCACAATTAAGTGCTTATGAAAACACAAAGTTGTTGAGTTGAATCTCAGATCAAGTAAGGCTTACATTTGTTTGTACTAATAAAAATTCTCTTGAACTCATATTTTAAAGTTAAAAATGGCCACAGTTTTAGCCTAGCAGTGAGCTGGCTGGGCTTTTTAAACACCACAGGTTTGTCACGCACCAAAAAAAGCATGTTATTTTACTCCGGAGCCAATATCTTGGTAATTGAAAAAATCAAATTACCACACCTTATATGATCTTGTTTTTATCCCCTTATCAGTCTAATGTCTTGTGGCACCAATAAACGCAATGGTGCTGCAATAAAGATGATGCTGTAGAGTTGTAGGAGATCCACTGGGGTGAAAGTGACCGTATGAAGCCGAGACATTAGAGGTGGAAACTTGGCAAGATGATAATTGCTGTTAAAGTGGGGTCAAACACCAAAGGTACTTAGACGGCTCAATTACAATCTATTATGTCCTCTGAAGCAAGCTCAGTAGATAAGCTACTCTTGTCTGTGAGGACAGAAAAAGCCTTGAAATTGGAAATTGTGGTAAACATGACACGGCTATGCTGTGGCTGACAGAGAGAAGGCTGTTACACCGTTCCCTTCGTGTTGCTGTCATGAAGAACATACCCCCATCATGCAGACATTTATTCCAGTTTCAGTACATAAGGACTGATGCGTGTGATAATGTCTTTTGTGTTGACACGTGCGTGTTTGTTTATGTGAGCAAACATTTTGTCACAAGCCCTCTTCACTTAATACCACTGGTGCTGAGCTCAAAAGGGACGCAAGTGTAAATTAGCCTGGGTAGAGTTTTCATCTTCAGGCACTTTGATCTGACATTTTCTTGGGCGGTGACTTCCTACACATCTCAATAATATGCTAATTACACAGCACTGTTGAAATTTGTTTGTTAGGAATATTAATCTGCTGGAGCATGTTTTCACAAGTTTTAATAAAACCTGTGTTCAGAATGTAGATGTCCCTGAATTCCCTGCTCGCACATGCACTGTTGCTCCTGCAGTTGTAGTATTGTAATATCACAAAACATCAGTGGCACAAAATTATGCACATATTATGTGCTCCTAATGCATACTGTATGTGTTATATGTGTACAGTGAGAGCTGATCCAAAATTCAGAAACCTAATTAAGCATAATTATTTAAGAAGTTACAATTTCCAATGAATTTTGATGTGATGCATACTGTAAAAATGGAATTGTTAATTTTAATTTTTGTGTGAACTATCCCTTTGTCATTAATTACTCACCCTCATGTCGTTCCAAACCTGTAAGACCTTCATTCATCTTCAGAACACAAATTAAGATATTTTTGATGCATTCCGAGAGCACTCTGACCCTCCCAAAGACAGCAAGGATCCTAACACGATCGACGCTCAGAAATAAAATAAATAAACCTGGAAATAAAATAAAGCTTTTAGTTTAGGATACAAAAAAGAATTTTATGACATTATGAGTGAGAAATGTTTAAGAATCTGAACAAATTATATCCTACAATGTGAGGCGTACCGTATAAAATCCTTTACTTCCTTATGTAATTCATTCATTTATAATATAATTAATGTATTAACAATTTGAAATGTAAAGTATTTATTAAACTAGAAAACAGTGTGAAATAGAATAATTTTTGACTTTTGGATGCCATTATACATTTTTCGTAAATATTGAATGAGATTGAGTATCTGGGCTTCTATTGTTTGTTTTGATCAGGCTCAAGGCCTTGTTTCCGTATCTGTCCTCTCGGTTGATCTCTGGATTAGAGCGTGTGATACACACTTCCTCTTCTGAAGAGTTCAATTCATACACCATTGCAACCCACTACTGAAATCCAAAACTCAGTTTTGAAATGAAAGGGAGAAGAGTGAGAGAGAAAGAAGCAGAAGATGAGCTCTGATGAAATCTGTGGTGTTTGGAAGGATGGAGATAGGCTAAGAATCAGTGAGAGATGGTGATGTGGAGAGAAAGAATGGAGTGATGGAAGATGCAGGGCGTCCTCTTTCCTCTCGTCACGCTTGTGTGCACTAAGTGGTGAGTGAGCTGTAGGCAGCAGGCAGAGGGTCTGGAGGGAACACTTGGCATGCTAGTGGCCTCAACTCCCCTCCACTCAGCTAGGTAACACTCCCTCTCTCTCTCTCCCCATCTCTCTCTCTTTCTCTATCCTCCATTCTGTCCCTGCAGGGAACACACAGCGATCAAAACAGCAGCAAACAAAGTCTACACTCACAGCCCAGTCAGCCACAACAGGGCAAAACAAACACTGGACTGACTCAGTCACGCACACACACAAACACACACACATACACACGGATATATGCACACAGCACTCAAGCAGACATGCACAGGGATAGAAATGCAAACACTTTGCAAGCATTATGTGAGGACACAGATGCAGCCAAAAACACATTAAGTCGCTGTGGATAAAGGCGCCTGCTAAATGAATAAAATTGCTTTACACTCTTAAGGCTGGAAGACATAACACATCTTTAAAACACTGGGCATCATTCACTTACCGACTTTATAAACACTGGAAAAACTGGGCATCATAGACTAAATAACTGAGGGTCATACACTACCAGACGTTAAAGTCATTCTGCAGAAATGTGCGCCTTCTTGATAAGAGATGCGTGAAAAATGAAAACAATATATGTTCTAAAATCAGCTCAAAATATCAAACATGTTTGATATCCTCTGACTGGATGGAATCATAGTCTGAAGCTAAAAAAAATGGTTTGTGACCATCATACACTACATGATTTTCTATGAAATCTGTCAACTCAGATCTGCAGACTAGCTCTGACTTTTGCCAACTAGCGTCACTTCTCCAGACTGAAATCTGGGCAAAAGTTGTCGTGTACGCTAGCTTTCAAAAATGTTCTTAAAGTTGATCTTATAGATTTAGCAAATAACTCCCTTTGTATCAAGTACCTTTTTTTAGTGTTTACAGTTTCAGAGTTGGTTCTATGAAGAATTCATGAAGTATAGTAATGCCAGTAATATTGACCTTATGGGGACATTTTTTGGTATACAAAAATCATACAGAATTTTCTTTTTTGAAAATCTAAAGTTTTATGTGAGGGGTCTAGTTAGGGGTAGGGGTATAAAAACCATTACGTCTATCTTGCAACCAATTCGTACCTATTTTACGAGGTGGCTAATTCTTATGAATTTGTACGACCTCACTTGTATGATTTTGTATGATTTCTGTGAGGGGTAGATTTAGGGGCAGGGTTAGTGGTGATCATTCGTACAAATCCCTACGAATTTGCCACCTCGTAAAATATGTACGATTTTTCACAAATCATACAAATTCGTACAAATTAGCCACCTCGTCAAATATGAATGAATTTCTGTGAGATTGGGCTGGGAATGCCCTCATAAAACATGGAAACCCAACATGTGTGTGCATATTCATAACACCTGTTGTGTACATGTTTTTCTATCAAGTTTTATTCAAATCAAATTTTATTACATTTTGGAAAGGTATCCATGTTATGACAGAATGAATTGCAACAGTTTTTTAAATTTTTTAAAAATGTTTAATTCTGTGGATTTAACTGCTGTCCTTAACTCTATGGATTATTTGAGAAAAACACATCCGTACAATGTTTTCTAAGGAGATGACAAATTTCTTTAGGAAACTAGGTTTCAAAGGCATCTAGTTTTTGATTCTAATAGGAACCATTGTGTTTTAGAATGACTGGAAACACTCATTCAAAAGAGAAAAACATGTTTTAATGTTAGGCTCCATCAGACTCCATGAGGTTAATAGCATTAGCATTAGTATGCTGCTTCTAATTAATTCTCATAAATCATCATTGATGTTCTGTACAGACATTGACTAAAAGAACTCCACAGCACTGCGCCCTGCCTGAAAGAGCTCTAACACAATCAAAACTCACGTGGAGATGAAGTGGTAAAGGCTTCTTTCATTTCATATATATTTCACAACAAATATATCAAATTATCCACCGTCAGACCATTTATTTAACATTACACCTCAAAATCAACACAAATGTAATTAGAAGTTGAGTTGAACATGGGGGACAAGTTTAACTGTTACATCTGACACAAGTGAAGCCCCCTTTTTTCCTGTTTGATTTCATTTAATTTGATTTGGGCTCACTCATACCATCTGCTGTGTCAGACCTTTCTGCACGGCCTGTAACATCATTTCAGCATTCTCCTCTTTAATGGCTTTCATAAATTGTGCTCTAGCTGTTTAGTTATTACTATCGCTGTGACATTTACAGTACATGGAGATTACTTTCAACATAGTATAGCAGATGAACAACTCTATGATTTTAATGGCTGGAGACAATATTTGATTCCATATTAGATAAATTTATCATCCGTTCATGGCGGTGCTTGAATGTCATAATGTAACCCTAAGGCGAACCAGTTGCAAATTTTGAAACAGACTAACCCAAGTCAATAAATACTATGCTTTACAAATGTATCTCAGATTCTGTCACATGTTCAGTATGTTTTATGTGACATAGTTTTCCTTAGTTGCCCTGATTAGTTCATTCTGTTCACCTGTGTCTAGTTAATAGTTAAACATGTTTGTGTATGTATTTAAGCCCCAGTCTGTTCAATCTTTGGTTGTCCAGTCACAGTTATACTATGTTGTGTTCTCTATCGTCCTTCTGCCTTTTTGTTATTATTAAACTCAAAGTTTGGCTTGCACCAGCTGTTTCCTTCGCTTTCCTTCTCCTGACACAACCGTGACAGATGACCAGACCGCATAACGCAAATTTGGCTGAGGACCAGCTGTGGTGCCTGCGGCAGGGTGGTCGTCCTCTGGAGGGGTATGTGGAGGAATTCATTGAGCTTTCTTATCTGGTGAGCTGGACTGACGCCTCACTATGTGCATGTTTTCAGTTGAAGTTGGATGAGAATACTAAGTTGACACTCTCCTTTGTGTGACTTCTCTTTGTTGAGTTAATCAATCTCATCCTGTATTTACATGGCTCTAACTTTGAGGTCGAAGAAGTTAGTTAAGAGCTGTTCTCATCCAGCACCTCCTGTAAACCACTGGGCCTCGCCAGCTCACCCCAGGCCTCCTCCCATCCTCCACATGCCTGGCCAATGGCCGCCCTTATCCTCCTGTGTCTCCCCGTGCCCGTAGGTGGGCATCCAAGAGCGCTGGGATGCACCTGGGAGCCAAAGTGGTGGATCTAGCCTTTACATCTGTCCGCTCAGCACTCAATGCCGCCTCCCTTTGTCCATCTCCAACTCTCAAGTCCCTTCCAGTCCTCAGTCCAGAAATGTCCACAGTCTGGCCCATTGGCTGCTCCATTCCCAAGCCCTAGGATGATAGCAGCTATCTCCTTCGCATCTACTCAGAGGAGTATGAGGAGGAAAAGACTGTTGGCTCTAGCCCCTGACCAGAGTCAAGAGTTTTTCATTCCCAAGTTTGACCCAGAGAGGACTTCTGTTCCTGAATTAGGCCCAGAGAGGGCTGCTGTTCCCCCGTTTGGCCCAGGGAGGGCCACAGATCCCAAGTCCAGCCCTCCTTCATCTCCGCTGGTCCCGTCCAGCCGTCCTTCGTCTCCTTCGTCTCCACTGGTCCCAGCCAGCTTTTAAGCATATCCTGAGTCCCAGAAATGTCCGCCCAAAGCTCCTTCGTCAGCCAGCCCCGCTCCTTCAGAGCACCCTCCATTGCCCACTCCTTGACTCCTTGGCTCCACGAACGGCCGGCGCCTCCCTTGTCTCCAGCCTCTAAGGCGCTTTGTGGGATGCGCCTTCCGGGAGGGGGGAGTAATGTCACATGTTCAGTATGTTTTGTCCTGGTTTTCACTGTTTTCACCTGGCCTGTTCCTCTGTGACCTAATTTTCCTTAGTTCATTCTGTTCACTTGTGTCTAATTATCCTCGTTTTTGTATGCATTTCATGCTGCCTTCATGTGGTATCGGAATTATCGTAAATACAAGTTTCCAAGTCCAAATCAAGTTTCCTTTTTTAAGTGGCATTTTTATTCCTACATATCTCACATGAGAATATCTCTGGATCACATATTAAATGTTTCCTTAATCATACAAGGGTTCATTCAAACAGATATGAATGTTTAATCTGTTTGCTTCATAGATCCATATCTTTGTGGAAATGGATCTGAAGACAGCAAGACATAAAATATACACAGCTTGACTCCCTTTAAGTATATTTAACTGCAGTACTATGTAATGAAAAATGTGATCTTTAAGTTTTAAGTAATGACAAACATCTTCATTTGAACCGTTTCACTTTACAAGTTTAGGACAACTTTGACAAAACAACCCTAATTACATATGTACTGTTAAATTCTAATTAAAACAAGGCACTGCCAGCACTCTTAAAATACTGTCATGTGCAAGTTTGGCAGGAACTTTCTCTAGAAAGTGAGAGAACAAGCATACTAACTCTAAAGCAGAACAGCTCCAGTGTTTTGACAGTGTTCTCATTCACAAGGGCACTAATAGAAAATGTGAAGTGAAAAGTTGCGATTATCTGGTACCACTGAGATAACTTTGTTACATTTGCATGTTTGTTGTCTTCGGTGTGTTACATTAACATATACAGTGTGACACAAAAGTCAGAAACCACATCCAACATCTGGGATTCAGAATCTAATTTAAAAAAAAAAATGTTACATTAACATAGAATTAATAAGTAATTGGGGACATGGTAATTAAGATGTTAGAGACATTTATATCATTGCTGATTATATAATTTGCAATAATTTGATTTTAAATTGAGAAAAATGCAAAATAGAAAAATTAATGAGTTTAGAAAAAATGAGCTTTTAATAGTAAAATATTTTATTATAATGAAACATGTTGAATTGGTTAGCTTTAAAAAAACCTTTTATAGACTGAATATGTATTCTTTGTAATTTTCTGCATCAATGTTCAGTGTTCTTTTTTAATTATTATTGAAGAACTACATAAACAGGAACTCTATACTCTCTTTGTGTGTGTGTGTGTGTGTGTGTGTGTGTGTGTGAGAGAGAGAGAGAGAGAGAGAGAGAGAGAGAGAGAGAGCGAGAGAGCGTGTTTCTTGCCACATCCTCAGTGAGACAGATGGGATTGTGGGAGGGGGTGTTGCCAATGTGAGGGACATAAATAATAATTATAATAATAAAAACTTAATCAGGATTGGAAAACTTCTTAAAGTCTGTAGTCAAGTCCAGACTCTGATGAAAACAGGCAGTAGCCTTCAGCTATAGGTGACATGTCTTTGAATTGAACCTCATTGGTCACCCTGGCAAGACTTCAGTGACCCATATAAATACAGAGAGGAGAAAGGTTCCTTCTTATGGTAATGAGCGTTTCAGTATGAGATGTGGAGAGGGTTACAATCAGCATGCAAAAGGTGCTCAGGAGGGAAAACACACTCACACACACATTCTTTCTACTAACTAACATACATATAAGGGCATTTCTTCAATTATGCCACTTTTAGCCCTGTGGACTTTTAGAAAATAAACTCTTAAAATACCTCTTTTTTAAAAAACTTTTTAAACATTTTGGAATAAAATGGCCAATTTCTTTTTCTCACCAAGCCTAATTTTGTCTACACAATATTTTCATGCTTTTTGCATAATTTGACAAAATCATAGTTTGATTCGAATTATTATGTTCATGCTATTTACCTAAATTGTTCTTCATCTTTTACATAATGACTTTTTTTTTCCAGCTCACCTTACCAGCATTTGTTTCTCTTTTATAACCAGGTCCTCAAATTTTAAACTTTATTTAGGGCATATCTGTTGGTTGTGATGAAAATGATGCCACAACAGAGCAACAGTAGAAACTTATATAAAAATTGATATAAATGATTTTCATATGTAATAATAATTTGTTTTATGATGGATTTTCTCTGTCTGGATAAAGCAATAAGTAAAGTTAAAATTTATTCATAAAACATTTGAAAAGTGGCTAAAAACAAATGATAATGACAAATGTTTTAAGACAGTTTTAATATTTTTATATATTAAAAAAAAAAAATATATATATATATATATATATTTTTTTTTTTGCATGAAATTTAACACCTGAGACATGAAAGCCTTCAGAATTAAAGAAATACATGTACATTCTCTCTGCCACTCTACACTGGTTTTATAAGTGGTTTTATTCAAGACAAAAATATTATTTAATATCAGTGACATTAATTTATACCAACAAAATTAAATTTTACGGGTTAAATCAGGTAGAAATAGCTCTTTAAGGGAACAATAGCAGGTCATCAGTTTTTACAATGTGATACACTGTTTCTATCTTATTTTCTCTCTACTAATGTAGTCTCTTCACAGTTGTAAATCTGGGATACACACATCCGTGCTCATCTCAGGGACTGAAGCTTGTAAATCGGATTTCCACTGCATGACATGTGACATTGATCTGTGAGTCATTTCGGTTTATAACTTATGATAAAATAGAGCCTGCATTGATTGTAAGCTTTTAACGCCATGCTGTTCTCTCTCTGGGAGGGAGAAGAAAGACATTGTCAAAATCCACTTTCACACTCTCAAACTATAAGTGTGTGTTTATGTAATCCCTGCTAAAGAATCTATTCATCTCTTCTACCGATAGAGGAGTAGATTGCGCTTTACAGCTTTTGTTCATTACAACAAATAACCTTTTTGGCATCCACCATGACCGTGCTATGGAGCTTGAAACCAGAAAATGATATACTATACTTTTAAATGAGAGTGAATAATAAAGTCTCTTCCCATGTATTTTGGACGTAACACCACACTGACTATAATAAGACCCTTTCTGAAAGAAAGAAAGAAAAGAGAGAAAGACTTGAGCCGCCAGTGTGAATGCTCTGGGCCCAGTACAACTGCTGGTTAACGTGATGACAGCTTTTACAGGAAGTTGTAGACATCTTGCTGCGGTCACCTTCAGCATTGCCCAGCAGACTCAGCGGTAGCTGTCTCGCCCTCAAACACGGCAATATAGGGTAAATACTGAGCCTCAGTGATCCGTAAACTCATTAAGGGCCTTTTAATTAAACGTCAGGTCATCAGCATGCAAGACACTGAGATCAAGCCTGCAGAAAGCTTTGGATGTCTCACACAAAGGAGACCTTTGAAGTATATAATGAAGGTGTTAATCAGAAGGGATGGATCTAATTGTGAGCCCTACCCTTCTCACACTGTAAGAGACGTCCTTGGTTCATCCTCGGGCTGTTGGGACATACTTGAGGCATCATCAGAACCTTGTGGTCAGGCTAAAGCTATCGCTTTGTCTGAGATCAAAAGAGAAACTTATTGTGGACTTGGAGAAGCGGAGAAATGCTGAGTAGCTCAAAGGATAAGGTTCAGGGTTTTTTCCCGAGAAGTTTCTTGACTGAAAAAAAAGAGGTGGTTATTTGCAACATTTAATATAAATGGAACATTCTGGGTTCAGTTCAAGTTAAGCTGAGAAACAAAAGTCATTCCTTGTTTTGTTTAAAAATAAAAAAAAAATAAAATCTGGGTTACAGTTAAGCACTCATGAAAGAAGTGAATGGGGCCAAACTATAAATGTTAGAATACTCACTGTTCAAAAAATAGAGACAAGACACAAAAATATGCATGACTTAAAAAAAAAAAAAATTCTAACCTTCTCTGGGTAAAAGGCTGAAGCCTTTTATGCTCACTAAGGCTGTATTTATTTGGTCAAAAATACAGTAAAACAGTAATATTGTGAAATATTAATTATTAATTAGTTAATAGACTTTAAAATGTAATTTATTACTCCAGTCCAGTGTCACATGATCCTTCAGAAATCATGCTAATGTGCTGATTTGCTGCTCAAGAAACATTTCTTATTATTTCAATGTTGAAAACAATTGTGCTGCCTCATAATTTTGTGGAAACTGATGCTTTTTTTTTCAGGGTTCTTTGATAAGAACTTTCAAAAGAACAGCATTTATTTCAAATAGAAATTCTGCGTAACAAAAATATATTTAACATTATAAATGACACTTTTGATGATTTAATGCATTAAATGCATAATTTAATGCACTAAATAAGTTCATTTTAATAAATTTGATAAATTTCTTTAAAAGAAGAAGAAAAAAAAAAGATTGACCTTAAACTTTTGAACAGTGTGTATATAAAATTATAAACATCTCACTCTCTCTTTCGACTGAGGTTAACTTGCATTGAACGCAGAATATTCCTTTAAAGTTTAGCTTTTTCTTAACGTTAAATCTAGCTTCCCTCTTCTACATTAAAAATGATTGACAGGAAAGATTTTTCTATGCTTATGTGTCTGAAATCTGTGAAAAGCTCCTTCAGTATAAAAAAAAAGAAAAAGAAAAAAGATCAATAATTAGAGAGAAGGGTAATGAAGCAAACCCTACCTATATCATAGAAGCTGAGTCAGTGCAATAGAAGCAGTTTAATGAGTTTGTGCCTCCAAAGTCAATGAGCCACTGGAAAATGAGAGAGGGGGTTAAAGACAGAGAGACGGAGGAGAGAAGGGCAGCCGGGGAAACTCTGCACTCTGTGTAATTTTAAAGGGCTGTAAGACCATCATAAACATTGTTTGAAAGTCTCTTGCTGGAGTTCTGTCATTTGATTGCTTGATAACAATTTAAAGTCTGCAGATTTATTTGAAATAATCAAATGAGAACCTTGTGGGTTTTCTGATGGGCATCCTAACATAAGGTCCATGTGACATTTATATTTATTTGTTAATATATTCCTTCATTTATTCAAACTACAAACTAAAAGATTCAGTGACTTAGGCTTCATATAAACTAAAGCATAATGCTCTGTTAAATTCACATCTGTTCTAACACAATAACATTGGGGGGGGGGTTTTGTTTGTTTTTTTGTTTTTTTTTTTCATAGACAATCATGTTTTAATCAATGTCTGTGTTGTATTTCAGTTGTTTATTGGAGGCCTGCAGTTGTAAACATTAAGGTAAAAATGAATATAATTGCTGTTTTGTTCCTCCCTGGTCATTTGAGAAAGGTCAGAGCAAAGGAGGTTTCTAATTAGGATGCTCCATTAAACCCGGAGCCATTTTGTCTTTCATTGCATGTTACATGACACTGAGGAATAATGGCGACAGATTGTTGTAAATACTGTTTGCTTTGTTCATTGTAAAACACCTCAGTCATATTTTACAAGGTTTAAACAGTCTGCAGCTGCGATAAACGACCGAGAGAAATGAACCTGTTATACAGGGAATTTCAGAAAGTTCTTTCTGAAGAACTTACCCAAACATAAGTTCAGCCACAGTAATTCTGTTTATTGAATTTCCTCAATTCTGTTTCTTTGTCATATGAGGAAATTGACATAATCACTGTGTAACTGGGTCAATTATATGATTGTTTTTTGTTTTTAACTAAAAATTATATTAGTTTATTAAACTAAAAAAAAAAAAAAAAACTGAAAATATACATAATATACCTCTTTTACGTTTTTAATTTCTATTAAAAATATAAATGATTTTATTCTATTTAAAAATATATATATTCATTACATAAAATTCATTAAAATTATAAATATATATATATATATATATATATATATATATATAAGAAGTTTATTATGCTCATTAAGGCTGCATTTATTTGATCAAAAATACAGAAAAGATTAATTGTGAGAGATTATTGCAATTTTCTATTGCAATTATCATAATTTTCAGTATCATTACCCCAGTCTTCTGTGTCACATGATCCTTCAGAAATCATTCTAAAATGCTGATTTATTAACAGTGTTGGAAACTGTTGTGCTGCTTAATTTTTTATTTATTTTTTTTATTATTTTTTTTATTTTTGTACCTGTGATATTTTTTTCATTATCACTGGAGTAATGGTGGCTGATGGAAATTCAGTGCTCCGTCACAGAAGTAAATCACGTCTTAAAGTATATTAAAAAACCAATATTAGAAATTGCAATACAATTTCCCAATATTTCAGTTTTTTTTTTTTAAATGCCATGTTTACTTCAATGAGTTAGTAATTGATTATTACTGTTGTATACTGTTGTACTGATGTAAAATGTATAAATTTCTAAGTGTAAATTGTTTCTACACCATTTTTTATATCACTGCTTACTAACATTTAAAAATACTTTAGAAAGTCTTCAGAATCACAGTATGGTGTTGCAGAAACAGGCAAAAAAGACTATTTATTCAAGTGAAAGATTAATATTTATGAATGAACAGTACAATATACTTGAAATACAATAAATTAATAATAAAATAAAATAAAAATACTTTTTTACCTTCAAAAGTATATTTATTAACCTTTTTGCTCTGAGAGATATACTGGGGTAAAAATGTGACAACTAGCCCCCAGTCTCATAATTACATGTCAGAAAGGATTTTTTTTTTTTCTTCTTCCAAATGTTATTGACATATTTTCAATCACCTTGCATTACATAGCCTTCACCCAACGTAAGCTTATTGAGAATTTAGAGAATTTGGTTCTGGCCACAGGTGTGTGGAAGCTGTCATATTCCTGGCATTTCAGTGCCTGTCAAATATGACCCCGTTTTTGTTTTCATAAGACATGAATGTGGCCTCTGAGAATAACATAAGGTAAAAAATGCCTGATTGTTTAACACACAGAATCAAATGGGAAATTGGAGTATGAGTGTGTGCAGCGGCGGAGTGGAGTTTATGATTTCTGGAATCTTCTGTGTCCTTGGGGCAGAGGCGGATTAGCCCCTGACTCAAACAGGATCATGAGTTAAGAGAGAGGGACCGTGACAAAGCTGGAAAATGGGAAGAGGGGAGCTCTGCTGTCCCTCATCTGTCCTTTCTGTGACCTCTCTCTTTCCCGCCACCACTAGGAGAAAACCCATTACATTCCACAAACCATGATGGGTGTTTGCTTGATGCTGCCCTTTTGCACTGATCTGAGACCTGCTCCTCAGCTTTTCTTATAATGGTAATGGATTTGGCTAGGATCATGATTTGGCTGATCTTAGATCAGGTAAAATGAGCTTTGTGATGTGTTGTTGGTGTCAGGCAAAACAGCACACATGGCGGAATGTGCAGATGGAATCGATTAAGCGTCTACTTTTAATCTCCTGAGCGGGAATTTATTTGATCATTGGAACACTTGTCAAATTAGAGAGCACTGTAATTATTGTATTCCGTGGGCTTACAGCTTGTCTGAAAGCGTGTGCTGAAATATTATTTTATGAGGGTGTCATCCGCTGACTCGATGCCCTTTTTAAAGATTCCCATCTTTATATTTGAACTCTTCTTCCACTTCAATACTTCAAAAGTGCTTAATGTCACTTCTGAATCAGGACTATACTGTATCGAGCTGGTATACACTTAAATGGGCTGATCATTCTGTCATTTACTCGCCCTCATGTTATTCCAAACCCACTTCATTCAACAAAAGGAGAGATTCTGAAGAATAACCTGGCCTCTCTTTTCAATATAATGGAAGTGAATGAGGCATTTCAAGCTCCAGAATGACATAAATTTATCATAAAGGTATTGAATTTGATTCATGAGCTATAAGGGCCCCAATACACATGGAAAAGTTCTTTTTTTCGTTCAGTGCTTTAAGTTCAAAATACCTTTGCAGCAGTATCCTGGTAGGGAACATCCTGATGCTGCCCACGTTGCTGGAAGTGGCGTCTAGGTGAATATGTAAAATGAATATGTGCCGTGTGTTTGAAATCAACTGGAGAATGACCTATCATGTAATGCCTTGGACCAATGGTAGTGGTGGCTACCAGCCAGAGCAAACTTTTCCAGAAACTGTTTCGAACTACTGAAATGAATTCCAAATGTACTTAATTTTAGCCTGATTTTGTTTGGAATGATATCACACCAGTTCATTTTTTGACTTCGTTTGAAGTGTATAGGGCTGTTAGTCATACTAAAGCTTTGTGGGAATGACAGCTTTGAGGAACAGATTGTGCTCTACAACATTATTCTGAAAGTATCTTAAAATCTACTCTATTCGTCTCAGTGTGTTAATGAAATAAAGTAGCAACATTCTATTTGTGAATGAATCATTTTGTCAGTGATGTCTTTTCAATTAATCTGGTAAACCAGTTCATAAAGTGATTCTTCATTTAAGAGTATAACCTTCATTTTGTGGTTAACTATTCCTTTAACAATTAATTTACAAGACTGACTTTTACAAATCTGAGAATCTTCAGAACACTTGCAATATTACAAATAGTTACAACTGACACTTTTATGATATACCATTATTTATATATACAGTCATGGCCAAAAATATCGGCACCCTTGGTAAATATGATCAAAGAAGGCTGTGAAAATTAATCTGCATTGTTAATCCTTTTGATTATTTATAATAAAAAAAAAATTGGCAGCCCTAGAAATTCTTATGAGTAAAATATCTGTGAAGTATATTCCCATTCATATTCACAATTTTGAGCACTCCAGGGTGATTATGAACATGTAATTATCCAGCCATGGCTTTCTGTTTCACAGAAATATAAATAGGAGGGAAAACAAAGCCCAAATTCCCTTAATCATCCATCATAATGATAAAAACCAAAGAATATATTTCTGATGTGCAGCAAAAGATAATTGAGCTTCACAAATTAGTGAAGTGGCTTTAAGAAAAGAGCTAGAGCAATGAAAGTTCCCATTTCCACCATCAGGGCAATAATTAAGAATTTGCAATCAACATAAAATGTTATGAAACTGCCTGGAAGAGGACGTGTGTCTGTATCGTCCTAATGCACGGTGAGAAGGAGAGTTTGAGTGGCTAAAGACTCTCCAAGGACCACAGCTGGAGAATTGCAGAAAATAGTTGAGTCTTGCGGTCAGAAAACCTTTTAAAAAATTGTCAAACTTGTCAAAATTGTCTACATCACCACATGTTGTTTGGGAGGGTTTCAAGAAAAAAATGATCCTCGCTCATCCAAAAACAAACTCCAGCATATTCAGTTATAAGACACGACTGGAACTTCAAATGGGACTGGCTTCTATGGTCAGATAAAACTAAAAAATGAGCTTTTTAGCAGCAAACAGTCAAGATGGGTTTGGTGAACACAGGGATAAAAAGTACCCCATGTGTACAATGAAATATACTGCTGTATTTTTGATGTTGTGGGCCTATATTTCTGCTGGAGGTCCTGGACATCTTGTTTAGACACAGCATCATGGATTCTATCAAATACCAACAGATAAAAAATCAATAAGTGACTGACTCTGTTAGAAATCTTATAATGGGCCATGTTTGGATCTTCCAACCGTACAATAATCCAAACACAAACCTCAAAAATAACACAAAAATGGGTCACTGAGCACATAACCAAGCTTCTGCTGGCCATTCCAGTCCTCTGGCCTGAACCCTAGTGAACTGAGGAGAAGAAGCACCAACATGGAGCTGGGATCTAAAGGGTCTGGAGTGATTCTGGATGAAGGAATTGTCTCTGATCTCTTGTCAGGTGTTCTCTAACCTCATCAGGCATTATAGGAGAAATTTTAGAGCTGTTAAACTGGCAAATGGAGGTTTCAAAAAGTATTGAATAAAAGGGTGCCGTTAATTGTGGCCAATGTGTATTAGAGAAAAACATTTATTTCATAATTATATTTCCCCCCATTTTAAATTCTTATTATCTAATGAAAGGATAGATTTTTGTGAAATTTTTAAATAGAAGATCAAAAGGATTAACAATGCAGATTAATTTTCACAGCCTTCTTTGATCATCTTTACCAAGGGTGCTGATATTTTTGGCCATGACTGTATATATAAATAATGGTATATCATAAAAGTGTCAGTTGTAACTATTTGTAATATTGCAAGTGTTCTGAAACATCAGATTTGTAAAAGTCAGTCTTGTAAATTAATTGTTAAAGGAAGAAATTGAACTATACTTTAGAGCTAAAACTTTAAACATGATATATATATATATATATATATATATATATATATATATATATATATATCATGTTTAAAGTTTTAGCTCTAAAGTATAGTTCAATTTCATTCAATTAAAGAGTGGACTTTGAAAAAAAAACACTTATTTTCCAATAATTCTTGGGTAAACACTTTAAAGTCACCATAAAATCAAAATATATATATATATATATATATATATATATATATATATATATATATATATATATATATATATATATATATATATATATATATATATATTGTGTGCAATTCATAAAACATTAACTTCTCTTTAAGTCCGGCCCTACATTTTTATCATTCAAGAAGCCATTTCATTCAGACATACATCACAATAAAGAAGACAGTATATTATTTATTATTTTCAGCAGAAACGCTAAGTTTTGCTTTCAAAGTTTTGCTTTCAAACATTTTTACTACAGCACTTTTAAATGCCTTGTTGGCCTTGTGTTTATTGTGTTGTGCCAGCTTCTGTCATGCTGTCCTCCTCAAAAGCCTTCAAAGGAAAGCCAGCTTTCCATAGTCTTAAACTTGCATACACTTTTTGGAGGTTAAACCCAATGACAACCTACCTCTTGCTTTCTCCTTATCTCTCGCCGTCATTTCTGACACCCACAGTGCCTTGCTGCAGCTCCCTGTGGCCCCGTATCTAATATTTCTGAAGAGCGCAAGAGGCCTTTCAATACTCTCCTCACCTGCCTCCTTTAAAATCCGATAGCAAAATCCGTCCGCACAGCCCCCCCTCGCGATCCGGATCAATACTGTCAACAGGAGTCCAAGTGTGTGCCGAGACACTTTTATCGATGTGCTTTCCCAGCTTAAGCACCAGAGGAATTCACGGTAGCAGGGGGTTCTTGAGTTTGAAGCACCCCAGGACGGAGAGGGTTTCTCTGGGTCAGGGAGGTGCAGTTCAGCCCCTGTAAGCGAGAGTGATTGAATCCCTTACAAAGGTCCGGAGCTCTGGGTGATTGTGATTAAGCACTGGAGTCGTGTCGAGGGCCGTTTCTTGTCCTTTTCCCAGCAGTGGTTGTTAATGTTGCTTTGGTCTTTGATGATGAAGCGGCGTGGGGTTGAAGCCGGATATCAGTCCTGACTGAGTAAAAAGTGATTTTAGACTTCCAGTGGATTCGACTTAAGGCTCACTGCTCTGGACATACCTTGCTGTAACAATTGTGTAAACTGGGCAATGAGCAGCAAAAGGTTTTTGAGATATAGATGTATCATTGTTGCATTTGGTCTGATGCTCCATGCCATGCTTAGCTCCTGCTTTTGGAGTGATTGGCCCCGTAATTGCTGCTTGCAGCTATATTTAGGGGCCAAGCACCACAGGTGCTTTGGCACCTATTTTATCCGTTAGTGTTCTTCTTCTTCTTCTTCTTCCACCCTAAGGTCTATGGCAGCCCATAGAACCGCTTGCGGGAAAGTTGTGAAATTTGGCAAACTGATAGAGGAGAGTCTCAACATTAACCACAGCACATTTGAAGTCTCTAACTCAAACTCTCTAGCACCACCACTTGTCCAAAGTTTCACTCATGTTTATGCAAATAACTTTTTTTTTTTTTTTTTTATTGCGCCATTTTTAATTGTTCGTAAAACCTACTTTTTTGAACTTGTTAGGCAATTAGTGCAAAAACATTCTTCTGACAGATAAATTAGGGTTAGTGATGTGGTATTCATTTTGATATCTATTAATTTGTTCAAAATACATAAAAATGCAATTCAGAGACACAATATCTTATTAAATTCCATTGCATTTCCTAAATTGCAGCAAAAAAACAGTACAAGGTTTTCATAGAAATTACCATTGCAGACTCTCATGCTTTTAAATTTAATCAGATAAACTGACAATTTTTTATGACAAGCCAAGGTTAGTTCAGCTTGTAAAATGTTATGTGGTACAATTAATAATTTAAACAAATAAATAATTTACAATATTTGTTTAATACAACAGTATATTATATAATCTACTGATTGATTGATTGATTGATTGATTGATTGATTGATTGATTGATTGATTGATTGATTGATTGATTGATTGATTGATTGATTGAAATTCAAAGTTAAGGAAGTTGTGTCAGCTTTTTACATGATGGTTACACAACATTGTTACATTTAATATTTTCTTTTTGTAATAAACATTTTGTCATAAACCATATGTAACCAACGTGAATAAAAAACTGTTTAAACTAGTTTTTCAAAGATTGTTATATTTTTCTTCATCTCATTTGTCATTGAACTGTTAATTATTGAGTTGAAAGAAGTAATGCAAACATTTCAGTATAACTTAGTATTGTAGTATTACTTTTGTTCTTTATGTGGAGATTTGAAGGTGATTATATATACCTCAAATCTTTTTCTTATAAATTGTCTTTAAATCCTACTCATCTTTTAAAGCCCACACATGAATATCCCCTGCTCTCAGGAATGGGCGATGTGGAGGAGTTGAATGACATTACGTATATGTGTGTTTTTACTGAAGTGCTTTTCATGTTCAAGTCAACAAATCCACTTAACCTTGCCTTTTTTTTCTTTTCTTTTTTTCTTTTCTTGCTATTTTGTTTTTCAGAAGCTTACTGTGTTTTTATTTTATTTATTTTTTTCCTTCTGAGTCTGTAGAGTCCAGAAAAGTGAGTAAATGTTTTTGAAAAAGTTTTGATTGTCTTTGGAGTATACAAAGCTTCCACAGTGTGTCTTTGTGTGTGTGTGTGGGTGTGTGTGTGTGTATATATCTGTCTGTCTTTGAGCACTATTTCAGGGAACTGACAGCACCGAGACAAAATAAAGAGATGAACTGATGAACTCTGCCAGAATACAAAAGGCAAACAAAACAAGCAGTGTTATTTCAGCAATGGATAAGAACATTTTACACTATGCAATTTATAGAGCTTCAAGTCTGGAACTCATGTTCAGGAATAAATTTACAACAGGAGGATGTGCTCGTGAATAAGAAAACTCTTAATATTCCCTCTCTGAAGCACAGAGTTTGATTAGCTTGGCATGTCTTTTGATTAATAGACACCCATTTCCATTTCTTTTTCTTCATCAGACATTAGAGATAGATGTTTTATATTAAGAGGAAGCTTTAAGCTGTGTAGTTTTTCAGTGGTGTCTGTGAAGCTTATATCTGGGCCATCCTTTGATTTAGCACTTTTGTTTTATTCATGCTAATATGTGTGTTAATTCCTTTTCAGGTGCACAGAGCTGCGTTTATTTCGGTATTGCTGTAAACATTTCAGTGATGT